>JZKD02S1122378.1:307304-337751 GCA_000966675.3 Picea glauca | reverse complement strand
GGTTTTCACAAAAGAAAGGTATATATTTTGATGAAATATTTTCTCCTGTTGTTAAAATGACTTCAATTAGAACTATTTTAAGTCTTGTGGCAGTAGAAGATTTTCATCTTGAACATTTATATGTAAAAACATCTTTTCTCCATGGGGATTTGGAGGAAGAGATTTATATGCAGTAGCCACAGGGGTACGAGGTCAAAGGGAAGGAGAATTTGGTATGTAGGTTGAAGAAGAGCTTATATGGCCTCAAGAAAGCTCCAAGGTAGTGGTATCTAAATTTTGATAGATTTATGATAGAACAAGGTTATAGTAGATGTCATTTTGATCACTGTGTTTATTTTAAAAAGCTAGAAAATAGAAGCTTTAATTTCTTGCTATTGTATGTAGATGACATGCTTGTTGCAGGGTCTAATATGCAGGATATAAATTTTCTCAAGAATTAACCAATTCATTTGCGATGAAGGATTTGGGTGCTGCAAAGAAAATCCTTGGTATGAGAATAACAAGAGACGGGAAAAATCGCAAAATGACATTGTCTCAAGGTGAGTACACAGAGAAGGTGTTGGAGAGGTTTAGAATGCAGAATGCAAAACCGGTTAGTACACCTTTGACCAGCCATTTCAAATTAACTAGGGAAATGTGTCCCAAGACATAGGAGGAGATAGAATACATGTCTAGGGTCCCTTATTCATCAACAGTTGGCAGATTGATGTATGCGATGGTTTGCACAAGACTAGATATTACACATGCAGTGGGAGTTGTGAGAAAGTATATGAACAATCCAAGTAAAGAACATTGGGAGGCAATAAAGTGGATTCTCAATTATTTGAGAGGTACTGCTACTCATGCATTATGTTTTGGAGGTTCAGACACTTTTCTACAGGGATATGTTGATTTAGATATGGCAAGTGATAAAGATAGCAGGAGGAGCACCACAGGGTATGTTTTTACTATAGGTGGAACAACAGTAAGTTGGATTTCGAAACTGCAAAAGTTTGTTGCACATTCAACAACAGAGGCAAAGTATGTTGCTGCTACAGAGGCTAGTAAAGAGATGATTTGGTTACAAAGTTTTATGAAGGAATTGGGAAAGAAGAAGGAGAATAGAAGGTTTTATTGTGACAGTGAGAGTGCAATTCATCTTGCAAAGAACTCAACCTTCCATTCAAATACTAAGCATATACAATTGAGGTACCACTTCATACAATTTTCCTTGGAATATGGACATTTGAAGTTGGAAAAAATACACACTAGCCAGAATCCTGCATACATGTTAACAAAGGGAGTAACCAGAGAGAAACTGAGTTCCTGTTCAGTTTAAGTTGGTCTTCAAGAATGAAGATGAAGATGAGAAATTTTCCAGGTCCAAGAAGGTTCAGAGTCCAGCATATACAACAATGGTGGAGTTGTTGATATCAATCTCCAAGTGGGAGATTGTTGGTTGTGGATCTTGATTATCTTCATGATTCAGAGGCATTTTACTTCCAGCCATGTTTATACCCCATGAAGTATTTACACCCCAAAAGTATGTACACTCTCCATGTGAGGGAGTGCATAAGGGGGTACCCCCTCTGCAGGGTCCGGGGGGGCTATCCCCTCGGTTGGGGGGCAAGCGGGCCCCCAGTGGGGGTTCGGGGGCGAATCCCCCGAAGGAAAAATTGCCTTGTAAATGTATATTGTAATTTCATTGTAAATATGGACCATTCATTATAAGGTCATAGATCTAACTATAGAGATTATGTTAGGTTTTTTTTCCCTAAAAGGCAACCCTCTTTTATGAGGGAAATGTATTGCGGCTATGGTTGATGGTGAATATTGTATTTTGAGATAGGAGACTGTAAGAGAAAGAAGAGGAAGTTACAATGGGTTTGTTGTAGGTTGTATCCCTTCATATGCTGGATAATAATAAAGGAAGGACCTGACAATTTCTCTGGTGGATGTCACCCATACTGGGTGAACCACGTAAATCTATGTCTCTATTGTATTGTGTATCTTCTATGTTTTGTTTCCACATTTGTTTTATTTTATTGCTCCACGGTCTTGTTTTTATAACAATGAGGACCTGGTTGTATCTTGAAAAACCGTCTAACAGTGATAGTATTTCAGAACCAGATACCTGCTAGAGAATTTGTTCCATTGGAGGAACATGATAATTGTCTTTGTCAAACGCTCGGTTCAAATTATGAAAATCGACACAGAGTCAAATTTCTCCACTTTTCTTCCTTACAAGGACGAGATTAGACACTCATTGTGTGTGTCTTACTGGAAATATTATATTTTCATTCAATAGTTTGTTTAATTCTTTCTTGATCGTCAGTTCCAGCTTAGGGTGCATCTTTCAAAGCTTCTACTAAAAAGGTTGAGTCTGGGGATTCATGGGGATGATGTATTGTATAATGTTAGGGTCAAAAGTTTTTAAATCATCGTATGTCCAACCAAAGACATCCTTGAATTCTTTAAACAATTTTATAAAAGATGACCTCTCTTGCTCGGAACATCTCATTCCCAGATTAATACATTGTGGATTATCTTTAGTCCCTAGATTTACTTTTTCATGGGTCAAGGAAGAACTGTTTGTTTTACAATTTATTGATTTTCTGAATTTGTCATGAAAATCATAAAACTTTTATAATCTTACCATGGATTTAGGGATAGAATTTACCAAATCCGATGTTGATTCGATAGACCTCAAGTTTGATATTACCTTAAAATTGTGGATATCTTCATCGTGGGTGCCTTCATCAATAACCGCACCTTGGAAGGTGTCCTCCAAGTGAATAAAACTAATGATCTGTTGATCATCATCAAACACTCTCCAGTTAGTGACATTGTCTGGGACTGATGTTTGAACAATAAATCAATTGAAAATGCATTCGGAGAAAGACCTTCTATGGGAAAAAGTATGGAAGCGACGTTAGCTAATAAATCAACCTCATAATTGTTTAATCTCGGAATGGAATTGATGGTAATGCGAAAAACTTGTGCATTAGATTCCATACCTCGGCTTGATAACCTTTTAGGTGTGGTGATAGGCAATGCAAGGAATTTATTACATGTCTAACCAAAATTTATGAATCACTGAATACCATTAAGTTCTATACGTTCATATCTACCGCTTTCTTGAGTCCTTGCAAAAGTGCCTCGTATTCGACGGTGTTGTTTGTACATTCAAACTTTAATCGACAAGTGATCAAAGTTGTATTACCTGCCAGTTTGATGAGTACACATCTTGCACCATCTCCTTCTTTAGATTTGGATCCATTGAAGTAGAGAGACCATATGTGAGCTTTGTTGGCAGTGTTTAGCACATTTGGTAAAGTTGTTGACTGTGTGCATGTCTTGAGATCCGACTGTTGTTCTGGATCGATGATGATGGATGTTTCATCAATGAAGTTACCGAAAAAGGTGTTCATTCCCTGCATTTCGAGTGAATTAGTGGAAGCAGTAAATGGTTCATTAGCGTCATTCAAATCTGTCACGATGTGCTTGAGGTAATGCTCATGATTAATCCCAATTCTGTTTGGCTTTCCATTCTCTGGTAGACACAAATGAGACCAGTCTGTCGCAAAGTATCCATGCAAATGTTTGAACCAATCCCTGCTTAAGAATAAACCGTACACTTCAGGTATGTCAACAACAATGATATCAATAACTTGGTGAACCTTAGGATTAGAGGATAGCCTAACAAGTACATTATTTAATTCACCAATTACCTTAACATTCGTCCGATCGAGCTAAATGATTTTAAGACTAGAAGGTTGAACTTCAGCATTGATATTTTGGCAGACAGACAAAGACATCACATTTGATGATGCGCCAGAATCTACCATGCATTTATGTACATTTCTATTGAAAATTTCAAAAGTTAATAAAAAAGGCAGGACATTTTTGTGAGTATTAACAACAAAAATTTACTAATTTTTAGTCCCTGCCCCTGAAATTACTTTATCTACATTTGATACAGTTTTTCCAGTCAAGTCCCTTTTATCTGAGGGTTCAAGTGTTGTTTTAGTAGGGACCTTTTGAGCTGTTTTAGGACTGATTTATGCAATTTTTGTATTGTTCAGATTGTTGTTTTTACTATTTTCTTCAATGTTCTGAAGCATTTTCTGCAGAAGAAAAGGAAACTTCAAAAGTTCGTAAACAAAAATATTAGCTCTAAGTTTCTTTAGGTCTTTGATCAAATCATATTCTAAACTTGGGGCTGCTAAATTCTGTTTTGTTTCAGTTTGTTTAAATTGTTTCTGAGACACATTAGTACTTATTTTGGAAGAGGGTTTACTCTGAGTTTTTCTTCTGGTATTGTAAGGATGGACAGTTTCAAAATTGGCTTGAAAAATACTGTCGAAAAAATGCCCGAAGATATTGGGAGATGATTCCTCTTCTTCAGTTGTTTCCTCTTCAACCACATCTTCATAATTCTCAAGGGGGACTAAGTTATAATTTGATTCAAGGA
Source organism: Picea glauca (assembly GCA_000966675.3). NCBI lineage: Eukaryota > Viridiplantae > Streptophyta > Pinopsida > Pinales > Pinaceae > Picea > Picea glauca. Next base: position 333,298 of record JZKD02S1122378.1, on the reverse strand, counting down.
TAGTATGTATGGCATATTGTAAGATTTCAAAATTCATACCCTCAGGGGTTGGGTTTGGTCAGTTTTAGGGAAAAGGTTTTCTAAAAGGAGGTTTGTAACTTCCTTTGCTTGAAGATGCTTCTTCATCTTATCTCCTCAAGTCTACGACTTGATTTGATAATTTCTGGACGACCTTTTGTAAACTTTCCAAATTTGAGGTTTCTGATTGAGTTTTGGTTTGGGGAGGTCTAGGAAGAATTTCTATTCTCTTCTTAGAATATGGGGTTATATCTGCCTCATTACTAAGATTATATTTTAGGCTCAAAATATATTTTTCGATTTGGCTTGCCTCCTTGAAGGCTTCCAATAACGTTGCCTTCTTAGGCCTTTTAACCCAAATTTCTACATTCTGGTGTAGAGCTTTGGTGTAATATGCCACAATGAGGTTTTCTGCGAGCATTGAATCAACAAGGATTCAATTTTTTAACATGAGGAACCTTTGGTTAAAATATTTTACTTTCTCGTTAGGGTTCATCTTTAAGATGGAGAGTTCCATGACTAAGACTTTAGGAGATTTATCATCTCTAAACTTCTCTAGGAAATAGGACTCAAATTTTTCCCACAATACAATGGTGTGAGGTTGTTGGGTGAAATACCATGTAGAGGCATTGCCCTCAAACGTGTAAGGAAAAATTCTACATACTACATCTTCATGTTCTACACTTCAGAGTCTAATGGCTAACATGAATTTTTTTATGTGATTTTCGGCGATTTGTTTAGAATCGGGATTGAATTTAGGGAACCATTTCTCTGAGTTTTTTGGTAAAGGGTGTTGGGGTCTAAGTATGGCCACAACATCTTGGTCGAGCCAAGGTCTAGTGGGATTGTTTTGATTTGCCATGGGTGTAGGTGGTGTCGAAGGCTGAGATGGTTCAAATGATGCATTGCCTTCATCAAAGAATTCTCCTTCTGAAGAGGAAGGAGATGAATGATGTGGTGAAGGTGGAATACTGGATCCTCCAGATCCAAGAGTAGGGGTATGATCATAATCTGTGGAATTTAAAAGTAGACCAATGCCTTCAAGTTTCTCTTTAATATAAGAGAAATCTAGAGGTTGATTCAGTGGCTGACCAGGTTGCCTGATACGGGCCAAATCACTATGTCTCCTTAAAAGTGACTAACAAAAAATTTCTTGTATGTCGGACCCTTGAGGGTTTGGTGTTATTGCATCAACGACAATCTAGAGATTTTCATTTGAGGTCGTTGGTGTTTGAGGGGTAATGTTATTGTCATAATAACTCCTTGTTACTATAGGGGAGCGAGTGTGTGGGGGAGGATTCTTGAGACTTCCACGTGCCATCAATTGTATTCAGGCCCTCCTTATAGCGCCATTTGTTGACAGGCGAAAATGATTGTCCGTCAATTGGAAGAATGAGTCTGGTCCATGGTTGTTTAAATAACCCAAGTCATTTGGTATAAATCGTTCTTACGGTTTTAATGGCTACGTTAGACAATATAAGAGTGCTAAAGAAACAAACAAAAAGAAATGAAATAAATAACTAATTACTAATTACTATATATATATGTACATACGTATGACGTAACTATTGTAGATATATTTAAATAGCATATTTAGTTATCTTATTTATGTACATGATATACACACTGCAAGTTTTAATCTAAACTTACAAAACTCAATGTGAAAAAGGACTGCTTTGAAGAAGCAGATAAAGAAAGAACATATGATATTTTTTCATTTTTTCTTTATCGATCTAAACTAATAAGAAAAATACTATGAAACAAAAATATGTGGATAGTCAAAAGCCAAACCATATAATCAAGTTTCAGTGATGAATAAATGATAGAAAAACATAAATGAGCTAACCTTTTAGTGAGTTAATCGATATGCATCCAAACATATGTACGATTAGCGAACATCCAACCACCTTGTCCAAGAGGGAAACCTGCAATGAACCTTAAAATTGTTTTAAATAAATGTAGGACAATGTGTTGGTGGTTGAGTTTTAATAACATAATGAATGATACAAATGATTGTTGTAATCTTATGATTGCAAAAAATTACATTGAGATAAATCTAAATGTACCAACATTGCATTTAATCATTTAGCTAAAAATTAAAGAGAAATCCTGTCATTTGAGTTGAATAAATGATCACTCTGTTTAATATCTGAAGCATCAAATATGGACGATATGTAATAAGAATTATCCCAAAAACATAACATATTTTGAAGTCTAAAGCTATCAAAAAACTATTAGTTTATCAGGATAAACAAACTTATAAATGAAAACACCATTTACAGGAAGCTAAAGATGAAATGCAAATTGTTGTTCCATTCAAGTTGGTGGAGTAATCATCCATATTCAGCCCTAGGCCAAGATGTCTTCATTACAAAAATATGAAGTATTTAAAGAGTTCAGGAAAACTAAGCATCCTATCTTCTAATATAGGATCAAATCCCAGGATGATTTACTAATTACAAAAATAGAGGGTGACAAAACCACTCAATATCAAATTGTATATCCCAAGATTATAAAAGGTTTGTTTATGTTTACAAAATGAGCCAAAGAAATGGCTAATAATCCCAGAAATGATCCATCTCATTAGATCACCACAAACTACATGATATCTTGAAAGTAAATATGAAATAAAGAAATTTGGATATTAATTTAACCAATATTTTCCAAAATTTCAAATGAGAATACACTCGCTACATAATCTGTTGATTTTGTAGCTAGTCTTATTTTAAACAACAGAAAATGAATTTAATCTATATTAATAAAAAAGAAAAAAAAAACAATAAAAGAACAACAAATCTTTACCTTTCAACTGAATGCTAAATTAGGCTCATAAAACCTCAGAGTTAATCACTGCTTTGACACACTCAACATTTTTTATTATGACATTTCCAGTTCTTTTCAAGCATTTTCCTTGCCTTTGTGCACTAAACTTGAGTTTGTGGTTTTCACTTGTTAATGAGTCAATCTGAGTCGTGAGGGTCTTGATCTTCACTTGAAGGAAGGGTACATATGTGTAATGCTTGTCTATCCAAAGTAAACACACCTCACACCGTGAATCTGGAACAATTGGTTGAGGAGACATATGACTGTGCGTCAAAATGCTTCCATTGTCCACTATGGGTTTTTGACTAAGTTTGATCCCTGGGAAATCTTCGTTATGTTTCAGGCATGGTGAAAGATTATCAACAAAATTGTAAGTCTGACTGGTAATCGATTTATGGTAAGTTGGGTCTTCCTCCTCCAAGAAATTTTTGATCTCAGAATCAAAGCTCAAATCTTCCCTGGTGTTCAATCCATTCATGTCCATAGGACATGACTTAACCATGTCATTAAATTTTCTTTTGGCTCTAATAGCCAGCTACACCAACCAAGATTTTCCATGCTTGCTTCTTGGAAAATGAAAAATTTCGACCATATTAGGATATATGTAACTATGAATATCTCCTGAATCAGTTAAAATATAAATGGTTTGGTTGTTGTTCATACCTTCCACTTCAATCATATGTGATTGATACTCTTCTTGCTTTTTGTCTAGGGCTACATAGATCCTTGGTACATTTATTCCCATGTCTTCTACTATTTCATCTTGATGTACATTGTGAACAGTCCTCACTTTTTCACCCTTGTGAGGGAAGCCTCTAAACATATGATATCCTTTACAACCCAAACATTGAATAGGTGGCCACCTTGGCCTTTGACCCCCTATCTCAATCATTCTAGGTTCTCTATAAGTTGGTTATCACTGAGGATTATTTTTGAAGAATGGTGGCTTAGTTCCCTTCTTCCTTTGATCCCTCTTGAATTTCTTTTTGTATTCCCAAGATTTTTGGAAAGCTGGCCATGATTTTTGCTGATCATATAGGCATTCAGATCACCTTATGGTCTCCTCCAATGTTTTGGCATCATCATATTGTATTTTTTCACTGATGAATGAGGGTAGTCCACTCAAATACCTTTGACTCTTAATTGTCTCATCCTTGATGAAAGAAACATACTTCAACAGTTCTAAAAACTTCTTTCATATTCATCTATGGTCATACTCCCAAGTTTGAGTTAAAAGAACTCTTTCATTTTCTTTTAATAGTATCTCTTAGTCAAGTATTTATTTCCAAAATACTTCTTGAATTCCTTCCAAGTAACATTTTTCTCTTTAATACACCTTCACAAGTTGATCCCACCACATGGGGGCCTTTCCCTTGAGTTGATAGATAGAAATTCTTCCTTTTGCATGAGAATAATAATTATGCAATTGAAAATAATTTCTCATGCCCAACAACCATGTCTATGCATCTTCATCCTTCTTATTCTCACCATCAGATGTAGGAGGTTTGATTTTATTCATTTATCCTTGTAACTCATCCAACACATACCTCTTATGATTTTTAATAGGGGATGGAATTGAGATGATGTGTGTTCTCTTAATGGAATTCCTCAGGGAGTGAGGATGATGTCTTCTAACACTTCTTGTTCTTCTTTTCTCATCAAGAGACCTGTGACTTCCTAATTTGCTTGATCGACTCTCCTTATCCAATTTCTTTTCTCTTATGTTCAATCTCTGCATTAAATTCATGTTGAATTCCTCTTGCTGCTCCTTGGCTCTCATAAGCCTTTCATTATCATCTTTATGGATTTGGACATCCTTCTGCAAATTTTTAATGGTCTCTACCATATTCATGTTTTCATCCCTTCCTTCTCCATGTCCATTGGAGTTTGTTCCTTCAAAGCTCATATGGACATCCATCCCTCTGATATCATATTCCTAGTTGTAATCCCCTTATGCATATTCCATTCCTCTGCACTCTATGTCGATTCTGATATGATCTAGTTGTTGTTAACTCTGCAAAATGTGCATCCAACAAAACTTTGCTAGGCTAACTGTTTCAACAATTTCATGAAAATATGAACCATTCTAGTTCAATAATGCATCATAATTCTTTCTCCTGATTTCCTGAAAATTGAATTCTCAGATCAGTTTTCTTGGTGAATAATTATATTCTACTATCCAACACCTTTCCAATTCCTTCTTCCATTCTCAATTCTGAGTCTTGAGTAGACAATTATGGTTATTTTAAAATTGTCCATTAATTTTTATGTTCACTATTCAACTTGGTGCAATTCTGCGTTGTAATTATGAATTTTTGCACCTACTCCATTCAATTTTTCATAGGAGATCAATTGGGTTTCTTCATATACATATTTTGGGAAGTCTGTCCAAGTTTCAGCTCTTTACGGGTTCTGGGCTGCTAGTTATAGCCTCCTGAAGTTCTAGGCCAATTAGTGTTTTTGATCTGGAATGCTACATGTACCTCCTTTGCCATCTTAAACATTTTTAACATGCCCAAAAATTTAATTCATCTCTAGGAATGTCTTCTATGGTTCAATAGATTTCCATATAATACTCCTATGCCTCAATATAATTCTATGGTAGAAATTTATGGCCCTTCGAAGTTAGTTGGGTCTTAAAATTTACCCTCCACTATTTGTCCTGTAACTTCCTCATAAAAGCCTTGTTTGATGAATGATTTACACCATTAGAAATCTCTCTTCGATCTCTTTAATTCAAGATGTAGAGTGGTACACTATGTTCACAAGTTATTTAATTAGCTAAAAATGTTGTTTAGGACCTAAAAAATGCACTGCAAAAGCATGACCTTCAAATAGTATAAAATGTCACAGAAATTCATTGGTTTTCTGTTGTTGTAGACCATCTAAACAACTTCACGCACATAAATTTGAACCTATACACCCATATTTAGAAATTAAAAAAATAAAATAAGGTAGTGCATGCTCCGTGCACCTATAACCAATTTGGATCACTTTTTTGTCGCGACAATAACTCGTGCACACTACTTTTGTGTCGCACGCCAATATCCACCGCGCACAATTTTGGTTCTTGCACTAATACCTACTGCCTGCAATTTTTTTGTGTTACTCACTAATATTACACATGCATTTTACTCTACACATTACACCATCCCAAAGTTTAGTATGCCCCCACCGTGCACCAGTACTCTGCACACACCATTAACTAAATTGTCGTGCGACATCATATACCCATATCACGTGCGCACCAACAAAATTCCTTTGCACTCTGTCAATACCTTGAATACCATGCATGCCATTATTATGAGTGTGCACACCATGTGCGCCAATATTATGCAGGCGCCCCTCAATTGGCACCGCGCAATGCTAAATTCAGTGTGCACACCCACGCACCAAATTTTTTTGCTCAATGCCACTATGCACCGCGTAACGCCAAATTTTAGCCCGTGCACTTGCACACTAATATTTTCCACCCAATTCCACCTTGCACCACGGAGCACCAAATTTTAGCACGTGCAACCCCACGCCAATATTTTTCCATGCAATTCCACTTTGCACTGCGCATCACCAAATTTTAGTGTGCGCACCCACACGCTAATATTTTTCCATGCAATGCCACCCTACACCTCGCAATGCAAAATTTTATCTCGCCCACCCGCACACCAATGTTTTTCCATGTATCACAAGATTTTCACTGCGCATCATGCATTTTTAGTGCACCCAACAACACACATTCATTTTTATGCACATCAATTCCTCGTGAATTTTGCTATAGAAATTGGGGCTTTTGCCTAAATTTTTCCTAATTTTTACCATAGACATTCTACAACTATGAAATTTGTTCCATTTCACCCCGATAACACTAATTCAACCTATGCAACAACAAATTGTTGTTGTTTGAAATTCTTGGGACGAATTTTTCCCAAGCTCAATTCAGGAATTGAGAATTTTAATCAACTAATCTCGCTCCAGCTTTCATGGCTTCTCTGTAACTTCAAATTAGACCAATTCCAGGTCTGAAGTTTTTAGAACAGATATTAAATCAAGAATATCTCACAACTTGTCCAAATTTCTCAATTTTTCCCATGAATTTAATAATAGAAATTGGGTATTTTTCCCAATTCCACGTTGTTGCTTCTAAATTTTACCATGGACACTCTATAACTTGAAATTTTTCCACTTTGAAATCAATTCTCTATGGAATTTCACTTCAAATCAACTTGTTCTTCCCATCCAGACTCTGTGTTGAAATCTAAATATTTGATACCACATTGTAACATCCCCAACATCCAATTGGGCTATGCCACATAAACATTTTCGAACTGTATGCACATTAAAACATATACACACAAAAAATCTTGCAGAACTTTATATATAAAACTTAAAATAGAAAAATAAATTATATAAATGCATAGAGTCATACGGAAATAACATTAAACATGTACATGCATCATAGATAGGCAATACCCATAAATATAAAGAGAGGTATAAACCACACACATGAAAAACCCATAAAAATAAACACAAATAAAAATGCAGCATATACATTAACACACAATCGACACTTATCTTGGTAATAATATCACCAACTATGTGCAAACCTTCCATGAACCTCCCATCCTTAGAATACACTTCTCATCACTCTCAGTAGTGGGTCACCCCCGAGTTGGGACTAAACTCCACCCGGGTAAAGGGATTCCTAACCAGGCCGATGTATCTCAGACAATAGGAAAGAGTCTGTCATAGGTGCCAACTCAAACTAACAGCCTATAGTCCCCCATTCCCCACATGTCTGTCCCACCCTAGGAAGTGTGCCACTTCTCTGCTCATCAGTCCCTCGACTACCCCACTTCCCTTCCAGGGCTTCAACAACAGGCTAGACAGGAAGTCTCAGAGCCCTGTAGATGCATTTTAGCACCTTTAGGAAATCAATTCCCAACAATTCTCTCACCTAGAGAAAATTTATCATGGACCCAACAACCTGCCTCTTCAGCATCCCATGAGTCTGATAACCCGTCTCTTCAGTCTAGCTCCCAAGATAACCAGGTACATGTACGGGTATGAAAATAGGTACAATAAGGTACATATGACAACTGAATGAGTGAGTGAATGATGATGGAAAAAATATAGGAAAATGAACTAATTCCAAACTATATGTATGCTTGTTTCCAAATTGACACGTGTCATGCTGGGAGCTACTTTGTCCCACTTGTCCCCATCCTTATAACTTAGGATACAATAATTATCCATACTTTATAATTTAAGGAATATTAATATAATAATCCTTTTTGGCTTAATCTACCTAGGTTATCCCTTTTCCTTAACTTTTATCCCCCCCCTTTCCCTAACTAGTGGAGTTTAGTCCCCCATACTATTTTATTGTGGTCGGTCTACACACAATGATGTATTTTATATTAATGATGAGACATATACAAAAATAGGCTCACTGGACTTTAGCATCTAGGATCTCTAGCCTAATTCAAAACATAAGACTCCTAGCTTATAATAACTGGCTCGCCAACCTAAAAAACACAATATATACACAAAGGCTCCCTGGCCTCAAAATAGTGCACACTTAAGTTTGTTGCATGCGATATCCTGGAATGTGAACACTTCATCATTTTAGTGCGTAGTACATGTGCGCCCTATACCATGGAAGGTGCATACAAAAAATGATATCAAACAGCTCACCAACTTAAGTACATTTGCATTTACATTTACAATTGGGTTCGGCCTAGGGGTATTACAGAAGTATTGAAAAACTTTATAGATACGGTAGAGAAGAAATAATCATCTTGAGACATAAGAGGCATAAAGGTGCATGCTATAAGAATATTTAAAATACTATGTCATGTACATGTGGATGTATATCTTGAAACAAAGTGAGTCAGGTACGGATGATAATAATACAGATCAAGTTGTTTTTCAAGGAGAGAGAGTAATGGATAAATAATTCATTCAGAGACTCCTACAGATACATCAACAATAAAAGAACAAATATTCCAAATGGGCGATGCATAGATCAAAATTTGACTTAGTTTCAAATTGGCTGAGATAGACTACCTTGATCAAAGGAGATGGGAGTAGATGTTGAAATACATGATACAAGTATTGCAAAGATTCAGTGAATAGGAATTGTGTTATTACTACTCACTTGTTAGGGAATCTATGAGCCAGAACCAGAGCTATTAGAGACAATGTTAGAGGCCTGAAATCAGATATATAGTCCATAGAAGTAGACAAAAGTGCATTGATCTAGTACTTAAGATCGAAGACCTAAGATGAACACTAAATACCAAAAGAGTCATCAAGATGGAAGAGTGAATTATTATCACTAATTTGTTGAATTTATATACTTTTTTAGGGCCAAAATTTCTTTAGTGGGAAGGTATGATCTAGGAGGATCTAAGGAATTCCCACAGAGGTCGCAGTGGATCCATAAATGTTCAAAATTATACCATCTCAAATCACCCAAAAAATTACATCAATGCATAGAGCTCATTGTCATCTTTCCAATGGTGAAAATGACAAGACAAACGAATATCATATGCAAATGTTATGAGCAATCAAAGTTTCATTCAAATAGGTCAAATGTTAAAGTACATGGGAAAAATAAGTGACATGTTTCACCACTACAAGGGTGACACATAACACATGGTTATTGGCAGCTGACTAGGAAGATAGTACCTCCAGGTGGATGAATTTTGGGTTTACAAGTGGGTGAATTGTATGATGACACATGACATTGGAGAGCCAATGAGAAGTTACCACGTGATGACCTCCCATTGTCCACTTTTGGTTAATGTATGTTAAAATTATGGAATCGACAGGGGTCGAACCCGCGACCTCCATAACCTCCAAAATTTCTAACATGACCCTCCATTTACAATATGCCAACATATGTTTCTTAACTATTGTATGCTGTGAATTTGATTTGAATTAGTGTTAAGTTTCATGTGGAAAGGTAAAGGGGCCAAGGGATAGCCCTCATCCCCTAGCTTAAATTTTATACAACATGGCCATTCCATAGAGTATGTGGGGAGTTTTAAAACCATACACCAAACATTCGTGTGAGAGTATATATACTATATATAGTATATAGTTTCAACTATATACTATATATATAGTTTAAAACTTTAACCACCAATGGAAATGCAAGGGTCGTGGGGAGTAGAACCCTTGACCTCCACCATTTTTTCCATAGACCTAACAATTATTCCAACGACCCGTTTGTTATGGGATCCTCACTAAATATAGCATTAAGATGACAAATTTCTCTTGGAGGAGGTTGGAGACCTGGGCCTATTTATTGGGAATGGATCCCAATGCATTACATGCATCCCAATGCACGTATTTTGAGATCTACATAGATCTCAAGGTGGAACAATTTCCAAGACAAGGTACATATTTCTAGTTTGTATGGATGTCTCGATTTTTGTGCCAAGAAGAGATTAAATATGTTGTCTCGTAAAGCATGCCATGAGGTATAGTGATAAAACCTATGCAAATTTATACTCATTTTTCACAATTTTTCACAACGATCATGAATTTGTTGATTTTGTGATTTGAAGTCATTTGTAAAATTATTCGCTCAATTTTCCATTTATGAGCATTTAATGCATTGTTTTATGTGTGAAGAGAGTGAAATTGAGCCAATTTGGAAATTGGTCGACTTTATAATCAAAATTCTCATAATTTCGCAAGGATTTCAATGGTGAAGTTATTATCTTGTTTTGAGTAATGGAATTTAAGATAATCCATTAAATTGGCATATATGAGTAAGCTTACATGTGATTTTGATATTTGATATGGAGAAAGCAATTTTTATTTCCTTGAAGGGAACTTAAAGATGAAACAAAACTATGTAATCTCTATGTAATTTGAGTTCTTTTATTTTACATTTTGGCATCTCACTATTTTGAAATTCAAGCATCAGTTTATGATTTTTTGGATAAAGAGAACATCATTAGAATTATGTAAACCACCTCAATACGATCACTAAATTATTCTGGATTAAGTTAGATATTTCATGTATATACTTAAAGAAATAAGTGGTGTCTAAGGATTTACAAATCAATGTCACTAGATATCTAGTATTTGTGCACACATACCATGTTTCCATTAAGTATTTAATGAACAAAAATGATATAAATGGTAGATTAATCATATGGATTTTCTTATTGCAACAATTTGATCTCACAATACTTGGTAAACCTAGTAAGAATTTTTTTTTGTGGATTTTTTTCAAGGTTAACTAACAATCCAGTAGATGAAGTAGTGGATGACAATTTTCTAGATGAACACCTATTTTCAATTTCCATAGAGACCCCCTACTTTGTTGATATAACCAAATTATCTAGCAACAAGAAATCTTCCTCAACACTTCTCCTATAGGGAAAGATGCAAAATCATCAGGACAAGTGTTTCGTAAACATGGATATAGGGATACCTATTCAAACTTGGAATAGATCAAATTTTAAGGAGATGTGTAAGAGAAGAGGAGGTTCATGACATTATCCATGCATGTCATGATGATATTTGCGGGGGTAATTATGCATCAAAGAGGACAATTGACAAGATATTTCAAGATGGATACTATTAGCCTACCCTCCATAGAGATGTTGACCACTATATCTCTCACTTTGATGAATGTCAAAGAATGAGTGTAACTTCCCCATCTTACCTAAGGAACATTACTAGTGGAATTACACATAAATTCAAAATTTTCTGCTAACTATTCATGTAGCTTACCAACTATAGGAATACACACCGAGATTTAACCATTTTGTTATTATTAATTTAAATGCAGTTATAGCATGATGAAATAAACATGAGTGTAGTTAATTAATTCCATACAAAAGAGAATATAAACCATTCATATAAACATAGTTAAAACACAACATTTTATCTCATAAAATAACAAAGAACATAGATAAACACTTATCTTTCCAGAAAGGTTGTTCAACCAGCTACTTGGGATGGACAATATTTCCAACCATAGACTTGTTTCTATAGATATAAACATCAAGTCACCCATGATCTAGGGCTAGGAATCCATAAAAGAGGGTGTCTCTCATAGTCCATTCATAACTTAGATATCCCATAACCCACTAGTATTCTCCTAGAGCTATCCTAATTTCCACTAGCTCTCTTCCTCTTGACCTAGCTAAACCCAAGGAATGTACCCCTTCACTACTCTCAGTCCATTATGCATTCCCTTTTTTTATCAAGGTCTCTCTGGAATAGGTAACCAAGAATCTCACTATTGGGAAATCAATGGAACTCACTAACAGAGAAACTATCGGTAAAACACCATCAATCACTTTCTATTATAGTGCAACTCATATAGGATTTCACTCTTCATGCACAACAACCTAGTTCTTCCACAAGTCTAAAAACTTGCTTCTCTAGTTTTCAAAAGCTCCAAAAATGCTCCAAAAATGCTCCAAAAATTTCCCTCTATTGTTGTTCCATATTCCAATCTCTTCTTTTCCTTATTTTTCCTTTCCTCATGCAAAAACATGACTATATAAAAAATGTTGTTCTTCCCATACAAATTTCCTCTATTTTCCCCAAGAATGTTGACTCTCACACTCCCTAATGTTGATTGTACTTCATCCCCATGCTCACAATAACTACGGGATGTGACTTCTCACTCTCACCCTCTTACATGTATTCAATGATTGGGCTATAATACACTCAGATAGAAAATAGAAGGTTGTCCCTAGGGACGACATAATTCAAGAAATTGGGTTTGTATTAATACCCATAAATAATTTCCCCCTTGGACCCATATTAGAAACTCCCTTCTCTTGTGGAAAACTTAACCTACATCTTTGTTCAAGTCCCCCAATAGTTGGGATCACATTTTATTTACTAAAATTAAAAATACAATTTGGGTATTACATCACTTGGTCATAGCCACATTTGATATATACATTATGCATTAATTAAATAGGGGATAAATATTGGTTATACTTGGAAATCCCCTTCATACTCCACCTAGATCACAGTCCAATCAATTATGTGCTTAGGGTTAGTCACATATTTCTTTAATAAAGACACATGAAATAGATTATGCACTCTCATGGATGCAGGTAATGATAGCATGTATGCAACCGATCGTATATTTTTTAAGATCTCAAAAGGCCTACAATATATGTTTTTCCAACTTTGGGAAACAACCCAATCTTAGCTAACTTATTTTCACTTTCACTTTTATAAATACATGTTCACCCACTTTAAAATATCTGAAAACAATGTTCTTGTCTGCATAAATTTTCTTCCTACCCTAGGAATCCTTTCAATTCTTCCTAATATTTTTCATTTGATCTCCCATTTCCTTCATCAAATCCATCCCGATGAAAAATCTATCTGATGGATTATCCCAACTCACTGGTGTGCTACACTTTCTTCCACACAAGGCTTCTAATGGGCTCATTTTTAATGATGTATAGCAATCATTATTGTAATCAAATTCAACTAAGTGGATATTATATTCCCACTTGGATGGCTGGTCCATCACATACATTATGAGCATATATTCTATTTTTTTGTTGGTCCTCACCATTTTCCCATATGGTTCTAGGTGATATGTTGTTGCTAGTGGGAAAAATCCCCCTATACTGAGTCAAGGTACAGGTAGAGCATTGACTTCCCTTAAAAGACAATTATATTCCTAAACTACCCCAAACTATATGAATTGAATGACAAGAGAGAGGAAAGAAGGTCAATGGGTGCACCTTTGGTCCTTATGTTCAGTGTGGACCTGTTTCTTCTTTGCAACTTCCTAGTTTGTGGGTCTCCTCCCAAAGCTGACCTGCAAAAATCTTAGGAAAATAGTGCTACAATATATATGATCTCTACTTATCACTTTCAATGTTTTTATATAGACATAAATGCATAAATCAATAAAATCATATAGACACAATGTTTTGGGACAAGAATGAACTCTTTTATTTGATATTAAGATCACAAAGATTACAACCTTCATTAGCAATCGCTCCACAAACCAGGTCCAGGCTCCTCTATCATGGCTCCAAGTGCACCAATCCCATTCTTTCCTCTCACAACCAAATTACCACTTGGGAAAGGGGAAAGGGTTTTATAAGAAGAAAGGGATAGAGGGGAATGTTGAGGCCAAATCTCAGAAAGGGATGTAAAACTTGGGCTAAGAAGGGGAAGGGATTTTGGCAGAGTTTTCTTATTCTCTTTCCTCTCTTGCAAAATGAGATCCCAAGTCCTTTTTTTATATGAGAAAAATATAGTTACTCGGTTTGGGGACAGGTTACAAAGGGTAAAATGGTTAGGAAACAGAATATAGCCTGTAAACTTCGTCAAATTCCTTACAATTTTATAATTTTTGCAATTTTTGGAGGTAAAGGCGAGCTAACTAGTATGCATCTCGCGTATGTACATGGGATAAATAGTATAAAACTAGTGTGTGTATGGGGGATATCATTTTAGAAGGGTGTGTACATGTTCCAAAAAATAGTTTTTTAAGAAGAAAACTCAGTGTTGGCATAGGGGCAGACCCGGGGTTCAATGCTTCATCAGTGCACCAAAAAAACCTTAACTATCATCCCTTTCGGCAACACCTGCGAAGACGATGAAGTCTCACCCAAGGTAGAGGTAGGGGGGTTGCAGGAATCAAGTGTCTACAACCTAGCTGGGACACAAATATGTTATCACAATACTTAACATATCACTTATCAATTAACATTCATTAGTCTTTAACCCTTATTCACATCGCAAGTAAAACCCTAATTATAGAACATCATAGTATTCAACAAGATCTAAGAAATCCAAGCACTTATCACATAGAAATAGATCAGATATAGCATTCATTCATATCACTAAGCACTAAAAATTTATCCAGAATAATGCACTAAGAAAATAAATACAAAAACACATGAACAACATAGCACAAATAATCATAACATAGGATATATGTGGTTCACCACCAGCGTGGGGCTACGTCCACCAACTCTTAGTCTTCTTTATTATCTTCTTTCAATCTTCTTACATGCACAGAGCCACAAAACCAATTCTACATAGGACAAAATATATGAGTGCACTTCAACAGATCCTCCTTCCTCGATTTTGGTATAGCACAGAGCCTTCTTACAATCGCTTGCACTTAACTTTTCAAGTTCTCAACACATAGTATGCACGAAGCCTTCACAACTAATCACACTTAGCAACCTTTACATATCTTTCACAAATCCAACTTAGATCTGATGCTTCTTACAATTCCTAGCTACTTATTTATACATTTACAAATGGGTCCTAAGCATGGGTAAACCCATGGGTCGACATCCCATACTTGTTACATAATCCTTGAACCCAAAAATCCCACATAAAGGGGTCGAGATCCCGGGATCTCTGCTTTGCCTGGGCACTCCATCTTTGAACCACCTGTCGAGGTCCCAAAAATGGTCAAACATCACCAAGGATCTCCAAAACTTGCTCAAGGGCCAACAGGTCCCAAACACTCACTTGTCACTAGTCCCGAGTAAATTTGATCTAGGAAACTCTGCTTCAAAGGCCTCAAGCTAACTCGACTTGTTGTTTCTCCTGGGTCTCCTATTCGGTGAACTCCTGAATTATTTTCTCGGTGACATGTCCTTCCAAGCACTGTTCCATTGTGGTGACCATGTGTTCCAATTGTGCACCTTGTCCCTTGATCTCCTCAAAAAGTGTGCATGTTTTTTCCTGTACCGGATGAAGTCTCTAGGTCACTTCCATGACTCTACTCTCGATGGCATGGACCTATTGCTAAACTGTGCATTAATCTTGTGACCTTTTCATATTCTTGACTGTTGATAGTAGCTTGAGCTATGATTTTACTATTACTTCTTGTTGCTTCACCTCCTAGAGATGTGACTCCAATGTCCTTAGTTATGGGTCCTCTACAAGGCACTCATAGGTCTACACACTTCGATTTCTTAGTTGCTTGCATTCTAAGGCCAATGCCTTGATTTGTTCAACTACATTCCTAGCAGTTTCTTCCCTCTAATCTCTCACTTCCTACAGAGTGCTTGGCATGGCTTATAGTTCTAGTTTTTCTACTCTTGCTTGAAGTTGCTTAATGGCTTCAGCGATATTCCCCACATGGCTCTCTGTTGTTTCCTCTTCCATATGTGCTAGGCCCGTCATAGAGTGAAGTTATCTAGTGACTGTTTCTTTAACGCCAATCTTCTTTGCGAGCAACAATTTTTTTTCCTTCTAGATTTGTGCTCTATCCTCTGCAAACTTCACCTGGAGGTTATATTTCTCTTATTGCGCAACTCGACATTTCTCTAGGGATTCTTCCTTTGCTTGCTTCAATGCCTTTGTGGCCTATTCTTTTTCTTCCTAGACCCGATGAAGGTGAGCCTCTGTCGAATCTTCTAACTTGCTTAGTTGGGAAGGCTCATCTCACACTTCTATACCCCCTAATGACAATGGCACAGTAGACACTATGCGACTCGAATAAAGAGCCTGATGTACCCCTTTGAGCTCTGCCTCGATCCTGTCATACATTGTCTCTTGTTTGGATTCACTTTGCTGAAACTTTTCCTCTAAGGTGTCTGATATAGCGGCGATGATGAGGTCAATATCATCCACCATGAGTATAGTCTGTAAGTGGGACTTATTGGATCGTGACTTCTTCTACGTTGAGGGTTTCTTTGGAGAGAAATTTCTTTTCTTGGATGTCTCTGTCTCCGTAAGGGGATCTTTAGGCCATGTTACCTCACCATGTTCTTTCTTGTCTTCTTCCCCTTCATCCTCTTCTTTGTTTACTTCATCACCTCCTCCCCCTTCAGGTGAATCTAGTGTAGTCTCCTATGATGCGTTGTGCATTTCCTGTACTTCTTCTTTCTTCTTCTTCTTGCTACTTCATGTTCCATCATACTCTTCCCTAGTGACTACAAGACTTCCTATGAGGTCCGGGTCATAGAGTTTTGTTTGTTTGACTAGTGTAAGGAATTCTGAAGGCCATTCCTTGGTTATTTCCTCCATATCTTCCTCAATGAGTTTGTAATAGGACTGAATCTCTTCCTTGTGTTCATCGCCACACGCAGTGATGTAAATGAAATGCTTGTCTGTGTGGAACTTCACTATTGTCCTAAACCTATGAAGTGTATTCAATGTCATGCGAAGGAAGGATTCAATGGCCCTCTTTAGCTACAAGTAATATTTTTGGAACACCGCATTAGACTGCCATTGCTTCACCATGTTGCTCGAATACCAAGGGGTAGTGAACATCGCGGCCAGTGGTTCAGATGACTCTACTTTAGGGAAGGTTTCCCTCTCTAGCATCTCCCAAGCGATGAAGGCAATGAGACTCAAAAACCAACTAAAGTGAAACTCATAGCCCTGGTCTTTTGCTTCACGAGAATATTTCTCCAACTGGTTGACGAGGTAGCTCACCCAGTTCATCTGCATTCCTTCAATGCATTTTCCTATGAGGTCAACAAAAAACCCCTATGACCTGCATTGGTATGTTCTTCCTAATGAGCTTACCAGTGATCAACTAGAAAGCTAGGTGCACTGTGCCATTTTGGATGGAGGCTACCTTTTATCCTTGCTTCCCCTTCTCCACATCACCATAGGTTTCCTTTATTCGATGCGCCAGGGCATGATCTACAGCCTTTCCTCTGTGAAAATCCTGAGGCTCCGGCCCTAGCATTCTTAATCCAGTGATCCAGTGGATCAACACCAGATCTACAGTGATGCGCCTATCTAAACAAAGCTAACTTCCATGTTAGCATGATAGGAGGAGTTTAACGCATGTGTTAACCTCCTGATGTCTGTCGAAGTGTGGTATATTCATCACATTAAGGATCGTTGATATTGCGATGTCCATGGTCCATGGTTGGGGGACTATATTTGATTTCTTCCGCATTGTATTTTTCAAGTACTTATGTGGTGCGAACATTCCATAATTATTGTGGTCTCCCAAGTTGAAACCACTGATCTTTAGCGTCATAATCTGTCCTAATTGTGTTCCAACTATGTGTATCCCCTTCAGGAGGTACACAGTGATCAGTGTATAGTCGAAGTCCCTCGGGATGTTGTCACAACTAACCGCGCTAGCCAGAGGCGGGATATAGTCAAGCATGACCGACAGGATGAGATTCACGTTTGCCAAGTCATTGTGATTCTTTCTTCATTTCTCTTTCATGGTTTGGTATGGGCCAAATCGACGTGCAATTAATGGGGATGCTTGCAATCCTCTTGTTGATGAGCCATGTACTCCTGTGAACATGACCTTATTAGAGATGAGGTCTATTAGGATCTCTTCAACGGATTTCTTTACTGCCCTAACATAGCCCGACATACACTCTCGATATCAGATATCTTGAGTAGGTGGACAACCACTCAAGGTAAGAAGAATGGGTGGCGAGATCTCAAGAGGCACTGCGCAATAGCAAGTAGTTCTTTGTGGGCTCGGATAATCACAAATTGCAAAAGTGTCCCCGGTAATAAATTCGACGGGTTAAATAGATAATGTTGTAACAGACTCCTCCAACGGGCATGGATTCCTCAATCAATACAATTCCATCTATTATTGCGCGGTCTGAAAGGTTCAATGGAAATATTTCCGACAATAATTGTTTTTCTAGCCTTTCTGGAGCATCATTCTAACGGTCGGGACACCTCCAACAGTCATATTGCTTCACCTTGGTGAAGTGACAGTCTTCATTGTTTTGATATTTTGGCGAGGTTCAAGTTCTGCAATCCTTCCTTCTGCAAAGTCCTCTCTGGAACCTCTTGCAATTTTTCTAGCTTTGCTTTCTTCTTACCGAGCTTTCTCTCTTTCTTTCCTGTGATCTGCATCTCTCAATTCCTCTTTCCATTATTGTTCTTATCTCCTCTTAGCATAGTAACTTCACACTTTTGAGGGTTTTTCACAGGGTTTGAGGGTAATACTTCTTCTCTTAGTATTTCTAGTGTAGGTTCTCTACTCTCCTACATGGATAGGTTGTTTAAGCCTTCTTTCATTTTTTCAACTTCGACAGCTAGGTATCTGGCTCTTAGTTGCTTCGACTTGTCCTCCTATTCTTCTATTAAGTGTGTTATTCTCCTAGCCATGAAATCCATTAATTATTTCTTTTTCCATTCTATAACTTCCTCTTATTCTTTCCCTCAGATCTGATCTCTCTTAATCTAAGTCCTTCCTAACAAAAGTGAAAAGGGAGCGTTTTTATCAACAAACTTAATGACCTTGAATTTTTCTTTTGTCAATGTTCCATGATCACTCATAAGTACATGAGTAAGTCTTCCACATATTGTTATCATCTTTCCTTTAAACAATTCTATTCCTCCCAATGAAGGAACCATGGCAGGCTTTCCCAAAATTACCCAAGTACTTTCTGGCATAATGTTCACATGTGTTTCTGCATCCAATGCATATTCTATGTCAAAGTATCCTATTCTTGTTTCTATGCACTATTTCTCTCTTAGGTGATAAATTGATGTTTCTGTTATCATTCAGTGTTTCTTTCATCTACAATAAAATAGCCTCTATTATTTCTAGTTCTTTAGTATATTCTTAGTCTCTTGACCTTCCTCATAGCTTTCCTCAAGGTATTCTTGTCTCATGTTCATCTTCTCAACTTTAGCAATCATTCTAGGGAAATACAAAACTTCATGTCCAGTAGCTTTACAACAAAGGAAAATAGGACCTCTACCAGGGAATCCCTTAGCAATATGTTCTAGTCTTCTGCAACTATAACAAAGAGTCAATCCTCTCTTTCTCTTAGATGATCCCCAACCTTTCTTGTACTGCGCAATGGGATCACAACGATGGACCTGCAAAAAATTCTTTCTAGGATCCTACATCCACTTGTTAGTCCAATAATTCTTTCTATGTATAGGAATAAAATATCTTTCACTATTTCTATCAGATCTATTCATATCATATCCTCTTTCTTCTAGTTGTGCCCTAGTTTTCAGACTAGGATAAAATCTATCAAACATACCTAGATCCATTCTTTCGAAACAAAAATTTCCACTTATCTTACCTTTATTAGAGCACAAAGATTTAATATATTACCTCTTTTCTTTAGATCGCACTTCTCTTCTTAGAAAAAAGATTCACAAGTCAAGTAGAGTACTGCGCACAACAACAACAGATCTATGCATGGAGCTTTCTCTTTTCTTCAGTTCCCAGCAATCACATTTTCAGGTCCCGACAATGGAACCATTTGTTGGCAAAGGGTTAGAATCAGGGTTCAATGCTTCATCAACACACCAAGAAAACCCTAAATACCAACCCTTTAGGCAACATTTGTGGAGCAGATGAAGTCTCACCTGAGGTAGAGGTAGGGGGGATTACAAGACTCAAGTGTCTACAACCTAGTTGGGACACAGATCTGTGATCACAATACTTAACAGAGAACTTAGCAATTAACATTCATCAGTCTTTAACCCTTATTCACATTGCAGGTAAAACCCTAATTACAGAAAAACGAAGTATTGAACAAGATCTAACACATCCAAGAACTTAGCACATAGAAATAGATCAGATATAGAATCCATTCATATCACTAAGCACTAAACATTTATCCATAATAATGCACTAAGAAAATTAATACATAAACAAATGAACAACATAGAACAAAGCGTCATAACATAGGATATATGTGGTTTACCCCCAGCATGGGGCTACGTCCACCAACTCTTCATCTTCTTTATTATCTTCTTTCAATCTTCTTACATGCATAGAACCACAAAAAAAAGTCCACATAGGACAGAAGATCTGTGCACACTTCACCAGATCCTCCTTTCTTGAGTTTGGTACAATATAGAGCCTTCTTACAATCACTTTCACTTGACTCTGCAAGTTCTCAACACATAGTATGCATGAAGCCTTCACAACTAATCACACTTAGAAACCTTTACATATCTTGCACAAAGACAACTTAGATCTGATGTTTCTTACAATTCATATCTACTTATTTATACATTTACAAATGGGGCCTAAGCACGGGTAAACCCATGGGCCGACATCCCATACCCGTTACATAAGCCCTAAACCCAAAAAGGCCAGAAAAAGGCGGTGAGATCCCGCGATCTCCCCTTCGCCTGGGTGCTCCATCTTCGACCTGTCTGTCGAAGTCCCAAAAATGGTCAAACACGACCAAGGTTTTCCAAAACTTGGTCGAGGGCCAACACTCAACAGTATTTGTGAAAATTATTCAAGTAGAAAGGGAAATGTCTTGTATGCACATGTAGGGAGTTTTTGGACTATAACAGATGCCCCCTAATGTGTGAGGTCAAAAGAGAAAATGATGGCTAAAATACATTACAATATCTTTACTAGTGGGAAGGCACATAGTAGAGTATGTCTGGGATGAGTGTTTGGGAGAAAGCCATATGAAAAACAATGATAATATCTCTGAGGTGGAATACCCATGCTAGGGATGAACTAATCATGGATTCCAATCAATTACACTACATATCCATGTCATATAAATGTGTATGTAAAGTGTAGCCGTGAGAAATACATAATGGATTTACATCTCAAAATCATTTGATGATATACAAGTAAAATATAATACGCTTCTTCAAGAAGTATTGATGCATGTGGTTGGAGATGAGGATGTCATATCTCAAGCATCAACTTCAATATCATCAACAACTTAGGTAGGATTACAATAGGAGTGTAAGACTCGCTACTCTGAGGTATTTGACATGTCATTAGGGAAAGACTAGAAGATCTTGATCATCCGGCACATAAATTCATAGAATTTGATTTAGAACTTGAATAGACTCTCGGGATGGATGAATCATGATAGTTAAGAGTCAAAATGCATAATGGACGACTCAGGTTGGATAAAACTCCCCTTGGAAAAAATCACGAAAAATGATGAGACTTACACAACGTGATATTCATACAATTTTGTGATAGAGGAGGCACTACAAACTCTCCATATGTTTGGAAGAGTAGCCAAATGGAGGAGGACACAACTCCATGTAGAGACACCAGCTTCCTAAGTTCATGCTAAATCCAAAATCTTGGCTAACAAATGGAAGGATGCTCTTTGTCCAAGAGCGACTGTCTTGCTACCGAAAAAGAGAAAGTATATCTCATCCCCTCTTTTTGGAATATTTGATTTTTTTGTCTTTTTCAAATTTTTAACGATCTTGAAAAATAATAAAAAATGCTATGTTACAAAGGAGGAAAAAGTGTCACGGGAAAGAAAACTAGTTCCAAGAGCATGGAACACATTGATGCTCAATGCAAGGAGACATGTGCATGATAAGGGCACTCAGGAAAATTCCTCCATGGGTTAAGGTGTCATATCGCAAGGGAAAAAAGTGTTGAAAAGATTGCATTTAAGGAATGCTTTAAAGGTTCAGTTAATAGCAACATGAATCCATCATTAGGCCAAAGATGCAAGGATGAGACATGCGATGCGATTAAATATGACACAACATGAATCCTTCCATGTGAAGTTTTACGATCCCAGAGAAGGTGATCTTGGTGGTTTTTAACGTTTCAAGAGTCTGAAAAAGACTAAAAAAATATTCCATGGAGTTCATTTTTTATAACTAGTCCAATCAGTTTGAAAAGGGGTTAAACTTATACCGAAAAGACATCTCTTTAAAACCATTTTAACGAGTGTGATTGAGACAAGATCACTCATCTATATTTTCAATTTGAAGGATTCTGAAAAGATCTTAACTATGGACTCACAAACGTTTTCTAATTTTAGTCTCCTTATCCCGAAAAAGTATAAAATATCACTTAGGAGAAATCTCCCGGCAAGACAAGTCTCCTGGCGTACTTTTTTCTTGGATAATCTATTAGATGAAAAAATGGTTCAACTTATTCCATATAGATGTTATTTCTAGAACAATTAACGAGTGTGAAAGGAACAAAGTCACTCGATGATATTTTCATATTTAGGGAGTCTAAAAAGAGATTAAATATGGACTCCGAGGGGGTTCCTTTTTCGTAACTAATCTTCAAGGCCCAAAAAAAGAGATAAACCAAAACCAAGGAGAATGTCCCTTTTTCAAAAATTTAGTCCCTCGGGATAGAAAAAGGGTTAAACATATGCCTGAGAATACTCTCCTAGTGAACCGAAGCTCCTATGTCATACCTTTATTCATAAATTAATCGTTTGGACCGAAAAAGGGGTAAACTATTGTCGAACAGATATGCCTTCAAATTTGAGTTGGGCGAGTGTGAAGGGCAACAAGATCGCTCAACAATCTTTTCAATTTTAGAGATTTTAAAAAGGGCTTACAGACGAATCCAAGGGGGGATTATTTTCTCAAGTAATCCGTATCAGACCGAAAAGACTAAATGAACTCTCATTAGATATTTCTTTCAAATTTTAAGCGAGCTTGAAAGACAACAAACCATTCTCTTTAGGGAGTCCTGTTGGTAAAGCCAAGAATGATGACTAGAAATAAGAATGAGGATTCAATACATAATCATGGCGGGAATAAAAATTACTCCCAAGCCTATGGATAAAACTCATAGCATGGACGCCAAAGTGCAACAAAGGATCTACCTAGGGAATCCATTTAGAGGAAGGCTCTACCACCTAATTATGAGACTTCTAAAGAAGTTGAGAAGGTTTTGTGTCGCACTACGGTGGGATCGATCCTATGGAAAAGAGGAAAAGTCAACAAAATGAAAAATGCAGGGGGTGAAAACCTAACCTATATGCAATAGTTGAAAAAATGACTTTTATCAGGGGATGATATAAGTGTAAACCAAACTTAAAAGAACAATTTCATCATAACGACCCAAAGATATATCAAAAGAGAACTCAAGTATCCACCATGTCAAGAAAGGGCAAAATGGGACCAAATTAAGGAAAAAAGGGCCAAAAAAGTCTATAAATACAGTTGGATAGCTCATTATAACCATTGAAATTTGGAAAAAAACAAAAAAGATCAAAAACCCTCTTCCTCAAAATGTGAATTCAAGGAACTACGATGGACGAAAAACCCTCAAACTTGAACCAAGTAAGTACAAACAACCTTCTCCTTCAATTTTATGTATACTTTTATTCTTATTTTAATGTTTGGAAGTAGGGCACCCTTGTAAAAGTGTCAGGCCTACATGTACATGGGTTGTCCATGCTCAACCCATGTATGTACACAAGCAAAGTAACACTTAGCCCACATACATACATGATTGTCTTAAAGGAAGCACACATACACCTATTTAAATGTTCAAAAACAAGGGATAATCCTTTCCAAATGTTTGTGCAATAGGATGTATGTCCATTGGAGATAAAGGGAACACGTGGAATTAAACATCTTTGTAGAGGAGGATCCTTGGGCCATTTCTATGCTGAAATAATGTGGCTTGTGGAAGTTCTTCCAGTGTCCATTCATGAGGGCACAACCTATATTTTTGAACCATTTGGTAGAGTATTAGCATCCCTATGTAGAGGCATTCATGTTAGAGGGCCAGTCACTAATTCCAACAATAGAGGATATCTAGTTTTTTGCTGGCCTCTCTAGAAGGGGGGGAACTGCTCAATCTGAGTATATTTCCTCCAGGGCCATACAACATCGAGGATTACATAAGGATGTATTATGAGTTTGGTACCAAGAAGGTAGGACCTTGGGTTCTGATACACAATATCACAAGACTCCACCTTCGGATCATAATATTCATGATTGGGAGGATCACAAGATCCACAACACTCCATCAGGCCTCCCGTGCACATATGCATTGTGCAGTTTAGTGTTTGGATGCCACCATTTTTTACTGGAGTACTACCATGCTTACATGCATGAAGAAATAACTCACAAATTGTCACAAGAGGAAGAACAAGAACTTCGGGTTTAGAACATTATTGTGCGTTTTCTTCTTCTTTGAGAGTTCCTAGTCTTAGCCCGAGGGAGACAATATGGGGGCATATTTTATCCTTTATGGCATTGTGTAGGTGGGTAGTTTTGTTGCCTAGATAGGGTGGAGGTAGAACCCATAAGGTGTTTGATGATTTTTTTTTTGATTGGTGGGCCCGTAAGATTCCTGTGATTGAGGATTATCCATATACAGGAATTGGTTTCCTAAGGGATCCTGACATGCCCATGCCTCCTGGTGAGGAGCACAACGAGATAGGAAAACACATTTTTTAAAAGTTATTTAATTTTTGAATATTTAAATATTATCCTTTTTAAGTCAATGTCAAAATACTAACTTAATGATCTGTTATATACAGATGTGGGACCATTGCAACTAACTGACTTCGCTAGGATTAAGTGTCATCCTTGACAAGAGGATGGACTAGTAGGAGCAGGAGGACCCCCAACTGGAGAGGCTGATAGAGTACTGTGATGAGTAGAAAGGAACTTGACGGCTCTCACTCATGCATTTTCGATGGACGAGATTCAGGATCTTCCCTCGGCTATGCATCCACATGTAGTAGGGGTGTTGAGGACTTGGGTCCAGTTATTCTGGCATATTGAGAATGACATGGTTCACTATAGTAGGTATGATAGGCCTCAACGATAGTTATCATTAGACCACACATGTGTCGAGGGAACTTTTGGTATTCTGTATCAAGGGATTGAGCCCAACGATGTGTAACAGCTCTATTTGAGGCTTTATGGCCCACTTTGTACTCATGACATTATTTTTTGGATATACTATATATGCATCTTTCTTGTCTTATGGATAAACATTTTGTACAAATATATTTACATGTGTGTGTGTGTATTTTTACTTTTATGTATGAGCAACATGCCAATCTAATACTTGATTATGCAAAGTATCAATTAGTTGATTAAAAATCCTAGGAACATGAATATAGCATTCTAAGAGATGTACCCTAAGGAATCGTCGATGTAGGGTGGGATCATAAACACGATATATCCTATTTAACCGAGACACAAACAGCTGATGTAATGATCCCAAGCCAAATTCTTTCTTGGAATCACTAACTACTACTGATTTATTGAGTTATTAAGTGCATACAAGATTCATCAACACATGGAGATCACAACATATTCAAATTGTAGAAGCACAAGCAAAGATCTGACCTTTTATTATGAGCAATGTAAGATCAATACTATAGATGGCCGATCTGGCATAAACCTCAGATGGCCGTACAAGCAATAGATATGAGCTACTACAAAATGCTCCCGCTAATACAAAATAATGCCTCCAAAGGCTGAATAAGAAATGA
>JZKD02S1122378.1:224580-264771 GCA_000966675.3 Picea glauca | reverse complement strand
GAAGTGTCAAAACAATTCACCACAGGAGTGCTGAAATGCTGAAATGGTGAAAAGTGAAATGTTGAAATCCCAAAATAGGCACATAAACAAAGAGTTTCGCAGACCGGAAAATAACCCCATTTTGGAGTTTCAGATACCATGAGTTGGAAGAGTCAAGACTCTTCATCATCAGGAGTCCTGTAATCGTGAAATGCGAAACGCTCAAATCTCGGAATAAAGAGGACAGTTTCGGATACCGGGAGTTGGAAGAATCAAGACTCTTCATCATTAGAAGTCTCACAATCACAAAATGCGAAATGCGGAAATCCCGAAAGTAGGAGGAAAATTTCAGACACTGGGAGATGGAGGGATCAAGACCCAAGAATATTCATCATAGGAGTCCCGAAGTGCTGAAACGCAAAATTGTGAAATGCATCTTTTGAATAAGGATGTGGTCACAGTCGATGGTCACATCGTCAAAGAGCTGTAGAGAAGAGCTCAAAGATTTAAGCTCCTTGTCTTTTGGAGTTTCGGGGATCACAACAATGAGTGTCAAGATAACTCTTCACCACAGGAATATCGAAAGGTCGAATGCCAAAAATAAAAAATATCGATGTAGCCCATGGTCACCACCAGTGGTTGCGTAAGTGGAAGGAGCTAGCATAGCTAGGCTCCATTTCAAGGTTCGCTCTATAACTACTAGAAATCACTGATGGTTTCTGCCAAAGGACTCGAAGAGACTTTAGTGTGATTGCCAAAGGAACTAAATAGTCTTAAGGCATCTTCCAGTGGAATGAAGACTGTTCATAGAGGTGATTGACAGATGGAAGAGTGTTGAAGCTTGTAACTGCAACAGAGGGGATGAGTTCAACTATGATGAAGAAGACGAAGAGTCTCAACTTCTAGACAGGCCAAGGAATCTTAGCATAACACCCAGTGATGATGGACATGTGGGTTGAACCTCCAGAGAAGCTAAAGAGTTGCAATGATGATCGGATAGAGCACTCGACATGGGGAGAGCATGCAGAAGCATGGCAAGATATCATGCACAAGGTGCATAGAGACTATAAGTATGTTGAAAAAAAAAGAGATGGGTGTTTCTATTGTCAGGAGGGATTCAAGAGTGTAGAAGAAGGAGTGTGTAGTAGCTAGAATACAAGAAGAGGAATGGTGCATTGAATGCAAAGGTGCACAGAGCATAAAATGCAGTAGCACAGAAAGCACAAGGAGGTGTGCAGCAAGATAGTGAGACACTAAGGGAAGATTGAAGTTCTCTTGTAGAGAAAAACAAAAGATAAGAAATCGCAAGAAGATGCAGATAGAGAGACACTGATATAGGAGAACAGATCAGCATAGAAGAACAGTGATAAGCCTAGTAAGCCAATGATAAATATGGTATCACTGTGATAAACTTATATATATAGAAAAATTTATATTTTAGGGTGGTAGGGAGGTGCTAGGGAGGATTTTTGTCCTTAGAGGTTCAAGTGGGTGCTTGAACACAGGGAGTTGTAGCTTCCATCTAGTTGCAGCCAAAGAAACTAGGGTGGTAGGGTGGTGCAAGGGAGAATTGTTGTTCTTGATTATAGAGGTTGGTGCCTGTGTGACTGGAAGTTGGTGCTTCCATCCAGTTGGTGCTGGAACACTTAGGAAGTTGGTGCTTCCATCTAGTTGGTGCTGCAACACTCAGGGAGTTGGTGCTTCCTTCTAGTGGGTGCTAGAGAAACCAGGGAGTTGGTGCTTCCTTCTAGTAGGTGCTAGAGAAAAAAGAGAGTTGGTGCTCTTAGCAAGTTGTTGCTTGAAAAATAGAGGTTGTAGCCTCATTATGAGTTGGAGCTCATATGTATGATAATGTAAAGAATGTAAATATTACTTATCATATAAAGAAGAAGAGGTTTTTACCTTGTATGGGTTTCCTGAGGAAATATCTGTCTCTATGTATCTCATATGTGTGACTGATGTTGAATGTTCTATTGCTTACTTCCCTGCATTATTGTGATTGTCATTAAATGGTGTATAAAGAGTTTAAAGTAAGCACAATTGTTCAAGAACAGTAACAACTAATTCACCCCCCCTCCCCCCTCTCAGTTGTCCAACATTTCCCTTGTGGAAAAGGGTTAGTTAACATGACATGCTACTGTTGTGCCAATAGATTCTGGGATTCCTTAAGCTGGGGGAATTGGTGAGTCAAGTGGTCATCAGTGCAAATCTTACACAAAAACTTCACCTTTCTCTTTTCATTTTTTCCCTCTCCAACATTATTTGAAGCCTTCTTATCCCCGTTACACTTCTTTTTTTTAGGTTTCCTCTTTCCCTTGGTTTGTTGGTTACCCTTGGTATTTGTCTATTGCACACTTTGTACATCTGATGTTTGGGTTATGGGGGAAATCAAAATAGTAGTTTGGTTGGCCACAAGATGTTGAATCCATAACTCTTATAAGTGATTAGACAATTGATCTGTGGACTTTCTCTGTGTTGAGCTTACTATGTTGTCGGCATGAGGCCCAAAGTTCTGTTTGTTCTTATCAAACATTGACTATGGTGCATTGGGTAAGATATCATATAGAATATTGTATTGAGAGTAAATCATCTCCAGTTGTCGGTCTCTCATGATAGCCTCTTTCTAAGAAAAAAATCTAGACGTCGCAACATCTTTGGATACACAAGGTACCAAGGACTTTAGGAACCACTCGAGAATGTGGGAGGGAACTTGACTTTAATAAAACTCTTTCGTCGTTTCCATTCTCATATGTGATCTGAGATATGGTCATATTTTGTCTTCTTGAAGTTGGATATCAATGTGTTTCCCACATCGTATCTTACCAGCAACTAGAAATGGTTCAAGAAAACCATAGCCAGGTTGTTAAAGTAAGAATACTTCGAGTTATCGAGCTTGATATACCATTTCGTTGCACCCCCTATAAGAGTGCATTTAAACAAGTGCAACTGAACAAATTCATCCTTTAACGAGTAGGATTTCCCTTTCACTTAGGGATGTCTGAGATAAACTTAGTCGGCATGGGAGGCTAATGCAGATCATGACAAATAAGGTCATTTAAAAGTATTGAAAAGTCTGGAAAATACAACATTTCCAAAAAATTTAGTTTCGGTTGTGGCAGATTCACATGAAAAGAGGGGCCTATATTCTGGCTGGCACTAGGTTTCCAGGAGAAGTTTGACTATTGAGTAGGGTTTTGGTAGAAACCATGGTGTCCATGTCTAGCAAAAGGGACTTGCATTGGATGTTTCATCATCAATTGATTCCTGAAGTTAGATGACATGGCCTATGTAGGTATTTCTCCCTATAAAGTGTTCCATGGAAGTTGGTTGGGGATGCCCCCATATGACCCTCCTAGCATAGGTACTAAACCTTTCCCATGGTTCCACTAAGGGTGGGAGGGGTTGACCCTGATTGACATCAATTGCGAGGGAAACGAGCCTTGCCAAGGATTCCCAAGACCTTGCGAGGAGTAAACTCATGTCATCGCTCCCTGTGAAGGAATGAAACCTTGCATAGGTTTTTGTTGACCAAAGATGAGGTTTCCCCTAACTGAGAAAGTAGATGAAGATTTCCAAACACATCAAAAAAATAAAAAGACATTGATCCCACCGGATTTGTGTAGGATGAAGGTCCATGGGTCCCTCCACTGAACAAATTATAGTTGGTATTAGGCCCAATCGACTGCTAAAAAGTGCCTTCAAATGAAGGGGACGAAGGAGGGATGTGACCTCCACTATAAGGAAAGATGTTGAACAAGGAATTTGTGCCTACGACAGATCCTTGCAATGGAGCATTAGAGATCCTTGCCCCCATACCAACCATCTATAGTGTAAAGTAGGTGAGAACCAAGTTAGAGTCAAAACCTGGCATCCCATATGAAAAGGGAGTGTCGTAGATGTTTTTAATGGAGGGAATAATGGTCAAAGTCGTCGAAGGAATTGAGCCATTGCTTGAAGTGGTGGGCATATGGATAGTCATGTTCCTAATAGGCATAGGTGGGGAGGATGCACAACACCCCCTCCTGCAACAGTCGTGATGGGAGTATGAGGAATCCTTGATGAAGTAGCACTAGTTGCTTCCATCACCGCTCTCCGAACTAAATTTCATTCAGGTGAAGTCATCTTGGGAGGGACTATCTGAATTAGAAGCGACACTGACAAGTCAATGATTGGAGGATTTTTTGGCCTAAAACCTTCAGTATCAAGTTCAGAAACAATGGATTCCTCTGGTGTAGGAAAGTATTCTCTCGAAGCTAGCTCGGAGATAGTTTCTTGTGTCCCAGTAGCTTCGAATGAGCCTTCTTGATCTATCTCAGGCCTCAACAATGGCAGAGGTGGATCCAAAGTAACTGCTAACAGACCATGAAGCCTACATGAACGATGGAGTTGTTGATCTTCCACCTTGTGAAATTATCAAATGAAACTATAAGGTTTATCTAATACGAAACACAAAGCACACACTAAAAAGTTCCTAATGGAAAATAAAGAAAACAACTAACTTGTAGGAATAACAGTTACGCCAATCGACACTAGAGAAACTTACCAGTGAAACTGTAAATCGAACATGGAAAGACCCTCCAGGTATACTCTGCAAAGTGTGATTCAAAATTTGTCCTAGGTACCACGGTATACCCCTGCATTCACTCGTGTAAGTCCCTAAAAATAGCCAACTAGTTTGTCATATTCCAATCAGTCACCAGGTGGGTTCACTCGACAGTCAGAATAATCGTAATGAGAAGGACAATAAAGTATGAAGCCTTTCAAGGGTACCAAAGGAAAATTGTATTAAAAAAAACTAAGGATATCGAACAGATTCGAGGTCCATGAGGCTTCGTAGTCAAATGCGATTAGTGTGATTCCCAAGAACGAACCTCGATATACAATCCCCACTACGCTTGGTCTGCATTTGGAGGGGTTATCTCCTCTACCTTTCCTTATGTGACCTTGTGTTTATCCCTTGTGTTAGAGGGGGGTTATGGATGACTTTTATGATACTAGACTCAGACACTTCCTATCATAGAATCCTATGTTTTTTCATATGGCCTTGAAGAGTTTCCTCTCCACACCTATTTCAAGGCCCTAGAGCCTAGACTAGTTGGTGAACCCTATAAACAAAAAGTATAATTGATTTTAAGTTAAGTGTTGATTTTTATGGTCTTGAATTACTCAAAATGGTATGGACGTGCAACTTATGGTGTTTGGAAGAGATGAAAGAGGAGAAATACTTTAGAGAATTTATGAAAAATAAAACTAGATACTTCAAATTTAAATAAAAGTCTTTCAAATCCTTGCAAACTTCTCAAATTAATATTTCAAGATCCTATGATGCAAAATTTTCCAAGAATGAGATTTTCATTTTACGATGTAAGCTACTAAACTTTTAGGGAAAAAGCAAGAAAGGAACTTTGAAAGATAACTTTTTTCTTTTGCAAAAAGAAAACCTATGCTACAATTTCCAAACTAAATGCATAACTGAATGCAATCTGTTTTTATTTTTTCGAAATGCTTAAACAAGAAAAACAGAAGTAAAAAATATATATTTTTTGTTTTTCAAAGAATAAACCAAATAAAGAGAAGATAAAACCCAAGACTCATATAGACCCTAAACCACTTCATGAACACAGGGACTCCCACGAATCCATAGGAGGATCTAATGCTTATAGGTCGACTCTAAACCTCTAAAGAAAATGAAAGAAGAAGAAGAAACAACAAGGGTTATTTACTAATAGCAAGTTAAAAATGAATCTTTAACCCAACCAAAGACCATAAGTAGAGACCCTGAAAATTTCCAGAAGGCCTGAGAAGCCCAAAGCTTCTTGTTAGGAAAGAAAAATATTTTTTTTCTTCTTTTTTAAAAAACCTTCCAAAATAAAGAGACACAGTTTGTTCTTAAGAAGCCTGCGTATGTACGCGGGATGTATACTGTGTAGATTATGTATGTACCCGGTATAAACAGATCATAGGTCGTGTACACCTCTGGAAATTTTCAAAAAGAAAAAAATATTGGAAAACTGACTGGGCAGGGAAGGCTAGTAGGAACCTGGAAGGTGACCAGGGACCCTAAACTGACTCAATAAAACTGAAAAACTAAAAAAGACACTGAAAAAAAAAATGAATCAAACCAAAATATCCCACTAAGACCTTAGAGAGACTCCCTGGTGGAGTCGCCAATTATGCTAGTGGGGAAAATCCCCTTATATTGGATCGAGGTACAGGAAGAGCACCGACTTCCCTTAAAAGAAAGTTCTATTCCTAAACTACCCCAAACTATAGGAATTGAATGAAAAGAGAGAGGAAATAAGGTCAATGGGTGCACCTTTGGTCCTTACATCCAGTGTAGACCTCTTTATTTTTTGCAGCTTCCTAGATTGCGGGTCTCCTCCCAAATATGACCTGCAAAAATCTTAGGAAAACAATGCTACAAGATATATGATCTCTACTTATCACTTTCAATGTTCAGATATATAAATAAATGCATAAATAAATAAAATCATATAGACACAATGTTTTGGGACAAGAATGAACTATTTTATTCGATATTAAGATCACAAAGATTACAACCTTCGTCGACAATCGCTCCATGAACCAGGCCTGGGCTCCTCTGTCATGGCTTCAAGTGCACCAATCCCATGCTTTCCTCTCACAACCAACTTATCACTTGGGAAAGGGGAAAGGGTTGTATAAGGAGAAAGGGATAGAGGGGAATGCTGAGGAAAAATATCAGAAAGGGATGAAAAATTGGGCTAAGGGGAAGGGATTTTGGAATATTGATCTCATTCTCTTGCTTCTCTTGTGAAATGAGACCCCAATACCTATTTCTGTATGATAAAAAGATAGTTATTTGGTTTGGGGATGGGCTAAAAGGGGTAAAATGGTTAGGAAACTAAGGTTGGGAACCAATGAAGCAATTTTGGTAACCTGATCTCAAGTCAATATTTGAAAATGGGCCATATGTTGGGAACCTAGGATATTAGAAATCAATTGCACTTGTAAGAAGCCAATACTTTTGGCTAGGAATGAAGAAAGAAGTGTCTAATTATAGAGCCATATGCCTAGAATGCCAGAAGGTGAATAATGAACATAGACATCTAGTTGGGTTGTTACAACCATTACCCATTATAGAATGGAAATGGGAAGTAGTTATGGTAAATTGTATTACTAAGCTACACAGAACAATGAAGCAATATTGGTAACCTGATCTCAAGTCAATATTTGAAAATATTATTGCACCTTTCAGCTGATCAAATAAATCATCAATCCTTGTTAAGGGATATTTTTTTATTTATGGTGACCTTATTCAGCTATCTGAAATCAATACACAACCTTAATGTTCCATATTTCTTCTTCATAGAAAGAAATAGGGCACCCTAAGGTGACACAATTGTATATAACCCTTCTTTAACAACTCTTTCAGTGGCATATGCAACTCTTTCAATTCTGGTGTGCCCATTCTGTAAGTTTTCTTGGACACTAGGGAAGCTCCTGGAACCAAATCAATCGAGAAATCAATGCCTCTCTTTGATGGAAGTCTTGGGATTTCCCCAAAAATATATTCAAAATCCATCAAGATTGTATGCTCTTCAATGTTGTTGGTTTCTTATCTGAGTTATACCTTTAACATGATTGACCCAGGTTCAAGTCTGCTAGGGATCCAACAAAGACTCTAAAACTACTGGCCCTCCTGGGAAACCAAAAGGAAACACAGTGCACAGAGTCCACTGCATAGTCTCAGCTGAGATAGTTCTATGGGTGACTAAAATTCTCAGTTTCTTGCAACCTGGGAATGAGTGGGGATTTGGGATTCTACTATGTGATCTTTAGTCCATTATTATATCATTCATATATCTTAGTTATTATGTCATTCTTTATGCATGCATGTACATCAAAAGATCTAACTAATTCATCAAAAACATTAATCTAGTATCTAACCATTGACAGGAAAGACATAAACAATAATCCTTCCACACAACACATGATTTACCGTGGTTCACCCCCTCTTCGACTATGTCCACAAAGATTTGTCTCTGAGGATCTTTTATTATGGTTCTGTCATATATGGTGTCGCGTGCACTACAAATCTGTTCACACATTCATAAAACAGACTCCTCAACCTTTACGAGACTGACTAGATCGCACCAGGCTCCTCAGCCTATGATCTAACCCTCAAGGTCTCGTTACTGTTCTCTCCTACAAATCAAAAGCTTACAAAAGGGTATCAGATTATAGTCATGTTACTGACCTACTCTATCTCACGCGAGTAACACATAACAAAAATAACAACAACACTGAACCCCCCTTAGACCTCTTAGGTGTCTATTTATATATATTTCCATCTCATCAGCCATTACATTCTCTTACCAAAACCCTAACCTATTTAGTTCTTCTTGCATGTTGGATTTGTGTGCTTCTCTCTTCTGCATGCACATTTTCTACTGCTTCTTTTCCTTCCAGTTGTCTTTCTTTCCCTTCTTATTGCATGCGTGCTTCAGATTCTTTTCTGCCAACTGTATTTCCTCCATGTCGTGTCTTTTCCTCAAAATGGTCCTATTCCAAACATGTGCCCAACACTGACATCGTGACTCATCCTTAGTCATTGCCTGACTTATGCAATTGTCATTGCTTTCTTCCTGCTATAGTGTGTCATACATTTTCATTATCCATTGGCACTATTGTTGAGCCTAACTGATCTTGTCAGCCGTAGCGGTGACCACCTGCTCTGTGTTAGGATACTGTAGTATCTCTCCTCCTTCAAATCTAATCTTCTCAATGATTTTCTTAGCTACGTCACTCTCCCTAACCAGTTTCTCCACCTTTTCTTGCAAGGGCTCCAACAACACATGTCTTGTTGTCTTATGTTCTTGCAGTGATTTCTCTTCCAACTATAGGACCTTCAACTTAGTGGCCTTTTTTATCTTCTTTGGTAGTGACACTGTTTTCTGTCATTGCTTCACCTCTACCATTGATGGATGGAGTTGATTTTCCTTCTCTTCGAGTTCTTAGAGGCTCCCATCCTCTAAGAGGTGAGTCTAGATCTACTCGCTTTTCTCTAACAACTCAGTGATTGTCTGTATTCTATGGTCGTTTCCCTCTGTAGTTTTTGTTGCCTCTTGTTCTCGTTGCGCTTTGACTTCTGGAGGAGTAGTGGGTGTGACACAATCCTCCAGCTCTTTGATTTTCTCCTTATACTCCTGGATATTTTTCTCTATCATGTGCAACTTCTCTTCTGATGACCCCGCCTCCTCATTTGTGTTTTCAGGAATTACTTGAAATAGCATGTGGATTTGGTGCTCCATTTTTTCCACTTTTTGTTGTGCTCTCTCTTTCTAATGCACCTCAAGGTTGAGGGCTTCCTTCATCGAGATAGTCTCTATCTAGGCTATCCATAGGTTTGTGGCGTTTGCTCTTGCTATGGATTGAATCTCTATGCGATGCTCACCTGAAGTTTGTGCAATGATTTTGTTGGAATCTTGGCCAATGTCACATCCAACATCTCGATGTCTTTGAGGGGTTTATGCACTGTTTCTTCATCAATGAAAATCATCTTTGACATGATGATGAAATTGGTGCTCGGTTGTGCTGCAAACTACATTGTCTTAGGCATTGACACTCCTTCCTTATCCTGCATGGGTGTTTCTTTTGGTTCATGTGCTTTCGTGATCCATATCTTCTCTAACGCAATTTTGAATTCTTTCACTTGGTATGAAATTGAATCCTTGTGCTTCTCCGCAATTTCCCACACCTCAGCTAGTATCTCCTTGAATGTTGTCACAAATAACTCCACATAATTTGGGTTTAGTGATATATGTCTTTGTGGATTATGGGCCTTCGCCTTCTTTTAGCCTCCACTAGTTTTCTCCCCTGGATGCTTCTCCTAGGCGGCTGATGGCTCGGGACTAGTGGGCCTTTGGGTATCCCCTGTAGTGGTTTTCCTTGTTTCTCTAACCTCAGGAATCTCCTAGGTTCCTGTCCCTTGTTCCTCCTCCTCAGAGATATCCTATGTCCCTCCACCTATTTCTTCCACCTTAGGGATTTCATGTGTCCCTACTTCTGTTTCTTCCGTGCACACTTCTTTCATTGAGTGTATTGGTGGTTGTTATGTGCACTATACAACCTATGTAGAGCCCATTGGTGGTCTAGTCTGTGTGTGTGGTTTCTTCTTGGAAGGGGTGCTTCCCCCCCTTGGACTTGGCCACTCCTCTTTTTTATTCCTGCCCCTTTGGTTCCTATTTGGTGCATTGGGGCTCATCTTCCCTGTGTCTAAGTTTGTGATTTGGGTACTGCAGTTGGAATCTCTAGTGCCTTCCATTCCTCAAGCCACTCCTGCACCTCTCTTTGGATTTCCTCTAGCATGATGCATTAGTTGAGTTGTAGACATTCCTTGGCTATATGTCCCTTTTCTTGCCTACAAAAAATATGGTGTGTTTCCCTGAAGTTGGCAACCTGTCCAAAATCCTCGAAAGTATCTGGTGTAATGCGCCATGTATCTGCAATAAGGTATTTCATCTCTACTAAGTGCCTCGCAAAGATGTTTTTGTTTGTTTTCTTTCTCTTGGGGTTTGTGCTGCTGCGTAATGAGATGTATCTTATTGCACCACACTTCCCTGGTATCTCCATATAATTTTTGTAGACTGGTTCTTTCCAACCAATGAGGCCAATGAGGATGAGTAACCATGAGTAGTGGAACTCAGAGCCCCAATATTGTGTATCTTTGTAGTCCTCCAAGAATGAATTCAGTAGGTATGTATCCCAACTCATCTATATCTCCTTTGCACACTACATGGTGACAACAACCACACCAGTCGGTACTTCCTCTTTGTATCACTTGCACATTAGTTTACATATGAGGAGTCTTGTGGCAAACCTTGTCGCAGGATCATTGATGTCACTAATCCCGATGCCCCTGTTGCCTCGCTCCATACAATACTTAGCCTTGATATCATCCGAGATGGCCTTGGCTCTAGTTTTGTCCTCCAAAGACTGTTCTAGCTTTTATCCATCTATGGGTATCCCTATGATTGTTGCAATGAGGTCCATGGTGATAGGAACAAACCTATCCATCCATAAGATTCCACCATGTACTAATGCAAACAGTTACTTGATGAAGGCGCTGATATGATTTCCCCTCCCAAAGTGTGGGGCATCCAGTAAGTTCATGATGGCAGTGTTATATAGCCCCAGGATCAAATACATCAACTCTATCAATGGCATGCCTAATTAGACTACTCCCCTTCTTTCTAGGTAAACTTGCGACACCGGGTCTGGAAATTTAGTGACATCCACCACATAAAGGTTGGAGTATTCGATGGTAGTCACTCTACTAACCATGTCATCATCTACGCTCACTCCACTAGGAATTTTTGGCAAAAACTAGGGTCCCTTCTACCTACGACTATGACCCTTTGTGTGCACTTCTCTCACCTTGGACCTTCAGTTTGTCTTGTGGGGATGAGGCCCCCACCTCTAGTACACCCTCTTATACTAATGCCTATGCTACCTTTGGTTCGTGGCTCTGTGGAGCTGAACCCATGGCCTGCTCGGTCTGTTGAGGTCCTTGTCCCCTCAAGGCATTGGACTCCATTCTTTCGGGGTCCTCCTCCATCAGCCCAGCTTCATGTGTAGGGTTTTTCTCCTCCTCTACCATTAATGGGTTTGTTTCATACTTTGGTGTCTGGATTTAATCCAAATACACCACTACAGGTATCTCTTTCTCCCTTGCGTCCGTCACGTGAGAAGTGCTTCTCGTGTTCATGTCGGCCCTGCCTAACTCTCCAATTCATGGTGGTTACATTATGATGGGGTCTAGGCTTGAAATCTATGAAATTGACGAATGCTCGGTCAAATTATTGCTCTATCTCTCTTTCACTCGGTTCTGCATTCTTATCCTTAGAAATTGATAGAATGACTTAATTTTCCCCCCTTTTCCAACTTTATAGCAGGGGGACAGAGTGACAACTTTTTTTCATTGAAAATTGTCCCTTTTTCACTTTTGGCGACATGTCTTGCATGTGGTACCATTGTATGTGTTAAATTTTTTCCTTTTCATATTGTTTTTGAACCTTTCCCTTTCCATCACGCTATTGTCTTTGCCTCTGTGTATGGGCTGTCACAATTCCAACCGTCACTAGCACTTGGCACCTGACTCCACAGCTATCATTTTCTGAATTGTCGCGCTTTTCGACCATTGGTCCTTTTTCCTCCGTGTTGGTCTTTTTGGGCATGTGGAGTCCTTGGATTTTATACCCTTTGCTTCTAGTGCAGTATTCTTATTTTGTTGCATTGACTCAATGACTTCTGTGTGCATAATTTTTTTTCCTTTTCGTCGCCCTAATTTTCTCTCCTGCGCACACGGATTTCCATGCAGATTTATTTATTTTTTATACTGTGCGATAACGGTCAAGTTGCAGGTTGTCGATTGTCCTTGTAAAAATTCAGTTGACTCCCATTGATCATTCCCTTCAATTCTGCCCCTTCCCAATCCTTCAAATGTACATATCCTCCATCTGTGATAGTCTTTACCTCATATGGTCCCAACCAATACATTCTGAACTTCCCAGGATTTTGAAAAAAATTGTTGTCATACAGTAGGACTAAGTCTCCTTCCTTGAAACTTTTTCTCTTAATATGTCGGTCATGCCAAGATTTTTCCCTTGATTTCTGTACTTCTTCTAGAATCCTATCTTCTTCCATGCTCATCAACTAAATTAACCTTTCTTGTACCGTGCCTCATTCTGTCATGTTTGTAATTGTTGTGACACACAGACTTGGTACCAATAATTATAATGGCACAACTACTTCTTGTCCATACACCAATCTAAATGGTGTATGCCCTATCAGCTTCTTACAGGTAGTTCTATATGCCCATAATACTATTGGTATCTTCGAATCCCAGTCATCCCTATTAACATTCCAAATCTTGGTTAGGGAATTCTCTAGAATCTTGTTGAAGGCTTCCACTGTTCCATTTTCCCGAGGATGGTATGGTGTGCTTTTCTGATGGTAGACCTAAAATTATTTAGTAAGAGCTCTGATAGTGATGTTGATAAAGTGAGTGACTTAGTCACTCATCAAGATCCTTGGACATCCAAATCGGGTGAGAAAATATTCAAACAGGAAGTGTGTTGTTTTCTCTGCGCTACAATCTTTAACTGGTGCTTCCTCTACCAATCTTGAGAGGTATTTCGTCGCAGTGATGATGTATCAAGCTCATGATCTACTTACAGGTGGGTGAATTGGGACAACAAAATTGGTATCCCATTTGTCAAACACTTGTAGCATCACTTGTGGATGTAAGGGCATCTCATCCCATCTTTTTGGTTTTCCAACCCTATGACAAACATCACATTGTTGACAATACTCCTTTGCATCTCGATGAATAGTTTTCCACCAGAATCGTGTAGATAGTACCTTCTACGTGGTATCTTTTCCTACATAGTGCCCTCCCACTGTTACTTCATGGGATTTTTCCAGTATCCTAGGCCTTTCGTGTTCTAGCATGCACCTTCTCAAGATGTTATATACCCCCATATTATATAAGTGTTCGATGATCAATTGGTAGTCAGATTCTCGGACAACCATATTCTTCCTATGCATGGTGTTAAATTATTGTGGTGCAACCCCTGTACTTAAATACTCAGTAATGTCAACAAAATAACCATCCACGACCTAAAATGAAAATAACTGCATGTCAGGGAAGGTATCTTCTAAGTTTGTAGGATCCTCGCCATTGGTGAACCTCGATAAGTGATCAAGTCTTGCATTCAGCTTTCCTAGTTTCACTATGACTTCAAAGTCAAATTCTTGAAATAGTAGTAACCATCGACAGATTGGCCCCCCCCAACACTGGCTTGTTGACTAGGCACTTAAGGGTTGAATGATCTGTGAACATCTTAAAGTGTTTTCCAGGTAGATAATGCCTAAACTTTTGAAGTGCATATACCATTTCCAGACCATCTTGCTCTGTAGTGTTGTAGTTCTTCTCAGAGTCTGACAATTTTATTCTTGCAAATGCTATGGGGTGATCCAAATCCCCTACTCTTGGTTGCACCAAAATAGCTCACAGGGATATGGATGATGCATCTACATGCATATGGAATGTCTTCTCCCAATATGGAAAGACTAATATGGGTGTTGCGACCATCTTCTCCTTGAGGGTTTCTAATCCTTGTTGATAGCTCTCATTCCACTGGAATTTAGTATCCTTCTTTAGTAATTTATCCATCAATGTAGTGATCTACGCATACCCCTTGATAAATTTTATGTAATATATTGTATGTCCTAATGTGGCCCTTAGCTGGCGCACTAATTTTGATGGTGGTAAGTTCACAATTACTGCAATATTTGCAGGATCCATGATCAATCCTTATCTCCATACTATGTGACCCAATAGAATTCTAAAGGGTGTCCCAAATATACATTTCTTAATGTTCAAGGATATTTGGCATTGCCTGCATCTTTATAACATCATCCTCAACACCTCTACATGATCTTTTAATAGGATGTACACTGTCCAATCATCCAAATATACTTCTAGAAATTGATGGATGAATTCTTTGAAGGAAGCAATCAGTACTCTGGAGAAAATTGTTGATGCATTTTTCAGTCCAAAAGGCATGACTATGTACTGGTAGGATCCCCATTCTATTGAAAAGGTAGTCTTGTGTCGATCTTCTAGTGCTATCTTTATTTTATGGTAGTATGAGAATCCATCAGTGAATGAGTATGCTTCATGGCCTCCCACATTTTATAGGAATTCATTTGTA
The DNA here is from genome assembly GCA_000966675.3 of Picea glauca. Taxonomy (NCBI): domain Eukaryota; kingdom Viridiplantae; phylum Streptophyta; class Pinopsida; order Pinales; family Pinaceae; genus Picea; species Picea glauca. The sequence goes on along the minus strand of JZKD02S1122378.1, from coordinate 250,033 downwards.
AAGGGTGTAGGGAAGGGGTCATGTAGGCAAGCATCATTGATCTTTCTCAGATCTACACATATTCTTATGCCTCCTTGATTTTTCTCTTGAACTAACATGGGGATTATCCATTCTGATTCTTATACTGGTTCTATGATTCCTGCTTCTAGAATTTTTTCGATTTCTACTATGACCTTTTGCTTGTAGATGGGGTTCAATATGTAAGGCCTTTGTTTGATAGGTATTTCCTCCGCTTTGAGAGGGATCTTCATCTCTCCAATTTCTCCTGTGATACCCTTAATTTCTGTGAAGGTCATTGGGAACAATTCATTGTACTCGCATAGTAGTTATGTTATCATGTCCATTGTTTGCTCGTCCTAGTAGTTTCCAATGTTGGCCATCTTGGGATTCTCAACTGTTCCAATGTTTACTTTCTTCACCTTGATTGGTGCAACAATTACTTTTGATTCTAGAGGTGGACCTTCCACTTCTCTTTCACCTTCAAATTCTTCAATCTAACTATCGCACAGATTGTCTTCCCAGTATTTCTTTCTGTACATGGTAGCATGACAACATTTCTTTCACTTTCTATCTATTTTGTTGTTGTTCTTCTATTATGAGTTCAACTTCTGGTTCTTTAATGAATATCACCCCTCTTATTTTCTTAAGTGTTTCATCTATTTTGGGGTTCTCATGTTCAAATGAGAACGTGACTTTAAAGTTTTGTTGTAGTATTGTCCAACTCATAGTTCCTTTGTGCAGTTCTTGGTCCATATACTTGTTTAATGGGATGCCCTCTAACGTATGTACAAAATCATGAGGCCATTCCTCTGGGGGTGTCATTTTCCACAGTGCTCTTCACTTCTCCAAGTGTTTCACTGGTGCCCTCTGTCCATCGTACTTTTGTTGTTGGTTGCTTCTTTTTTCTGTGCCAAACCTTATGCATAGTAACTGCTTACATTGGTACCCGTCCTTGATTGTTTTCTTGTGTGCACCCCACCATCTTGCGGGTGTGGCCTTGAGTGCTATATATAGTGACAATAGTCTCTGATTTGTTAATACTTCATCTTCATATCTCATTAGGAATTCTTTCAAGTCATTGATTCCATGGAAACTTGGAGGTTCTATGAATTTTATCCCAACCCATCTTATTGCGCACTCTATTTAGGCGCATTTTTGGTTGAGACCTCATGTAGGTGCTGCTACCAATTATCCATACCCATGTCTAAGTTGGAATCACATGAAGTGATACTTCTCCAACTAAGTACAACATCGACAATTGGATTGATGTAATATTCGGTGTATGCGGTGGTCTGGTATAGGTGGTTAATTTCTTCTAGGTCTAAACATGTTGGTTCCACAAATATTTTGGCTTATGATGGATCTAGAGGCATGATAACCCTATACTCACCTAAATAAAATTTCATCTTCCTGGTCTTCAGGTTGATTATCACTTGACCATCAAACACCCAATTCAATCCCAGTAATGTTGGATATGGTGTTGTGCCATCCACAATTTTGATCACTTCGAAGTTTTCCTTAGTGCGCACTCCATCCAGATCTATTATCGCTCCTTTTAGCCTCCCTATTGGTAGAACTTTGTGTTGGTTTTCTAACTTCATTTGGACTGGTGAGTAGCCTAAGGTAGGTTATCCCATGCATTTCCATGTCTTTTTGGGTGATACATTCACTTCAGATCCCATATCTAATATTACATCACCCATGTTAAAATATTTTATGTTGGCATTCAATCTAAACTCTCGGTTGGTTCTCCTTATGGAATGGAGGTGATTGAATATCCTCTATTCTAACTTTCCCTTGGATTTTGTGGTACATATATCTAACAGATTCTGTAATACTATAACAGATGATGGATCCTTAAATACTTGAATATAGGATTGCATGAAAGTTTTAATACAACTGAATTGGTTTCCTCGGTGGAATTCACTGGTATGGTCCAATGTTGATGGCATTTCATACATTGGGACGTATTGGGTATGTTGTGTGGTATATGTACATGCAACATTCTTCTTGATAAATTCTTGTCTGGCCTCCTTAAAGGTCTCCTTCTCCTTTTCTACATCAAATCACTTGGGTGGATCGATATTTTTCTTAATCCACTGGTGTTGTACTAGCTCCTGTTTAGCCACATCATCTCTTGTTTTAGCACCTTCGCACATCACTATGTTGATGTTCCTACTATAATCTCTAGATTTTGTAGATATCCACTATACATTCTGATTGTTCTGATTTTTTTTCTCCTGTATCTTCCCCAACAATGTTGTGCAATCTTTTGTATCATGGTCTATTGTCCGATAATACATGCATGTTGCAGGTGGTAGTGGACATTCTCTTGCATAGTTCCCTGGTTTTTGGAAGTTATGCCACACTACTGGACCTGTTCCTCATCCAAATCCTCCTCTGCCTCTTCCTCCTCCTCTATACCCAGCGTGATCTTTGCACGGTGTATTGTATTGAGGTCCCTAATTATACTGTGAAGGTTTATATTAGGATTGCACAATGTTATACTATGGCTGCACATTGTTATATTGTTGCGGCACAATATTATACTGCGGTGGTGCCTGATTAAATTGAGGTACAACTTGACCTATCATCATTTCGTCTTTCACCCTATATGTTTCTGACATCCTTTTCATCATTAGATCCATGGTTTTGCAGTATTTGTCATCATGACCTACTGACTTGCAAAACGTGTAGTATGCATTCTTTGGTACTGTTTGGTATTTATACATCATAGGACAATGATATGGATCATGCATGTGTGTCTTGCAAATTTCACACTAGAGTCCTCCTGTCAGCAATGGGTTTGGCATCCATGTTGCCATATACTGCGTGAATGTTGGCCATTCATTATTATGGTGCCCTTATTCTACATGTGGTACACTAAACAACTTCGTGCTTTTCCTTGCCCTTATTATGATTGATTTGAAAGGTAATATTCTTCAGATCCTCCTTCAACTCCTCTATAGTTGGATTTGTCTTGTGGTATTGATTCTCCTCCATTTGCAAAGCTTCCTCTAGTGCCTCTGCTTGAGATTGGAATTTTTGTTGTCTGAGTGGGTATTTCAGGTGGGGTAACAAAGAATTCATAAACAGATGCCTATATTTCATGTCAGTTGTGGCATACCTCAATTTCGCTTTCAGACATTTAAATCATTGGTCAATTTCCTCGACAGATTCTCATGTTTTCTTTTATATTTCTATCATATCATTCATGTATTGATCCTCTGAGCTGGGCTTCTGGAACTCATTAATTAGTAATTTCTTAATGTCTATCAGTGTCCTTGTCATCCTAGGTGCATTGTTTACGTCTATACCCATGTACCACTCTAGTGCATGGTCTCTTACTGTTATAGGTAGTTGCACAAGTTTAGTATCTTATTCAGTGATCTGTTTTTATTCCTAGATCTTTGCACAAATGAACAAGTGTTTCTCAGGGTCTTATGTTGCCTCTCCTCAAAATTTTGGTAACTGAATGGTGGGATCATGCCTTGCCATCCTGAATGTTGAACTGCTACCTCCGCACGGTGTAGATACTTGACTAATGCTCCCTAAACTGGCTTCCCCAGTTGTTGTTCCTTGTGTAGATGTACTTCATGCTATCTTCCTTCTCCCGAAATTCAGTTTTCTAAACGGTGGTGTTATTTCTGGTGTGTTAGTCGCACATGGGTTTATGGGTTCCACACCGACATTAATATGGATAAGATTTTTTCCTTCTATTTCTTCTCTTGTACCTCTCATCTTTCTCTCATATGTTGCGTGCAGGATTTCCTCAATATTCTCCATAACCTAGAGATCCTCTACCTCCTCTTCATCACTTGCCAAGCCTTCCCTCACATCTATGGCTCTCTTCTTGGTGTTCAACTTGTATTGGTAGGGTACTCCACTGCGTGTCTTTCCATTTGTTGCCATGATATGCTTGATATGTTCATCATCCATCATGATTGTCCAAGGCTTCCTCCTTCTTTAATTTATCCCTTTCTCCTTCCATTTCTCCTTTTTCTATCAATGTTTCTCCCCTTCCCCCATGCATGTAGGGAATTTTAGCTATAACATACCCATCCACCCACAGGATGGGGTATGCCGCCTTCAATCCCACCATTGGACTTTGTTCTCTTATTGATACCCTTTTAAATTAATAAGGATACATAAAATAAAAGGATTTAATGACATGCACAATAATAACCAGCAAGCATTCATATTCTAAAGATTCAATGAAATGATAATTAAATACATAGTGAAATACATTCATATATAGGTATATAATACCATAACATAGAGCACTTATCTTTATAAAATAAGACACCAACTAGTTGCATACAAAGAATGTTCCACCCAACCATAGATGCTATTGTCCAAATCTCAACAATAGTGTCACCTCTAAGCCAGGGATATGAATCCACAAGGATGGTTCCAGAGTGTTAATTGGATTCCCAAACTAGTCAAAAATCAAGTTCTCATAGGATTTCCTAGCACTCACAACAATCCAATTACCTAGCTTGCACCACCCAAGAGAATGGACCTCCACCCTTCTTTGCCACGTAGTCCCTCAGGCATTCCTTCTCCTTATTTTGGGCTCCATCACAACTGGTCTAGAATATCAATGCTAGAATGCCCAAGAATCATAGCTGTGAACCACGATGGACACAAGCCAATTCATCTTAGATATGTAGGCCTCAAGTGATGGTTGGATCACACGAACGACCACTACAACCAACAATATCGTGGCTAATGTTCAACAATTCGGTTCCCTTTCCCAAGCTAAGACATAGGTGAGGATGGATCAATGAGTGATAGGTAAGGATGGAATGAATGAATGAATGAGAGAGAAAGTGAATGAGAAAAATGAGTGAACGAGCTATCAGTCGAGCCCCCCATCAGACCAGAGACGGGTTTAAGTAATTCATGGGGAATCAAGAACCTCCTAGCCTTCCCTAAGAATCCCACGTAATTGATCCACCCCCTTAAACCAAAGGGTAAATAAAAAAGGAAATTAACATTTATCCCCTCAAGCCCCCTCTCTTGTGGAATCATAGCCCCCTATAACTCTAGTCCTTGTTCGTCTACCAGCCAATGATGTATGTATTATTAATAATGATCAAAACATTACATTTCTTGGGCATACTGGCCTTTTAATAATTGTTTGGGCACTCTGGCATCTCAGAAATGTAACAATACATTATTTAAAATGGGGGTTCAAAACCCAGGGTTTTACATCCCCTCCCCCTTATTTTGGCACTATCCTTGGTGCATATACAAAATAGAGATCACAATCTCAAATTTTATTCAAAAAGCTGTGAGTACTTTGCCTACATGGCATCTTCATGTTCCCAGGTAGCATCTTCAGGATATTAGCAGGTCCACTAAACTTTTACCATCTCTATAACTCGATTCCAGATCATTTTTACCTTTCTGTCCAATACCCGCACTGGTTGAACCTAAAAGTATCCCTCTGTCTCTACCTGAATAAAATGCCAATCAATAACATGGTTAGGATCATGTACATATTTATTTAGTAAATATAAGTGAAATACATTATGCACATTCATGGAAGCAAGCAATGCAATCATGTATGCAACTAGCCCTATTCTTTCCAATATTTCAAATGGACCACAAAATTTGGCTGCCAGCTTTGTACAACTACCCAATTTCAAAGAGATTTTCTTTGGCTTCACTTTCAGAAATACATGCTCGCCTACTTCAAATTATTTAGTTGTCCTACTCTTATCTACATAAATTTTATGTCTATCCTGAGCTGCCTTTAAATTCTACTTGATCTTAACCATTTGGTCTTCCATATCCTTGAGAAACTTTGGCCCAAGTACCACTCTATCTGCTAGGTTGTCCCAGCTCACTGGAGTACTGCATTTCCTACCATACAAGGCTTCAAATGGGCTCATTCTCAAAGAAGCTTGATACCCATTATTATATGCAAACTCCACCAGATTCAAGTAATCTTCCCACTTAGATGGCTTATCCATCACATACATTATCAACATATCTTCAATTACTCTGTTGACCCTCTCTTTTTTCCCATCTGACTGGGGATGGTATGTTGTGCTAAATTTTAGATTTGTACCAAATCCTTCAAACAATCCCCTCCAGAAATTGGAGGTAAAATTTGTATCTTTTTTCGAGACAATTGTCCTAGGTATCCCATAAAACCTAGCAACCTCTCTCATGTAAATTTATGCAATATTAGTCGGTGTATGTGTTGTATTTATAGGAACAAAATGAGTATCCTTTGTTAGTTTTTCAACCACCACCATAATTGAATCATGTTTCCTTGTTTTCCTGGGTAATTTAGTTATGAAATCAATGGTTATCACTTCCCTTTTCTTCTCTAGGATTGGTAATGACTGCAGCAAACTCCCAGGGTGCCTATGCTCAGCCTTCACCTTCTGACATTCCATACATCAAGCGATGTAATCAACAACATCCTTTTTCATTCCTGGCCAAAATAATTGGATTCTTACTATTGTAATCATTTTCTAGTAAATGGGGTGTCCAACATAAGGAACATCATGCATTTCCTTCAATACCAAATTTTTGAGTTCTCTGGAACTAGGAACATAGATTATATTCTTATGCATGAGTAATCCATATTCCTTTATCTCATACTCCTTTATTTTTTGTTGTACATCTCCTTTCTGTAAGATTTCCTTTACCTATAGGTAATGCTGATCCATAGAAAGACCATCTAAAATTCTTCTCTTCAATTGATGCATACTGACAGCAATAGCATTCATGAGATGCACTCTTCTACTAAGTGCATCAACAACTTTATTCTCTTTTCCTTTGATATGTTTGATATCGAGGTCATATTCACTTGAAAATTCCATCCATCTTGTTTGGTTGGCATTTAAGGTTGGTTGTTCAAAAATATACTTTGGGCCAATGTGGTATGTTCTTAATTCAAATCTATTCCCCATGAGGTAATGCCTCCACATCCTCAAGGCATGGATAATGGAAAAAAGCTCCAGGTCATGTGTGGAATAGGTCCTCTCATGTTCCTTAATATTTCTGGACTCATAACCAGTAACATGTCCATTTTGCATGAGGACTCCCCCAAGTCCTTCCTTACATGCATCTATACACACCACAAAACTTTCATTTAGGTCAGCAATCTTTAACACAGGTTCACTAGTAAGTAATTCCTTCAACATATTAAAATTATCTTCACACTTAGGTGTCAATTCAAACTTTGTTCCCTTATTTTGCAAAGAAGTGATGGGATGAGAAGTCTTAGAGAACCCTACTATGAACCTTCTGTAGTAACCAACTAATCCCATGAATGATCTGACTTCTGACACTTTTCTGGGCGTTGACCATCCTTTAATGGCTTCAATCTTCTCTGGATCTACTACTATGCCCTGTTCTGAAATAATGTGTCCCAAGTAATGGATCTTCTTTTGATAAAAATAACACTTACTCAACTTGTCATACAGCTGATGTTCTCTCAACACTTGCAATACCCATCTTAAGTGATTTTCATGCTCCTCTTCAGACTTATAATAGATAAGTATGTCATCTAGGAACACTATGAAAAACTTATCCAATTTTTTTTTGAATATGCCATTCATTAAGCACATAAAGACAACTAGTGCATTGGTCAGTACAAATGGCACCACTACAAATTCATAATGCCCATACTTGGTCCTAAAGGTTGTCTTATGAATTTCTTCTTCCTTGATTCTTACCTAATGGTATCCTAACCTTAGGTCAATCTTTAAAAATATATTTTCTCCTCTTAGTTGATCCAAAAGGTTATCAATTATGGGTATAGGATACTTGTTCTTTATAGTATACTTATTCAGTTTTCGAAATTCAATACACAGCCTCAAGGTTCCATCCTTCTTTTTGAAAAAAAGTACTGGTGCTCCCCAAGGTGAAACGCTTGGACGTATGTACCCTTTATTCAACAATTCCTCCAACTACATTTGTAATTATTTTAACTATGGTGTGCTCATTCTATAAGGTGTTTTTGACATCGGGGCATCTCTAGGCACTAGATCAATTGAGAAATATATCTCCGTTCTTGGTGGAAACCCTGGTATTTCTTGGAATACATCTTCAAATTCTTGTAGTACTGATAAATATTCAAGGCTTGGCCCCTTTGTATTTTCTGGATCTTCCACATGAGATGCATACAACTGACATCCTTTTATAAAATATCTCTTCACCTATAAGGCTGAAATATACCTTATAGAGATGGTTCTTGGAACTCCTTTCACAGTGCTCTGTTTTCCATCTCCATCAAGACATGTAAATGTTTTTCTATGACAATCCAGGACAACATGATTGTTGGCACAGGGGCAGACCTAAGGTTCACTCCAAGAGTGCACCAACAAGCCCTATCTACTGGCCCTTTCAGTAGCACCTGTGAAGAAGATCCAATATCACCTGAAGAAGCTAAGAGAGGGGGGTTGCAGGACAGATATGTCTACAACCAAGGGAATATCAAGTGGAACTTGATACAACAATAAGGCAACATTCATATATCTCTTATCATCTAGATCTACTCTGGGCAACTATAAATATGATATAACACAATAATGCAAATAACAGTATAACAATGACAGATATCCAAGCATCAATCACACATATGACACAAAATATATGTGGTTCACCCTCTCTCTAGGGCTACATCCACAAAACTATGCTTATGATATATTAAGATAAAGCTTACAGTTTTGATCTGCACTCTTATTCAACAAATCTTCTCTCTTCTTCTCTTTGTCTCCCTCCTTCCTGTGCACCTAGCTGCAGGACCTGATCTTCACACCCAACTGAAGATCTTACAATACTAGAAGGCTCTCACTATCAGCACTCCCCTCTCTCATAGTACAATAACCTCTCAACCAACAACAATCAATATCAATGCCCAACTCTAGTACTAAAAACTACCAACTACTAACTCCACCCAGGTCCTCTTGACCTTTATTTATACATTACAATCCATCATCGATAGGCTTAGGATGAAACCTAGGTGCCAAAACCCTAGGTGTCTAAAACCCTAGGTAAACTTGACCCACCTTTTCAGGGCTTCACCAACCTATCTTTCCTTCCTTCTCGCGTAGTGATCCAAAGCATCCAATGATGGATTTCTCTTCTTGCTGAGTTGTCCTCGATCCATATTCCTTTATTATATGCCATCCTTGATCTCCTCCTCCAATGAATTGCCTCCCTGTACTTTTCTCCGACTTTTTTTCTCTTTTGCTTACTTTGACCCAATGACAGTCACTGTTTCTCCCGCGCAATTCATGTTTGACCTTTTCTTCCTCAATCTTTGCTTCCTTCTATAACCAAGGTCCAACAAGCCCCCAACACTCACCTATGACTCGTATCGAGGCACTTCATATCTATTCCTTCCATTTCACTTCGATTTTGGACTACGCAGTGCAACCTTTGTTTTCTTCTTTATGCCTCCTTCCCATCCTTTTGCAGACTGTCTTTTCTATGTCTGGTACCCAGTTTCAACTACACCTGGTACCTAAACCCTTTTATTCCTTTCTTTTACTGAGAGTTGAGAGGAAGCTGGTTGTCATAATACAACTTCAACTGACTCCCATTCACTAATCCTTCTTTCCATTCTCCCTTCAGTGTATTCAGTTCCGCAGCTCCTCCTTTTGTGACATAGGTGATCTCATATGGTCCAAGCCAATGCATTCTGAACTTCCCTAGATGTCTTATAAATTTACTATCATACACCAGTATTAAATCACCTTGCTTAAATGCCACCTTCTTGATGTGCCTGTCATGATAGACCTTTCATCTCTCCTTCTGAACTTGTTGATGGAATCCTGCAATAAATCTGACTTCTTCTAGTTCAACCAACTGGGCAAGCCTCTCACGAATAGCGCCAGTATCATCCATGTCTATAAATGTAGCAATTATTAATCTTGGTACCAAGTACTCCATCGAGACAACAACTTCGAGACCATAAACCAACTTGAAAGGGGTCTACATTGTTAATTTCTTACAAGTGGTTCTATAAGCCCAAAGTATGGCTGGTACTCTTAAATCCCATTCATCCCTGTTCACACTGCAAATATTTGTGAATGATGTCTCCAAGATTTTGTTGAATGCTTCGACCATTCCATTTGATTATGGATGGTAAGGTGTACTCTTCTAATGGTGAACTGAAAATTCTTCAGTCAGGGCTTCAACTGTCTTATTGATGAAGTGTGTACCTTTATCACTCATAAGGCCATTAGGGAATCCAAACCTGGTTATTATGTCATCAAATATAAAATGTGCAGCTATAGTTGCACTATAGTCCTTGACTTCTCTTGCTTCGTCCCATATATTCAGGTATTTTGTCGCAGTGATAATGTACCTTGCACCTGTGCACTTTCCTGGTGGGTTTATAGGTCCCATGAAGTCAATGGCCCACTTTTCAAATGATTATAGGGTCATCTGTGGTGCTAATGGAAAATCATCTCTTTGGGATGGTTTTCCAACTCTCTGGCATACATCACATGCTCTGGAATACTCTTTAGCATCTCTATGTAACGTAGGCCACCAAAGGCCAGCTCGCAGAACCTTCTGTGTAGTTTCTTTCCCTTCATAATGTCCTCCTACGATGCCTTCCTGATCTTTTGTGAGGATTAGCAGGAGATTTTCCTCCATCACACATCTTCTTAGTATCTCAGCAGGTCCCATATTATATAGCTAACCAACTATCAGTGAAAAAATTGCAGCGTGCACCACTAGTTGTTTCTTCTCAGGAATTGTATACTCACTTGGAACCATTCCTGTTGACATGAATCAAACTATGTCTGTGAATTGGTCATCCATCTTCCTATTGATGAGAAGTTGTGCATCTGGTAGTGTATCTTCCATACTGGTGGGTTATTCTCCATGTTCCAACCTTGACAGGTGGTCAGGTCCCTTGTTCATTCTTCCCGGCTTAACTATGATCTCAAAATCATATTCTTGAAATAGGAGAAGCCATATACATATTCACCCCCCCAACACTGGCTTGTTGAATAGGTACTTCAGTGCAGAGTGATCGGTAAACATTTTAAAGTGTCCTCCCAATAAGTAGTGGCGGAATTTTTTCAGCTCATACACCATGGCTAGTCCTTCTCACTCTGTAGTAGTGTTATTGATTTCAGCTGCAGATAGCTTTCTAATGGATGGTCGATGTCCCCTTCTCTAGGTTGTGCCAGTACTGCTCCTAATGAAATAGAAGACACATCAACATGTAGATGAAATTCTTTGCTCCAATCTAGGAAAACCAGAATGGGCGTTGTAACCATCTTCTCTTTCAGTGTGTTGAAGCTTTGTTGGCATTCATCTGTCCAACCAAACTGGTAGTATTTCTTTAATAAATTATCCATTGGCACAGTAATTTGAGCATATCCTTTGATAAATTTATTGTAATGGCCAATGTGTCCTAGCATAGTGCGCAGTTTTTTGACTGAAGTAGGAGGCGTTAAGTCGACTATAATTGCAATTTTTATGGATCAACGAGAAATACCTGCTTTCATACAATATGTCCTAATAATACTCCAAATGGTGAGAAGAAGATGCATTTATTCAAATTTAAAGCAATTTGACACTACCTACATTTTTCCAACATTAGTCTTAGACATTCAATATGATTTTTCAGCAAACTAAAAACTGTCCAGTCATCAAAATAGGCTTCTAAAAATTTATACAAAAATTCTTTGAACGCTTCAACCACCACCCTGGAGAAGATGGTTGGGGAATTATTTAGTCTAAATGGCATCACTGTATATTGGTAGGATCCCCATTATGTGGAAAATGTGGTCTTCTGGCGGTCCTCCTTGGCAATGTGGATCTGATGGTATCCTAAAAATCCATCTGTAAAAGAATATACTTCCTGGCCTCCCATGTTATCCAACACTTTGTCTGTGAATGGTGTAGGGAAAGGATCATGCAAACAAGCATCATTCAGCTTCCTGATATCTACACAGATCCTGATCTCACCTGCCTTTTTGTCTTTCCCAACCATAGGGCTAATCCATTTTGACTCTTCGACAGGTTCAATAATCCCTCCTTCTAACATTCTTTCGAGCTCAATATTCACTTTTTCCTTGTATTTCGGGTTCAATCTATAGGGTCTTTGCTTGAATGGCTTCGAATATATTTTTAAAGGTATTATCATCTCACCGATAGGTCCTTTGAGTCCCTTCATATTGGTGAACTTGGTCAAGAACAAGTCCTGACATTCATAATCTTGTCAATGGTAGCAACATCCCAATAATCTCGGACATTGGCAAGATTTGGTGTCTCCTCTGTCCCAATATTGAATTTCTTTATCTTGATAAGTTATCCAATGAATGGCAACTCAACTCTTGTTCCTTCCAAATCTCTGTTGCCTTCTGTCTCAGCGATGTTTACCTTCCTCGGATCATCATCTGCGTCGTCATTCATGTTGTAACATCCTTGTAGTTTCTGGAATGGAGCAGTCCATTCATCCTCTTCTTTCTCCAAAGGGAGGCTAGATGCCTCCTTAAATACTTTCTACCTCACAATATATAGTGCTTGATCTACTGAAGGAAATTAACTTTCAAAAAAAAAAGTTGTTACAAAATTTTGGATCATACCTTCCCAATCTGAAGTGACAAGGCGCAGCTCCGCTTGAAGGTACCATGTGATAGGGATCGTGTCCAGTGTGGTAATGAATCTGTGCACCCATTTTTCTTGAGGAATGTCACTTCATGCTTCTTCACAACTTCTCACATGGTCCTTTGGGCAACTTCGACCTGTGTACCTCACTTCACATCTTCCTAATTGTGAGGAGAACCGCGCTGTCATCAATGTTTGACATTGTGTTCAGTCTATGATGTTTCCTTTGTGTGTCCCCCACCATCTTGTTGGTGTAGCTTTCAAGGGCCTCATCCATAGCCAATAGCCTGTGTTGTGTTGGTGCACTTATTTAAAACTCTGAGAGGAAGGATTCTAAAGGGTTCATACCATCAAAGTTAGGCAAGTTACTCATTGTGGTACCAATCCAGTGGACTTCTCTGGTCAATCGAGCACATCTCCTTATGGATACTTCATACATTTGGTTCTACCAGTTAACCGGTGCTTCTTCTGAATCTAATGAAAATGTGTTGTCACTTCGCCAGCTTAGATTTCCATTAGCAGCAAGGTTAATATAATCCTGTTGTCTGGTTTTTAACTTATATATGTTTTCTAGCTCATATGTGTGGTCTTCTTCTCTGATGGGCTCTATATATCACATACCCTCATCTGGATCTAAGGGTGAAATGACCCTAAGTCTAGCTCTTTCAAATGCCATGCATATTTTATTTAAATCAACAATAGTAGAATTGTCGAAGGCCCAATCAATTCCTAGCAATGCAGGGTAAGGGAAGCTATCATCAACAATTTCAATTACCTCAAAATATGCAAAGGTCCTAACTCTGTCAATGTTCACAGGGACATTCTCCAATCATCCAAATGGGTTGACAGTTTGTTGATTAGCCATTCTAAACCTGATAAGGGAATAAATAAACTGTGGTTTTCCCATTAGTGACCAAGTTTTCTTCGTCATGACATTGAACTCCGACCCTAAGTCAAGGACCACATAGTCTATATCATATTCTCCTATTTGAGCATTCGGGTGTAATTCTTTATTTGTTCTTCTCTTCTTTCCAATCTGGTATACTACCCTGTTTAGTAAGGGGTGTATATTTCCTATCTCATACTTCTTGATTAAATCTTGTAATTCTTGTACAATGCTTTTATCTTGAATCAACCTAACACAAGTGCACAAAATTTCCATGAGTTTGCTTACCTCTTTCCTATCTGTTGGTGATGTAGATGGATCAAATGCTTGAGGCATGCCATATTCTTTGATTTCTGGCTATTTCTTTGATGAATACCCTTGATCTCATTTGAACTCTTTTCTTGCCTCCTCAAATATCTTTCTTTCTTTCTTAGCATCGAATGTTAGGGTCTTTTCTGTAGCTTTCCTAACTCCATAGTCATCTTCAGTCTTTCCTTGGGCTTCTCTATATTCTCCTATAGCAGCGCCTCTTGGAGTGATAATAATGAATCTAGGGTCTTCTCCATGAGGTTTAGCATATATCAGTTTCACTTGTGGTTTTTGTTGAGGTCCTCGTCTTTCCTAAATCTTAGCTAGTAGCAAGGGGAAATCCTCAATGACATGCTCGAAGGAATTGAAATAACTGCAAGTTGTGCAAGGATTCTGAAAATCCCTTTCCAGTTGTCCTTTCTACGTGCATTTGTAATAGATTATTTGTCCTCGACCTTAATCCTTACCTCCTCCTCATCCTTGTCCTTTGTATACACCGCAAGAATTGAAGTTTCCCCTCCCTGGAGAGTTGTAATGTGGAGTGTTTCCTTCTTGATGTACTTCACCTTGAATCTTGTGTATGTCCCTCGACCTCTCATGCATGAGATAGTAAGCTCTAAAATATCAATCATCATGCCCCACTAATTTACAAAAAGTGAAATACAATTTTGTGGGTGTCTGAACATAATTCTTCATGTAATAGCACTCGCCTGGGTGATGCCTATTTCTACATACATCACACCAGCGCAAGTTAACTTGATTCAAGGAGATCGGTGCTCCTGAGGCCAAATACTCATGAAATAGGGGACAGTTGTCCTTATCATGACCTTTAGATATACATATTACACACTAGATATAGTCTCTTTTGTCCTTACCCTTGTCCTTCTTCATATCCTCGACCTTCAGAGACAAACTAGTCAGCTGGCTCAAGATCTGGCTCATGCCTGAGCTAGATTCTCCCATAGGTGTTGATTCAAGATTCATGGCGATCTCCAAATATTCTTCCTGCGATGAAATATTCTGCTGCATTAGAGGGACTCTGATGTGTGGTAACATCTCCATGATGAACCATTCTTTGTTCTATTCATCGGGGATCTGAAAATTTAATCGGCCTGTTAGGGTCTTGAATCTCTGGTCGAACTCCCAAACAGGTTCTGCTACCTTTTGTTTGATCTCTTTTATCTCTGTAATACATTGTGACTCCGACTTAGGTTTCTTAAACTCTGCAATCAACACATTATCGATCTCGTTCGGTGGCTTAGGCTGCACAAGTCCTTGGACAAGTTTCATGTACCATCTTAGCACGTGGTCCCTTAGCGTAGTGATGAAATGGGTTCTCTTGATGGCTTCATCAGTGATACTTTTAATATTCCACATGGCCTCACACAAGAACCAGTGTTGATCGGGATCCTCAGATCCATCTCCCCTGAAGATAGGGAGCCTCATCTCATCTTCCATAGAGCTTCCTAGGCTTCTTGTCTGAGTAGATGTTGAACTAATAGTAACAGTACTCTGAAAACTCTAGTGGTTCAAAATATTTTGATTACTTGGTGTTTATGAACTAATAGAGGGATTTATATTACCTGCTTCAGTGGTCTACGTAGTTCCTGATGTTTCTGGTGAAGTTATGGCGAAGTTCTTTAGCTTCCTCTTCCTCTGCTCTGGTGGGTTTTGAATGTTCTTTGTCTGTCATATATGCCTCTTCTCCACTATAGAAACCATCTTCTTCATAGTTTTTCTTAAGTAAGTTCTCAAGGTGAACCCCTCTAAATATTCTTCCACTACGCATATATCCAACTTTTGTGTCGTTGTCACTGTCTGAATTTCTGAACATTATCCTTTTCAGATCCAACCAATCTACTGTATCTTTAAGATGGTTTTTTCATGCAACAACATCTTGATTCTTAGCTTCAGAAATTGTAAAAGTGTCCCTCTAGGTTCTTTGAATAAGTATCTCTCGGCCTGGCTATATGATTCTACCCTATCAACATCAAATTCAGTGATATACCCTCCAATGGTACTATCTAACTAGTGATCTACAACCCTTGATACATCGTTATCGACTCTCTTGACCTTCTTAATCAACTTCGAAGTCTAGACCATAGGAGGTATAGATTTTATCTCGAACTGGGTATCAGCTAACCTAGCCAACCACTCAAACAAATCCTGGTGGATTCCCCCCCCAAAGAAGATCTCGTGAATGTTGGTAAATATGTATCTTTGTAGCCAATATTCAGTACTCAGTTTAGGGTTCTTATTCTTAGATTTAGAGAAGTCCCTCTCTTGATCCTCTATCCACTTTTGAATCTTTGTCTTCAATGGGAACCACCTTGACATTCCCTTACACATATCCTAGTCCTGGAAACAGAACCATTTGTTGGCACAAGGGCAGACCCAGGGTTCACTCCAAGAGTGCACCAACAAGCCCTAGCTACTGGCCCTTTCAGCAGCACCTAGGAAGCAGATGCAGTCTCATTGGAAGAAGCTAAGAGGGGGGTTGCAGGACAGAGACATCTACAACCAGGGGAATATCAAGTGGAACTTGATACAACAACAAGGCATCATTCATAAATCTCTTATCAACTAGATATACTCTGCGTAAGTATAAATATGATCTAACACAATAATTCAAATAACAATATAATAATGACAGAGATCCAAGCATCAATCACACATACGACACAAAATATATGTGGTTCACCCTCTCTCTAGGGATACATCCACATAACTGTGCTTATGATATATTAAGATAAAGCTTACAGTTCTGATCTGTGCTCTTAGTCAGTAGATATTCTCTCTTCTTCTCTCTGTCTCCCTCATTCCTATGCACCCAGCTGCAGGACGTGATCTTCGCACCCAATCTACGATCTTACAATACCAGAAGGCTCTCACTCTCAGCACTCCCCTCTCTCACAGTACAATAACCTCTCAACCAACAACAATCAATATCAATGCCCAACTCTACTACTGACAACTACCAACTACTAACTCCACCCAGGTCCTCTTGACCTTTATTTATACATTACAATCCCTTACCGATAGCCTTAGGAATAAACCTAGGTGCCAAAACCCCAGATGTCTAAAACCCTAGGTCAACTTGACCTGCCTTTTCTGGGATTCGCCAGCCTGTCCTTCCTTCCTTCTCGTGCAGTGCTCCAAAGCATTCAATGATGGCTTTTTCTTCTTGCTGATTTGTCCTCGATCCATCTTCCTTTCTTATCTGTCATCCTTGATCTCCTCCTCCAACTAATTTCTTCCCTATACTTTGCTCCAGATTTTCTTCTCTTTTGCTTACTTCGACCCCGTGAAAATCATTATGTCTCCTACGCAGTTCGCGTTTGACCTTTTCTTCCTCAATCTTTGCTTCCTTCCATAACCAAGGGCCAACAATGATGCTTGTCCAACCAATCCATTCCAATTAGGATATCATAAGACCCCAATGGTATGCTATTTATATCGGAATTTGTATTCAAACCATTAAGACTTATGGAACATCCTCTAACCATATCATGGATTCTCCTTTTGATTCTAGTGGCTAGCTAAACCAAACTTGATTTTCCAAGCTTAATTTTCTCCAAATGTAATCTATCCACTATTTTAGGATCAATGTAACAATGAATTTCTCTTGAATCAATCAAAATAGAAATAGGTTGATTTATGATCTTACCTTCCACCTCGATCATATTAGACTGGTACTCTTCTTGTCGATCATCTAAAGATGCATAGATTCTTCCCATATCTTTGACTATTATAGCCTCTTGGATGTTGTGCACAATCTTCACTCTATCCTTTTTGTGTGGGAAATCCTTGTACAGGTGATGTTATTTTCATCCCCAACATTGGATAGGTGGTCTTCCTCTTTTTCCCAAGGAGTCTTCTTTATTGGATTCACCCTTAGCATACTGATCTTGATGATTTCTATTAGGATCATTCCTATTAAAGGGAGGATTTAATCCTTTCCTCCTCTGATTAGACTTCTCCTTCTTCTTATCTTTCCCGTGTAAATGGTAGGTGGAAATCCTGGCTTCTAGTTTTGATGATTAGTTATGCAACTGCAAATACCTCATGAGTCTAAGAAACCATTCTTCAGCATCATCTTCCCTTTCTCTTTCACCATCAAAGGACAATGGCTTAAGATTTATCATCACTCTTTGCAAACTGTCCACTTCCTGTCTCCTTCTTTGGTGCCTAACATGAGACCCCTTTGGACTTCTTATGGGATATTTCGATGCATAAAAAATTTTTTCTAAGTAAGGGGGTGAGTGGTGTCTATGAGTTCTCTAATAACCAGATCTTCCATGATCCTCCATTCCTTTCTGAAACCTTCCTTCTTCCTCTTGTTTTGGGTTAGATCCCTTCTTCATTTTCCTCTACAACTAATTTAAGCTCTGCAACACTCGAGCATTTATCTAACTTTTCTCTCTAATCAGTCTCTCACTGTCTACTTTGTAGCTCTACACTTCTATTTTCAGGCTTCTTATAGTTTCTATTAAGGTTTCCTTCTCTCCTCTTTCCTTACATCCATTGGACTCTGTCTCTACTTTACCAACTCTAGTATTCTGGCCTTTGAACTCCTTATCATGGCTAGAGACTCCCTCATCTTCTTCCATTTCTTCAATACGCATTCTGAGATGACATGTTTAAACCCATTAATTCTAAAAAATGTGCACGTGACCACTTTTATAGAATTAAGCATATGATAAACACAATTTGCTAAACCATGTTACAGGTCCTTTCTTCTTATCAATTCATCAATAAAATAGATGTATCGATATGCATCATATAACACTCCCATGTTATCCTTTAGCCGATACATAATTCAATTCTGCATAGGTGCTTCTTTCAAAACACCTCCCCAAGTGAACATGACTAGAAACCATGACTAAATCCTTCCTTATCACTTTTCTGTCTTGAAAAAAAACATTTCGGCCATTGGCCCTTCTTCCCTCAGCTCTCAACTACATGTGACCATGGCCATGACCCTGCACTTAGCTGAAAAAGCACTTATCCAAAGCTTTGGGACATCAGAACCTTCAACCATGATTTGATCAACGGTCCTCGTCCTCATTCACGATCAATGATCAATATCCACTTCAGAACTCTGGCCTTCAGAAGTTTCAACTTCCCTGGCATGCTTCCTCTCGAAACGATTTTACCTAGAGTTCATGATCTATCAACATGTTTCCTCCCACAGATCAATGATTATGAATCTCTTCGGCTCTTCAGGATTCAAGAGTTTCAAACTCTCTGCCTTCACCTTCTTCTGGAGTGCTTTCACCTGAAGTCGACTATCTGTTGATTCTTATCTCTTACATATCAATGGTTGTGAATCGCTTCGGTTCTTCGGGAGTTCTCGACCAAATGCCAATTGTCACATCTTTTTCCTCTAGAGTGCCCAGTCTCCGGACTACGTGATCTGTTGTCACATGGTGAAATACTAGAAGTGGACACGTGGCCCAATCAGGTGAGTGACATGTGTGACATTCTAATTGACTTTTCAATCCTCCACATGCTCAAAACTTACTGACACGTGGCACACATCCCATGTTTCCATGTCATTCTGGGTGACATCTGCAAGCCACGTCACATTGGAATTATGGGGTCCACATCACCTCCAGGTGGCCTCATCGTGCCCCACCACTTCGGCTCTTCGGGCTTCGGGAGTTTTCACACTAGAAAACTTCCAATTCTCCTGAACACTGAATTCCTAAACTGGCCAATATGCCAACATGTGTCTCCCTTATCGAACGGTCCATATTAATCCCAGACTTAGGGACTTTGAGAGGTATTGCTACATAGATCAACAGTTCTTGTTGATTTGAGATAAATGGTCCTAAACTAATTTGGGAGGGTAATTCTTCCCCTAGTTCTTCGCTTTGCAAAAGATTCTAGAGTACTAAGTCTCTGAAGTGAGAGACTGGCACTGTGTGTCCTTGTTGATGAATGGTCCAGATGAACATCAGGCTTCGGGCCTTTGGGAGTTATAGATTTTCACATATGTATTTCTTCCAAAGTGGTTATCTACTGAAGTGCAGGATCTCTTACCATGTGTCCACCTCGATCAATGGTATGGATATACTTCATCTCTTCATAGTTTGGATGGTTTGAGCACAAACATGTCACATCACTTAATTCCTTTCAACTTGTGGGGGCACCCATTGACGGTTTGGAGTAACCCGCATTTCTCCCCATAATTATTTTGGCACTGACACGTAACCCCTTGGTGAAACCATGGTTTATATTGTGGGACCGGCTTGGGGAATTAATTCCCATGCAACTTGGGCCCCTGCAATGCCTCCTGGCCATCGATCTCTCTCTTCAATGGGATCTGACAGTTGTGACTTAACCTCTGCTTCGCTTTCATCGGATGAACCTTGTTTACCTACCCTCTGATCCAACGATCTCAAATCTCTCTTGATCCCATAGTTGCGATCACTCCCAAATTCAAAGGGGACAGTCACGAACCTTCAAACCCTTACAAAGGACCTCTGATGTTCTATCTCTTTCATAGATTCTACATTTCCATTTCTCCTGATATTTTCAACTTCACGGTCATAATTTTATCTCAATCATGAAACTCTAACCAACAGACCCAGACCATACAGGCCCATTTTTTCAACTATATGCTTTGATACCAATCTATAACATACCTAGCCACCCACAGGTTGAGGCACACCACCTTCAATCCCACCCTTGGACTTCGTTCTCTTATCGATACCCTTTTAAATTATTAAGGATACAAAAAGAAAAGGATTTAACGACATGCACAACAATAACCGGCAAGCATGCATATTCTAAAGATTAAATTAAAAAATAATTAAATACACAAAAAAACACATTCATATTGATCTAGGTGGATATTGGTGGCCACCCACCTTTTCCGACTGGCTCAAAATAGTTTTCTGGCAATTTTGGCAATTTACTATTTTTAGCAGTTTTTAACTTCCATGGCCATTTTGAGGGCCTAAATGAAGGTTTTTTGGGATCGAGATTATCAATGATATATTAAAGCATCATTGAGCCCCCAAAATGAATCTCCTCAATGGTACCTTTCCAACAGGCTATCATATGCCTAAAACAAAGATCGTATGCAAAAGTTACGACCCCATGAAGTTGATGTACTAACTTACCCAAACGAGGCCCACATGAATTTTGGCACTTCATCTCCTAGAGTTAGGTTTTTGGATGTCTAGGATTTTTGGCATTCTTGTTTATTGTAAAAATTCTTTTAGATCCCCATTGTAATCATCTTCTTGAGAATGCGAGTGGCTGTCACATGTCTTCTCAGAGATAAGATGCCACCATTCTAGCAAGTCTTTCACTCTGTATTTTTACAGTATCTGTACATTTCTTTCATTAATAGAAATTTTGTATTAATGTATATCTGTGTTTATGGTTGCATCTCTGATATATTTATGTTATACTATTGGATATATGCGATATCTCTGTGCATTTCTTGATTATATCTTCGCTCTCATTTCGTGCCAAAAATAATCTGGATTACATATACAAGTAGATAATACCATAATAGAGAGAACTTATCTTTATAAAAAAAGACACCAACTGGATGTAGACCAAGGACATTCCACCCAACCATATATGCTACTATTCCAAATCTCAACAACAGTGTCACCCTCGAGCCAGGGTTATGAATCCACAAGGGCGGTTCCATAGTGTTACTTGGTTTCCCAAACTAGTCAACACTCAAGCTCTCACAGGATTTCCCAACACTCACAACAATCCAAGTACAAAAATATCTTCTACCTAGCTTGCACCACCCAAGAGAATGGACCCCCACCCTTCTCTGCCATGCAGTCCCTCAGGCAGTCCTTCTCCTTATTTTGGGCTCCAATGCAACTAGTCCAGAATATAATGTTGGAACTCCCAGGACTCACAGTTGTGAACAACGCTAGACACAGTCCAATGCATCTTAGATATGCATGCCTCAAGTGATGGCTGGATCACACCAGTTGTTGTAGAAAAATCTCCCTGCGGATAGGTAGATTGCCTCAAAGAGATTGACCTTAACTCTAAGACAGAAAATGCTTAACGTGGACACTGACTTCCTTTCAAATATATACAAACTAGCACATGAGAAGGAAGGAGAATGGGAGTACCTCTTTATCGACGTTTGTCCCTGCACGCTCTGAGTTGAGTTCCAATCTGTTGCTCTTCACTGAGTCTTGTAGGCAAACAAGATACGACCACTTTCTACTCTATTGATATTAGCTTGAAAATAGATCTATCAATCAATGATAAGTTCATGTAACATCAGACACAAACTAGAAATAAACAAGCCAAGCGTGTCATATTAATGAGAATAACAACAGCGGTACTTACAATCATAGATGCGAATGCGACAACTTCGTCAAGTCCCCTTTGTCTAACCCTTGCTCGAAAGATCCAAAACTTGGATGACAACAGCTTCACTGATCACTCTCCTTTGGCTGACTGTGTGTTTCCTATGAGATCATAGGTTTCATGCTAGCAATTCTTCCCCCTTTTCACCATCATAGAGATTTCTTATATAGGTTAAGAGGAGCTTAAACTCTTGAGTTATCTTTAGAACAAGTTGAGGAACTCCCTCCTTAGATCAGGGATCTCCTGATGGAACCAAGAATTCAAACACAACTGCCTTCTAAACTTGAAAGATCCTCCCCTTATTCTCCTCAATGGGCCAACTACTGCCTCAGATTAGGCAGTGCTCCCTCAAAAGGGGCATCAGAGCGCTATAGCGCTCCTAGGAAGCTTTAAGGGAAGTGACAGCGCTCCAAAGGTGGATAGTGCTCCTTCAGAGGGGAAGGCAAGTGTTATAACGCTCCCTGAGGCCTTATAGGGGAGCACCAGCGCTCCTAAGGCTGATGTAGGGGAGCACTCACCCTCAGAACCTTTGTTTAAGAGCTCTCCTCAGGTGTTAAGAGTTCCTTGACTTCAGTTAACCAGTTCTCCTTCTCCGAATCAAGTGTATAATATGTTTTAAGTGCCTCCTTAGTGTCGTCGTTATGGAAGTGTGCTTGAACAATGTTTGTGACACTTGTGAACAACTTGCGACACTTGCGAAAGTTGTAAGGAAGATGCGACACTTACGACAATTGAGAGGAACGTGTGACACTTATCCAGTTGACTAATTTTGATGTGTAACAGAATTCCCCCCAAAGTATGAAGTTAGAATATGCGAACTAATAACTGAAATGCTTTGTAGACGTTCAAGCAAGGGTATAGACTTAGAGAACCTGACAGAAGCTGCACACAAACATCCAACAAATATCATGACATGTTTCAAAACCCAAGGCAGGCATACCTATGCTTGGGTGATCAAGACTTGCAAGATATGGCCGCCATAAAATACACTGCGGATCCATAATTGTATTGATAAGAAGGTATAGACACCGAAGATACAATGTGGATCTATACTTTGATGACTCGGACTGATCATAGCCATGAAGAATACACAGTGGATCTACGAGATTACAAGACATAGCCACGACCAATACAAAGTGGATCTATGTAACAGTGTATGTGTTCTTTGTCCAATAGAAACTCCTTCACAGCCTGGGAAAAGCATATATCAAAGTGGTTACTCAACCTAGGGTCTTCTTACCAATCTCAATGTGTTATGATTCTAACCATGTGAATAGATGTCCTAATGTCGAACATGGCAGAAACCACTTGATTACCGGTCAATGATGTAAATCATTAACAAGTGCGAGGGAGATCACCATTAATGTCAATGATTCCCAAGGTACCTTAGTACATTCCAACGAATGTGAATAGATGAGATGAGGTCAAACATCCGTGGAATCATTTGATCAGAGGTCAATGATGTAAACCTACTGTCAAATGTGAGGAGGTTTGCCATTGAGGCATGTAGGTCCCAAAGTACCAACTGGTCTCTAAGTCTAATTCCCAGATAATGTGTTGAAGTCGATAGGAATAGACTCATCGAGGGAGGGC
The DNA here is from genome assembly GCA_000966675.3 of Picea glauca. Lineage (NCBI taxonomy): Eukaryota > Viridiplantae > Streptophyta > Pinopsida > Pinales > Pinaceae > Picea > Picea glauca. The sequence goes on along the minus strand of JZKD02S1122378.1, from coordinate 226,284 downwards.
CTTGATGTATCCCCCATCAACGAAATGAAATGAACATAGAGATGTAATTGGTGGATCAAATGGACTGACACAGGTTTTGAAGCAAGATATTTGGGATGGCTGACTCTCGAGGTGGATACTTCCCTTGAACACTGAGGCACAACAGAAAAACATGACATGGACCAACACTTATGTAGTGGATATGGTGACTTGCGTCAGGTGACCCAAAGGAGTGAAAGGAAATCAAAGGATTGGCTTAGTGTAGAGGTTCAGCGGATTATGATGCAAGCAAATGACAAAGTGTCGTGTTCAAGGGCGACTCCAAGAAGTGTTGGATGATGTTCTCAAGAGACTGCTTGGCTTACTCCTTTCAATTTTTCTCCCATCTAGATGGATGAGTACCTCTTTTTGATTTAATGAGCTCGAGGAGGATAACACATGCTCGATATAACTCACCTTCGGTAAGTTCCTCTTCCTTTGTTTAACAAACTGGAAGAAGTAAGGGATCGGTCCCATATGGGCCTATCGATGTGTTCTTTAATGAGTCCAAAGACAGAAAACTCGAAGGTTTTTCAGGATTATAGAGTTTGGAAAAACACTTAAAAGAGAACTCTCTCAGTTCCTTTTTTGTACAGTAGTCTAACAAGACATAAAAAGAGATAAACTATCACTCGAAAGATGCCCTTTCTGACCTTTTAATGAGTGTGAAAGGAAGCAAGGTCACTCGACAATCTTTTCATATTTAGAGAGTCTGAAAAGGGTTTAAAGGAGATTCCAGGGGGTTCCTTTTTTGTGTGTTCATATATCCATACAGGTCCAAAAAAGAGATAAAATTTTACCCGGTTACATTCTCATGTATTTATGAGAACGAGAAAGAACAAAGACTAAGCTCGGTATGCCCCCAGCTTGAAAGTTGGTGTCTTAGCTCCAGAATGATCATCAAAGACTGGAGACATGCCCCCCAAGCTTCAATTCATTCATCGACTGTAAGGTTGTCACCAATTTCTGTACTAGATGGAGAAAAAGGATACATGTGGATGAAATGAAGGTTCAAGAGAGGTGACTGTTTCATTTTTAAACGAGCTTGACACAGGAAAATAACTATGCTCAGGGTTCCAGGTTCGATCCCCAGATTGTTGTTTCATTTTTTAACGAGCTTGCTACAGAGAGGAAAACTATGCTCAAAGCCTCTGTTTCATTTTTTAATGAGCTTGCCACAGAGAAGAGAAAGTATGCTCATGACCTCTATTTCATTTTTTAACGAGCTTGCCATAGAGAAGGGAAACTATGCTCGTGACCTCTATTTCATTTTTTAACGAGCTTGCCACAGAGAAGGGAAACTATGCTCGTGGTTTCGTCTGGATCATGTCTTCCAAGAGGATAATGCTCTAGAAGAATACCATGTCAAGGGACAAAACTTGGTCATGGCCTCCAGGAGATCTTCGCTGGATGGAAGATAATCACTCGAGAAAGGACACATGTCGAGGGTCATGATAGGAGTAAGGAGATCAGGCTCCAATAATCCTACCGAAGAGATCACCATGTCAACTACCGGATCCAAATCATCAGAATTTGAGGTCATGGGAGACAACGCCACATAATTGACATGCGGTGGGGGTGATACTGTCTGCATATAGGAACCACTTAGGGAGGTAACCCAGTCGGGGCTGATGAATGAAAGTTGATCAATAGTCACAATTCTTCCATCGTGAGGGAAAGATATCA
>JZKD02S1122378.1:208507-222470 GCA_000966675.3 Picea glauca | reverse complement strand
CGCAAGATACTAAGTTTGTTTGATAGCTTTGGAAAGTTATCCTTTCAACCTATTCCAAAGCCCTACACCTTAAACTAATGTAGGTTTGCTAACAAAGATGTAAAAAAGTCTGATAGATTTTAGTTAAGTGTTGATTTTAATGGCTGTTGTTTACTCAGAGGGTGTATGAAAGTGAAACTGATGGAATGATGACTCAATTCCCCAAAATTGCATGAAATATGATCAACAATCGTTTCTTTTCAATGAATACCTATTTAAGGGAAAGAGGAAGAGTCGTTTTCACTATCAAACACTTGATAAGGAATGCCCTCAATCAATTTTGTTCTCAATCAAATCCAATATGATGCTACAACATTTCAGAAATGCAAACTAATCACTAAAATGTACTTTTGTCATTTTTCATGTGAATGATAATCAATTCAATGCAAAATTTCTCTTGCCAACTACCCTTTCAGATCAAAGAGATTCAGACAAGAAAACTCAGATTTCGCACAAACAAAACACCCTTTTGCAATCAAACAAGAGAAAGAAAACCAAAAATGCAAAAGGAAAGAGAAAGAGATTGGATCAGATGACCTCAAAGAACCAAATGAGAAGAGTCACAAACTCCAAATGTCCTTCACTAGAGTTCCTCTCGGTCGGATAGGAGGGAAGAAAGCAGGGGATCGATTTCAAGCTTTCAACAACAAAAACTCAAAAAGAATGAAGAAGGGCATAAAACATGAACAATAAGGTGTTTACTTATCAGGAGGAATCATGTCAAAGGTCAAAGGAAGCATCATTGAATCACAAAGCATCCCAGCAAGTGAGAAAACAGGGTTTGGACCTTCAAAAATTCAATTTTTTGAAGGGATTTTGTGAAAACAGGGGCTGACGCTCTGGTGTAAGGGACACCAGGGTGTTATAAAGCTCCATCCAACACTCTAAGGGAGTGCTGGCACCCTGCTAACACTGTAGGGGAGCACTAGAGTCCTAAAGCTCAGAAAAAAGTCCAAAAAACCCAAAATTCAGTCAAATTTTGACAATCAGGCTGAGTGTGATGGATTGAAGATTCAATCAGCAAATGCAATCAGATAAATGGGGTGAACAAGGTCTGAAAACAATCAGGTAAGACAAGGTCTATGAGGAAAGAAAAAACTAAGAAAGTTCTAATTCGATCCCCAGCGGAGTAGCCAGTTTCTGTTATAGGAAAATCTTTCTGCAGATAGGTAGATTGCCTCAAAGAGCTTGACCTTAACTCTAAGACAGAAAATTCTTAACGTGGACACTGAATTCCTTTCAAATCTATACAAACTAGCACATGAGAAGGAAGGAGAATAGGAGTACCTCTTTATCGATGTTTGTCCCTGCACACTCCAAGTTGAGCTCCAATCTGTTGCTCCTCGCTGAGTCCTGTAGGCAAACAAGATACGACCACTTCCTACTCTATTGATATTATCTTGAAAATAGATCTATCAATCAATGATAAGTTCATGTAACATCAGACACAAACTAGAAAGAAACAGGCCAAGCGTGTCATATTAATGAGAATAACGACAACGGTACTTACAATCGTAGATGCGAATGCGATAGCTTCATCAAGTCCCCTCTGTCTAACCCTTGCTCGAAAGATCCACAACCTAGATGAAAGTAGCTTCACTGATCACTCTCCTTTGGCTGACTATGTGTTTCCTATGAGATCATAGGTTTCATGCTAGCAATTCTTCCCCCTTTTCACCATCATAGAGCTTGCTTATATAGGTTAAGAGGAGCTTAACCTCTTGAGTTATATTTAGAACAAGTTGAGGAACTCCCTCCTTAGATTAGGGATCTCCTAATGGAACCAAGAATTCAAACACAACTGCCTTCTAAACTTGAAATATCCTCCCCTTATTCTCCTCAACGGGACAACTACTGCCTCAGATTAGGCAGCGCTCCCTCAAAAGGAGCATCAGAGCGTTGTAGCGCTCCTAGGAAGCTTTAAGGGAAGTGCCAGCGCTCCAAAGGTGGATAGCTCTCCTTCAGAGGGGAAGGAAAGTGTTATAACACTCCCTGATGCCTTATAGGGGAGCGCCAATGCTCCTAAGGCTGATGTAGGGGAGCGCTCACCCTTAGAACCTTTGTTTAAGAGCTCTCCTTAGGTGTTAATAGTTCCTTGACTTTAGTTAACCAGTTCTCCTTCTCCGAATCAAGTGTATGAGATGTTTTAAGTGCCTCCTTAGTGTCGTCGTTATGGCAGTGTGCTTGAACAATGTTTGCGACACTTGTGAACAACTTGTGACACTTGCGAAAGTTGTAAGGAAGATGCGACACTTACGAAAATTGAGAGGAACGTGCGACAGTTATCCAGTTGAGTAATTTTGATGTGTAACACCAGTGACCACTACAACTAGCAATATCATGGCTAATTTTAGTAGGTCAGTTCCCTTTCCCAAGACAAGATGTGGGTGAGGATGGATCAATGAGTGATAGGTAAGGATGGAATGAATGAACGAGAGAGAAAGTGAATGAAGGAGTGAATGAGAAAAATGAGAAAACAAGCTATTAGTTGAACTCCCCATCAGACTAGAGGCGGGTTTAAGTAATTTGTGGGGAATCAATAACCTCCTGGCCTTCCCCAAGAAGCCCATGTAACTGATCCACCCCCTTATACCAAAGGGTAAATAAAATAGGAAATCAAAATTTATCCCCTCAAGCCCCCTCCCCCTATAACTCTAGTCCTTGTCCATCTAGCAGCCATCGATGTGTGTATTATTAATAATGATAAAAAAATCACATTTCTTAGGCACACTAGACTTTTAATAATTGTTTGGGCACTCTGGCCTCTCAGGAATGTAACAATACATTATTTAAAATGGGGGTTCGAAACCCAGGTGTTACATTAGTTGTTTGATTCCATTGTCATTACACCTTTGTCATAGAGAAATATATTTATAGAAGTATACAATGATCTAATATATCTTCCTTAAGGCTTGCGTAGAAAATCTTTCTCTATTGCGTTGTATGACTTCGTAGTATCTACTGCAAATTGTCTTATAAAGCTTGCTACAATACTATCGAGCCAAAAATCTATTGTGCGGGTGAATTTGTTATTCACCTGCTATAACTATGTGATCTGAACTAAGGTTCGGTCTAACTATCGGATCTGATTTGTTGCATGGTTGTATTTCAACCTCAATATCCACTCCTACAATAAGTGTGGAAAATAACAGAAAAAGACTTCATGTAGATGAGTAAAAACATACTTCTGAAGATATTTTCACAGTGTTACTCTTGGGTTTTTGTTATCTTTTTGTGAAAAATATATCTCCTTTTTCTTCATCCAACTTTTGATCTCTTCTTTTGTGGGATTCCACGGTCTCAACATTCCCTTCTAGCAGTGCATTATTCTCACCTTCTTGTCGTCTTATTCGATATTCTTTTGACCTGCCTTCCACAAAACTTACAGTCTTTTAACAAATCACATCCACTCAATCCTATGTTGTTCCAACTGGCAATGAAACCATTTGTTGGCTTCTTATCTTAGTTATACCTTTAACATGATTGACCCAGGTTTAGGTCTGCTAGGGATCCAAAAACTCCTCTAAAAATAGCAACCCTCCTGGTAAACTAGAAGGAAACGCAGTGCACAAAGTGCACTGTATAGTCTCAACCGAGATAGTTCTATGGGCTACTACAACGCTCAGGTGCTTGTAGCCTAGGAATGAGTGGGGATGTGGGATTGTACTATGTGATCTTCAGTCCATTACTATATCATTCATCTAGCTTAGTTATTTTGTAGTTTTTTATCCATGCATGTAAATCAATAGATCTAACTACTTCATCAAAACATTCATTTAATATCTAACCATTGACATCAAAGACATAAGCAATAATCATTCCACACAACACATGATTTATCGTGGTTCACCCCCTCCTAGGCTATGTCCACAAATATTTGTCTCTAAGGCTCTTTTATTATGTTTCTGTCATATATGGCATCACGCGCACTAGAAATTTGTTCATACATTCATAAAACAGACTCCTCAACCTTTACGAGGTTGACTAGATCACACCAGGCTCCTCAGCCTGGGATCTAACCCTCAAGGTCTCGTTACTATTCTCTCCTACATCTCAACAACTTACAAAAAGGTATCATATTACAGACATGTTACCGCCCCGTTACTTTGTTTCACTCAAATAGCACATAACAAAAACAACAACAACATTGAACCCCCCCTAGACCTTCTAGGTGTCTATTTATATCTATTTTTGGCTCATCGACTGTTAAATTCTCTTACCAAAACCCTAACCTAGTTAGGTCTTCTTACATGTTGGCCTTGCACGCTTCTCTCCTCTACATGCGTGTTTTATTCTGCTGCTTTTCCTGCCAGTTGTCTTTCTTTCCCTTCTTCTTTCATGCACACCTCACATGCTTTTCTGCCAACTTTCTTTCCTCCATGTTTATCCTTTTCCCCAAAATGGGCCTGTGCCCAACAAATGTTTACCGCTTTATCTCTGGTTTCCTATTCCATATGGGCTACAAAAATATGACATCCCTTCCTAAAACTCTTTTTTATTCGCATGGATAAAATTTCTCTAACAACTATGGCTCTTGGAATGCCTTTAACCTCACTTTGTTGTCCTTCCTCATAAAGAGAAGTGATTTTCTTGTTGTAATAGGCTAAGACAACATGGTGTTTTTCCAACCAATCCATACTGATTAGACAGTCATATGAACCCAATGGTATGATGTTTTCATCCACCTTTATGTTAATTCCATTGATGTTGATTGGACAATATTTGAGAAACTCATTGATTTTACTCTTATCCCTTGTGGCTAACTGAACTAACTAAGATTTCATATGCTTACTCATTTGCAAGTGAAATCTTTCAACAATTTTAGATTTTATGTAACTATGGCTAGCACAAAAATAAATTAAAATTGTTATGGGAGGGTTATCAATCTTGCCTTCCACTTTAATCAAGGGGGACTAATATTCTTATTGCTTGTTTTCCAAGGCTACATAAATCCTTGGAATGTTTCCTCCCATGCCTCCACTATTTAATAATAATTTAGATATTGTGGATAGCCCTCATTATTTCACCTTTGTGAGGTCAGTCCCTATACAAGTGATCTCCCTCACATCCCCAACACTTCATGGAATTCTATCTTGGCCTTTTCCCAACATAATCTACCATCTTAGGCCCATCATGGGTTGACTTTCCTTGTTTATTCATTTTGAAGTTATTTCTAAAAAAGGGTGTCTTAAAACCTTTCCCCCTTTTCTCATTTTTACCCTTCATCTTGTCATTCCAATATTTTTAGAACATTGTCCTCCCTCTTCTTTTTTCATAAAAATGATTTTATCTCAGCCTTATGGACTCCTCCAAAGTTATGGGATTATCATATTGTATCTTGTCACTATATAAAGAGGGTAACCCACTCAAAAATATTTGTATTTTGACATTCTCATCATTTATGAAGCCCACGTACCTCAAAAACGCAAAGAAACTCTTCTCATATTCATCCATTTTCATGCTTCCCAACTTGAGTTCAAATAAATATTTCATCTTCCTTTCATAGTAATGCTCAGACTAATATTTCTCTTGGAAATATCCTTTGATATGCCTCCATGATACCTTCTTCTCATTAAGGTGTTTGGCTTTCTTAAGATGATCCTTGCAAGTGGTAGGTTTTAATTCATGTTTCTATCCTTAAAGAGTAATCATGAAGCTATAAATATTTCTTCATTTCCAACAACCATGCTTCAGCTTCTTGTCCCTTTATATGATCTTCATTAAAAGTTGGTGGCTTGATTTTCCTGAGTTCACCTTGAAAAATGTTTTACTTGGGCCTTCTTCTTTTCCTCCTAACATGAGACACACTTGGGATTTTCCTTGGCCCTAAACTTGCATGAGATCTGCTAGTGGATTTCTCTGGGAATGATGGTGCTTTCTCATACTCCATGACTTCATGCCATTCCCATGATCATGCCTTCTACTATGGGACTTGGATGATGTAATTTTTATAGCAGTAGTTACTTGGTCTTTGATAGAGTCTTTATCGTCTTGTCTCTGCAATATATTCAGAATATGAAGTATCTATTCCTCAACTTTCATAATCATTTCATTATCTTCCCTATAGATATGTGCTTCTCTTTGCATTATTTTCATAGTTACAGACTCATGCGTTACTCTTCTTCCATTATAATTTGTCTTAGAATTACCCATGCTAACATGTATACCTATGACCTCTTCTTCATGGATATAAATTCCACGGTCATGTTCCACAAATTTATTACTCATATAAGAACAAAAATTTTCTTCTTGTACCTCTAATTATGCAAGAAATATGCATTTAATAATTATTGTTAGAACATGAATCCCATAAAATATTTCATAATTAGATTAAATGTCATTCTTCATTTCAATTTATTAATAGAAAAAATGGACTAATCCAAAATATGATTCCTTAGACATATTCCTCCTTGAAACAAATTTCCAATGGTTGTACTCATGCCTCATTCTGAGTTCTGAGTGAAACATTACAACCCTCTCATTATAACACTCATTTCTATGTTTTCACTACTACAAAATTTCTTTTATTATTTTGTGAGAAATTGTAGGGCCCAATTCAAAAATTTGGGTTTATAGATGGCTTCTCCTCTTTGATACCTTTCCATTAATTTCTCATTTTTCCAAATATTAGTGTCGAATTGATATTTACGCTATGTGGAAGTTTTAACTGTTTTTCCATTTTTAGCCATGTATGCTACACATGTCTTCTCTTTCATCGAGTGCAATTTTAGGTACCCATATTCCAAATCTCATTCCATGGTTGTATTATGTGGTCTATTGGATTTCCATAGACTTCTCTTATGCCCTGAACAAACCTCTAAGAAATGATTTATTTCATTTGGAAGTAAACCAATGCCAAAAATATACCTTGTACCATTTTGGTTGTATCCTCTTCATACAAGCTCTGTTTTGTGCTCATAATAGTTCAATGGAAATATCTCACTGAGATATTTCATTTTAAGTAGAAGAAACTTAGTACAAATATTTCTCTCGATTTTAAATTCCTAAAAATGTTGTTTAGGGCCTCAAAATTCCCCTGCAAGTTGACGCCCTTAAAAAATTTGAACATTTTCATAAAAAAATTATTCTTTTACTATTATGACAATATTTTAATCAAAACCATTTCTCTCAAAATAAGAATTAATCCCAATTATCGATCCCCTACAAGTTTCCTATTCCCGTGGATGAATCTCCATCATTAATAGCGACTCAAAAGATACTTGGATTGTTGATTTTCCAACATCAGAAACCCCATCGGTGATCTGGGATCAATGATTTCTCTTGGAGAACAAAACACTTTGTCGATTTTGTCAACTCAACGATTATTGATTGACAATTTCCTTTGAAAACTGACTTGTAAGACTTGATTGAATTTTCCTACCTGATCATCGATGATCGAAAATTTCCTTCAAATGCATGAAACACTTTGCCAATTTTTCCGACTCGACCATCAACGATTGACAATTGCTCTTAGTGAAATGGAAACCTAAATGATATGGAATGATACATGGATGATGACATGACATGAAACATGGATGATGACATGGCATGACACCTCATCCTCCTCTTTCCCTTCATCGATGGTCGACAATTTGTTTTGGCGAACAAAACAATTCATCAATTTTTCTAACCTTACCATTGGAAATCAATGATTTATCTTGGCCAAGCGGGACACTTTTTCTTTTTCACTGACCCAACCATAAATGAATGAAAATTTCTCTTGGACATCTAAATTCACTCATGGATTTAACTGAAATCCGATAATTAGATGTTTTTGACCAAAATCTAGGATGAAACTGGGTCATCGATCTCCAAGTTAAAATGATATTGACCATTAATTCACCATACTTCACCCAACTCTATTGATGAATCTCAACCATTGATCTTCTTCATTTTTCCAAATCTGAAAATGGATCTCGACCATCATTCTTCTCCACTTTTTCAAACTCTGAAAATGGATCACGGCCGCCAATTTTCTCCATTTTTCCAAACTCCAAAAATGGATCGCAAACATTGATTTTATCCATTTTACCAAACTCTAAAAATGGATCTTGGTTGTCGATTTGATTCACTTTGTCAAACTCTAAAAACTTGTTGTTTTAGATGAATCTAGGGATTATAGTGGGGATGTTACAATGTGAAAACCTATAAATATAGATGTTTCCATGTCATCATCCATGCGGCATGCCCCACTATAATCCCACTATAAATTTCCCTTAGAGAAAACTAGGGATTATAGTGGGGATGTTACAATGGGAAAACCTATAAGAGAGAGATGATATTCCTTTACAAAATCAATTCTCATTGGAACCCTTTTTGAAATGAGGGATTGAATTTTTGGGGCCTATTGATCCTCCCTTATAACAAAATAGGGACAACCTAGTGTGCATAAATCATTTGACAAAGTGGAACAAAGTACAAGGTAGCTCATTTTCTTCAAGACAATATCTTCTCAAGATTTGGAGTTCCAAGAGAGATAAATATAGACCATGGAACCAAATTCACATCCAATATCATATATAACATCATGAAGAATCAAAACATATAACAAAATAAATCTACCCCATATTTCCTTCAAGAAAATGGGCAAGCTTAAGTAACAAATAGGGAACTAGAAAAATCCTGATAGACATGGTCATCATGCACAAGAAATTTTGGATGAGGAAGTTAATTGAGGAATTATGTGAATAAAATACCACTTATAAGACCACCATAGGATCAATACCCTATGAATTGGTATATGGTAATAAACCAATACTTCCAATTGAATTTGAAATTTCTACATTAAGGAAATCCTCTTTTATGACCCAAGAGGGTCATATATGGGGTTAAATGTATATGATATGACCCCAAGGTAGGGAATATATGGGGAAAAATGTACATGTAATGTGTAATTATATATGTAATAGGGTCATCCTAATAGTAAAGGGGCCTCATGTGTAGTGTGTAAATAGGTATTTATGGAGATAATGTATTCATTATTGAGGACATGTGAATTGTGATGTATGAATGTATTTGGTTATGTGGAGGATGTTATCATATTTTTTAAGGCTTTATTGTGAAAATAATATATGTTATATATATTGGAGTTGTGATCCATTCTCACATTGTTGTACATGGTGTATACTTTTGTTTTGGTATGATATCTTAAGCATTTGGTTCATAACATTTGGTATCAGAGTAAGGATCCTAGGGTTTTTCTTCTCCAAGAAAGTCATCTTAGAATTTTCACTATAAATTTTTTTATGGTATGATTTAAAAAAAAACGTTGGAGGTTATTTATATGACATATCAAGGTATTGGTGGTACAAATTTCCACTTCTAGGTTATTTTTTTTTTGGAGATACAGGCTATGGAAGATAGAGTTTTTTACTCATCTTGAATTCAATTTTAAATGAGTCATATTGGAATTTGCACTACAAAAAATTTTCTGGGACGATTCAGAAAGTGAAACTTTGTGGTTATTTAGAATACACGTCAAGGTATCATTGGTACAAATTTCACCTTATAGGTTATACTTCCAAATATATATCCTGTGGAAGATAGGGTTTTCAACTAGTCCTATAACTAGTCTTAAACAGGTGTTCTAGGTAAAACATTCATATATTCTTCAATGATGATCACAATTCAGTGAAACTAGATGCATTGGAAAGAGGACAATCCATAGTATTTCTAATACAATTTTTAGGGTAATGTATTAAACATTGGATACATGGAATTTTGTACAAGTTCACTCTGCAGAAAAGACCAAAAATCATAAAGGTTTGGGAAAGTTACCATAACTTTCACTTGGAACATCAAATTTTGATCAGACCTATGGCATTATAGAGATTACACATCATAGTACTATAGGCCAAAATTTCATACTCATAAGGGCCAAAATTTGAGAAATACATAAGAAGGAATGTTGGTCAGAATGATAAACTCTAAATAAGGATTTCAAAGGTATGTTCACTTAAAAATATCATAACCTTTGATTGGGAAGTCTGATTGAGCTTAATCAAAATCCATTGGAAAGTGAAAACATAGAATATTATATTGTAAAAGGTACCGTAACTATTTGAGATCATTATCCTTAATATATTGAGGTTGGAAGTTGATGATTGTTGTTAGACCTCACTTAAGAATCAATGGAAATACCTATATTTAGAGGAGATGAAGATAAAGATGAAATAAATCATATGGAATGGTTAAGGTTGGTAAAGGAATATGATAGGAATCCTTTAACAACAATAATTTATTTTTTTGGTGAATATCTAAAGTGGTGGAAGAGTGTTGATGAGGATACTATATGGAACCTCACATGGAAAGAATTTGAAAAACTCTTCTCAAATAAATGGATCAAGGATACAAAAATTGAGGCAATGTATAGAATAAAAGATGAGTTAAAATATGAAAAGGAATATATCAAGAAGAAGGGTGAAGATCTATCTAAGATACGATGCTTTAATGAAACACTCATTGAGGAGGTTCAAAAATTTAGACAAGGAAAGCGTAGAAAAGGGAAGTGGGAAAAGGATGAGTCAAAGGAAGAATTGAAAAAGAAAGATGAAGAAATAGGTAGATTAAGAAACCATAATAAAAAACTATTGGATGAGGTCAAGAGACTGAAAGAAGAAAATAAGCATGGTCAAAATCATGAAAAAACAAGGATCTTGGATTAAAAGACTACCAAAATACTTGAAGAGGAGATTTACAAGAAGGATGAGGAAACCCTAAATACTGATGAGGTAAAATTATAAGTGAAATCCAAAAATGAAGAAGGAAGTCATAATTTGATAGATGGGATCACATTACATCTTCAAAAGGAGAAAGAAGACAAGATTCAACAAGGTCACCAAAATATACTTGAAGAAGTTGAACTTCATCTAGAGGATGTACATGCCAAATATGATGGTATTATCTCCAAGTCTAGGGTAATCAAATACCAAGAAAAGAGGACAAAGTATTTCATTATATTTGAAAATAAGGTAGATGAAATGCATGTGTAGAGTGAAGGAAAACCATCAAATGTGAAACCATATCGACATCCTCATTACTAGGAAATATTTCAAGGAATACAAGAAGGTCGATATCGGAATTATAAAGGAAGAATATGGAATAATTGTCAATATTCATGGAACAAGGTATCACAAAACCACTCTTCAAAAAGCTATTATCAAATACCAACAACCACTACAAATTGCAGATGTTACAACAACAATACATTGAATCAAAGGAAAATAAATTATGCAACAAATAGCCACCAAGGATTAAGACAAAAAAGAATTGATTTTGGATGGATGGATCATCATCAATGGAATGAATAAATTAGGAACATAAGAAAATCATATTATCTGATTTCATCACGAGTGAAGCCTTTAATTGCAAATCTTTGAGGACAAAACTTTTTGAAGGAGGGTACTATGTTATGACCCAAGGGGGGAATATATAGGGTTAAATGTATATGATATGACCCCAAGGGGGTCATATATCATGGGGACAAGTGAACATGTAATGTGTAATTATATATGTAATAGGATCAACCTAATAGGAAAGGGGTCTCATGTGTAGTGTGTGAATATGTATATATAGAGATCATGTATTCATTATTTGGGACACATGAATTGTGATGTATGAATGTATTTGGTTATGGGGAGTAGGTTCTCCTATTTTTTAAGGCATTATTGTGTAACTCAAATTTGTTATCTATTTTGTATTTGTGGTCCATTCTCACATTGTTGTACATGGTGTGTACCTCTGTTTGTTTATGATATATTAACAATTTATTTCATAACATCCTCCAACATCAATTTATACCTTTCATCAACCCAAAATGATTTTGAATTTCCTTACTCCAACACCTAGGTACTTTGTTATCTAGTGATTTCCTTGTTTTAAATCAAATCAATAGCTCACAAAACAGAATACACTTGATGTAATAATCCAATCAAATAAATATAATAGAATCAATAATGGAAACCAAAATATCAAACACAATACACAAAGATATTATTCCCATCAACTAATTTTATCATTCAAATAACTTGAAATATTAAAAGGGCTCCCTCACTGGTAAAATGTCCCACATAGAAATACAAAAAAAATTAGATAACACTTTCAAATCCTAGAAAGTCCTGGTCTATTGTATAGTCTGAAACTTTCATGTTTCATGATATGTACACACCTTTCATTAATCGAACCCGCATATAAGTTCTTGTCTCCAATCAAATCCATGTATACGTGCACAAAGACTATATGGATAACTTTGTACAGTGTGACCCTACTGTTGTGACTCCAATCTGTTGAAACCCACTTACGGTTTCCTTTGTTCTCTCTTCTCCCCGATATGTACTGATCTCTATATGGAAGTCCTTCTCCACCTATCCAATATCACCTTGAATCAAAACCCTTTATGATCCAACCCTCTTTGTATCAAAAGTATCAATTGTATCAAGTGTTTCATCTATAATGTCTCCAACCACCCCAAACTGGGCCATGTCACACAACCTCAACTTCTGTAGCTCTAAGTCAACCAAACTATAACATCCCCAGCATACTACCGAGAAATGTTACGCTAAAGTTTCATTATGAAGATTCTAATCTGATTAAAATCCATGCAGTATCACTTAAATTAACACGCTCAACCCAAGCCTGAGTCACGCCATGCAATTTATAACAACAGACGCAACATTAGCTTTTCAATACAACCCTAAGTAGCAGAAGTAACTCAAAATTTCCCACACTAGCATACCGATCACACAACAAAATTGTGTGCACAACCATATAGGTGTCATGTGCCAACTTAACATTCACTATGCATGGAATCTAATTCTCTAGACATACACAATTCTAGCCTCATGGTGTACACATGCTACCATCCTACGCACCCGACCACTCAATATTCTTCTTGATGACTCATAACCAAAATCACCCAGTTAATTTAATAGGAAATATTAACCACATTGGTCATGTCCATGGACAACTAAAAATACAAATTATAAGCACCATAATTACATGTACAAGTAGCATTAAACATAATAACAAAAAACACTTATTCACAATGACATATAAGAATTAACCCATGTCAAAGACATATAAACAAGCACACAGTAACCAAGATAAGTACATTAAGAAAACTTATTTTTTTATGAAAGTCACCAAATGCAGCCTTGACTCAAACATTTCTCACAACCATAGATATTGTTGCTCATAAAATTTTAGCAATAGGTCATCCTCGAGCTGGGGCTCAACTCCACTAGGGAAAAATACTTCTAGTGACACACTAAGGTTTGAATATCAACCAAATTACTCATTCCTAGGTTCCCACTGCTACAATTAGCCCACAGTCCCTCATTCCCCATGCACCTATCAAATCCAAGGAAGTGTTCTCCTTCTCTTCTCAACAACCCTACGAATTCCCCACTTCCCTTTTTAGGGTTTCCAATAATAGGTCAGATAAGAAGTCTACAAGCCCTATGACTATTTCTCAGTGCACCAAGGAACAATTCTTAGCAATACTATCACCTGAAGAGTATGCTCCCGGGTCTGAAAACCACTTCACAACAACCAATCTCTCACCCAAAGATATTTCGCATGGTCTATCAACCCATCTCCTCGACAATAAAATAAGATTAAATATCCACAACTCCATACAAGCTTCTCTTTGCAGACAAGGTAATAATCATATTTTTCATATAGTCTAACCCCCTTCTACTTACAAGATCTTGTGACATGAATTCTCTCCCAATCCCTCTTCTCTCACCATTTAACACAATTATAATAATAATAATTCCCAAAATAATCTAAGGCTAGCAATATATATTGCATGCATTCCACTTGACACTTGTCACCTTTAGAAGTATCTTTAATCAACTTGGTGACTCGTTCTCTACCCTCGAGAGATTAGGATAAAAACATATCCCCATCACACTTTTTAGAAATA
>JZKD02S1122378.1:190948-208457 GCA_000966675.3 Picea glauca | reverse complement strand
TTTTCATCTGAGTCTATATGCATGCAATGATGTAATATTATATTAATATTCATGATTAAATTTACATGGGTAAGCACACTATCCTATCTGCGTCTAGGCTCGTTAGCCTCATAATCACACAGGCTCTCTGGAATCAATACATAAATAGTCATGCATACATATATATAACTCAACACTATGCACTTTCAGGGAATTATTGTGCACTCACCGTAGTGCGCACAAAATAGTTCAATGTGTGCACTTACCCAGGTGCGCACAAGACATAAAATGTGTGCACCCTGTTGTTGTGAGTGGGAAATCCTACTACAGACTAGCACTTAGGGTTAAATTATGCATGTAGAAAAGACCTAAAGATTTCTACTTTCTACTGTCGTCCTAGACCTAGTCCCCATTATTATTAAGAAAACACATAGTTAAGAAGATCAAGTGAGCATACCTTATTTTGGGCGTTTGATGTAGATCCTTCCTTACACTTGATTTCTTTTTTATTGTATCTCTCCTCCCAAGGCTAACCTGCAATCACAGAAAAAAAAAAACAAACTCCACATGCATTTGATATATAGATTAAGGGGTTAGAGATTCAATAAACAAGTATACAATAAACCATGAAAACCTCATATGGTGGGACAGGAAAAGTATTTCTTTATTATTAACTTCAACAAATCAACTTACAATGATGAAATCGGTCGCTGCTCCACGAACCTAGTCTTGGGCTCCTCTTCAACTGTCCTTCAACTTCTTTTCTCTATCTTTCACTTTACACAAGGATGGCTAAAGGGTTGGGACAAAGTGAATGTGCAATTGGGTATAGTTTCTTTACTATGATTCTCCTCTTCCAAATGGGACCCCTAACCCTTCTTTTATAGGCTAGAAGAAGCTAGGTATTTGGACAAACCCTCAGCCATGCATGGCCAGAAGGTTTAGTAAAATCACCCAAATCTAGGTGTTCCATCAGAAACTTTCCTTTTTTCATGCTTTTGTAGGTACATGCGGGTTGTTTTGGGTCAGCGAGCATGTACATGTGTGCAGTAATAGAGCAGGGCATGTGGGCCTTTATAAAAAGTGTTTTTAAGAAGAGTTGTTTAGCAGTGTTTTGGCAAAGAAGGAATCTGAGATGACATGATGCTAGGTAAGCATGTCTGGTGCAAATTAGGGTTATAACAGATTCCCCCTAATGTGTGAGATCAAAAGAGCATATGATGTCTGAAATACATTACCAATATTTACTGATGTGCCAAAAAAGTGAGCCCAAGGACTAGAAATCGAGAGGTGCCATCTATAAAAATAGCAATTGTCTCACCGAGGTGGGCATACCCATTCTTGGGATAGAATAAACTCATGGCTACCAATTAAATTCACTGTAGATCCATGTCATATAACTATATAAAGTGTAGCCGCAGACAATACGCAATGGAGCTACATCTCGAAATCAAAAAGATATACATGTAGAGTATCCATCTTCTTCTGATGGCTGGAGATGAGGTCTTCAGAGCTCAAGAAAAAACTTCAAAATCTTCAAAACTTAGGTAGGAGTGTAATATGAGTGTACGAATTCACTACCCAGAGGTCTTCGACGACTCGTCGGTCATGGACTAGAGAATCTTGATGATCAGACTGAAGGCATCATTGATTTTGAACAAAGACATGATTGAACTTTCAGGATGGTTGGGTATGATGGAAAGAGACAAATGACAGAGGGGTTGACTCAAGCTTGGTAAAAACTTCCCTTGGAAAACAACACAAGAAATGATGAGACTCGAGCAACATGACATTAATCAGAAGTTTACGAGGGAAGAGGCAACGCAAAATCTCCATATGTTTGGAAGAATAACCAAACGGAGGAGTACACATCTCTATGTAGAGAAAAAAACTTCCTAAAGTCATATTAAATCCCAGAGTTTGACGAACAAACAGACATATGTGCTTTATTCAAGGGCGACTTATTGTGCTGCCAATAAAGAAAATACTTTTCCCTTCCTTTTTTGGGGTATATTTGATTTTTTTTGTCTTTCTCAATGATTTTGGAAAAAATAATAAAAGAATGTTACGTTACAATGGAGGAACGAGTGTTACAAACATACAAGTTCAAAGCGCAAGCACAAGACTGATGTTCAGAGCAATGACACTTGGGAAAAATCCTCCGGGGTCCAAAGGTGTTAAGACACAGAAGAAAAGGGCTAAAAGGCTTGCATATAAGGTATTCTTCAGATGTTTCAGTTGAGAGCAACATGGAGCTGACATTTAGAACAAAGACGTAGGTATGCAAACGTGGTTAACAAAACACACAATGGTAACGTCCTTCGATGTAAGTGTAACAAGCCCAGAGAAGGTAAGCTTGGCGGTTTTTCATATTTAGAGAGTCTGAAAAAAATGTAAAAGGAGACTCCATTGGGGTACCTTTTTCGAAGGTAGTCTAGTCGATTTGAAAAAAGGGTAAACTAGCACCAACAAGACATCTATTCAAAACCATTTTAATGTAAATTCTAACCTTGTACAATATCTACTGCAAACTGATATTCAGAAAAGAATACAAAAGATACAATGGCAAATACAAACATTACACAAAGATTTTTCACCTGGAAACCCAAACCGGGAAAACCAACATATATTATATTGATACATTATTTTTACACTGTTTACAATAAAATATACATATAGGAGCCAGTGGCATCCAAAACCCTAACCAATGACCTGGATTAGTCCAAAACCCTAATTCCTTAACTGGAAATAGAAAAAAATCGGCAAAAAACCATGTGCCGAAAAACCACCTAATATCACGTGGTCCCGGAAATATGTCGTTCAGGAAATATGTCGGTCCGGCGAAAATATGTCGGCCCAAAAAAAAAAAAATTGAGGGCGCTGCCCCCGAACCCCCGCGCGGGGGGCTCTGCCCCCCTGCACCCCCGAGGGGGGGCCTAGCAGCCCCCCCTCTAACCCCCCTGCACGCCCGGCACAGGTGCTCAGACACTACTACTCGTGCAAATAATATAACACATACCCAACATTTAATGAGTGTGATAAAGACAAGATCACTTGGCCATTTTTCATTTTTAAGGAGTCTGAAAAAAGATTAACTATGGACTCCGTCAGGAATGTTCTTCTGGACCATTTTAACGAGTGTGAAAGAATAAGGTCACTCAACGATCTTTTCAATTTTAGGGAGTCTGAAAAGAGCTTAACTGTGGACTTCGTGGGGGTTCCTTTTTCGTAAATTTAGTCACTCAAGCCCGAAAAGGGTTAAAATGATACCTGAGAGTACTCTTCTAGATAACTGAAGTTCCATAGAGTATACCTTTGTTCGTACAGTTGACCGTCCGAACTGAAAAAGGGTTAAACTACCACTGGACAAACATGACTTCAAATTTCATTTTAACGAGTGTGAAAGGCCACAAGATCGCTCAACAATCTTTTCATGTTCAGAGGGTCTAAAAAGGGCTTAAAAGAAGACCCGTTATGTCTTTTGGGAGTACCGAGGGTGAGGTCAAGAGTGAAAAATAATCATGCAAATGAGGCTCAAACTCGTAATTAGGAAAAAACAACAAGGACTCCCAAGCCTACAGCGATCAGAGACAACATGGACATCATAATACAACCAGGATCTACCTAGGGAATCCATGTTTCAGTAAGCTCTACCACCAACTCGCGACACTTCTAAAGCAACAATGATGGTTATGTGTCCCAACTTGATGGGATCGATCCTATGGCAAAGGAAAAAAGACAATGAGATACAAAAGTCAAGGTAGAAACCTAACCTACATGCTTAAGTTGGTCATCTGAAATTTTTTCTTGGACCGTCAAAAGTTACCCAAAACCCCAAAAACATGTCTCGATACCTGATCAAACCCCTTTAATGCAACTACTGAATCACTCTAAATGGTTTTTCTTTTAAAGAAAATGATAAGGGGGGCCAAAAAAGTGACAAAAAGAGGCCAAAAAGTCTATAAATAGAAGATGACAGCTCATTATCACCATTGTTGATTTGGAAATTGACTCTGGAGCCAAAAAACCCCCTTTGATAAAAGTGGTGATTATGGGAGCTACAGTGGACGAAACGACCATCTGTTTGGACCAAGTAAGTACAAACTCTCTTATATTGCAATTTAAATATTTACATTTTCTTTGGGTTCCATGTTTTGGGGGGGGCGTCGACCTTCAAAAGGTCATCCCTAGGTCCACGCGAGTTGTCTCAGGACATGACACATGTACATTTGGGAAAAGTAAACCCTACACGCATGTACATGTGACTGTCAACATTACAACCCACATGGACCCCGTTATTGAATGAAAAAAGTTTAAAAAACAAGGGTTAACCCTCCTGAACCTTGGTGTTTTGCAGGATGTATGTTCACTGGAGAGAAAGAGAGCATGAGGAGGTAAGTGAGTTGGTCAGGGAAGACCCCAATGTTGTGGTTGCCTTAATACAGTGTGGGCTACTCAAGTTCTTCTTATGTCCTTTTATGTGGGCACAACCTAGGCTACTGAATTCCTTGGTTGATTATTGACATCCAGATGCAGAGGCGTTAATGTTAGAGGGGCAGTCACTAGTGCCCACGATAGAGGATATATATTTTTTGACTGGCCTCTCTAGGAGAGGGCAACCATTCAACTTCTGAACATTTCCTTTGGGGCCACATAACATAGAAGAATTGATAGGACTTTACTATGAGGCTGGTACAGACTGCTTGAGCTCACAAATGCCCATAAGCAAGATTACTGACTTATCATTGCAGGTGATTGTGTTGCTTATTGGGTGAATTACTGGTTCTGCGACTCTACATCAGGCATCCTGTGCACAGATGAACTGTGCAATCCAGTGCTTAAATGCACAAATATTTGACTGGAGCAAAACATTGTTAGATTGTATGAAGAAGCAGTTGACAGATTTCCGGTCGCAGACATAGAGGAACTTCGGGTTTGGGACCATTCTATGTTCTTTCTTCTTTGAAAGAGTTCCAAGATTCAGTCCTTGAGTAGTGGTACAAGGAAATTAGGCCTCTCTTCCTACAGTTTGTATATGGCTAGTGTTACTGCCAATACTTAAATGAGTCCTTTGACGATGATTTCTTTTCTTGGTTGTTGCGACAGATCCCAGTCATAGAGGATTACCCCTATGCTGGGATTGATTTCTTGAGATATCCTAAGATACCAGTACCTACTGGTGAGGAGCGAGGAGAGATGGGTAAGTTTACTTCATTGTTTTGTTGTTTCTTGTTTTTGTAAAACATATGTAATTTTTATGTTTCTTTTGTTATATATCATTTTTTTATATACCAGAGTATTTGAATGATATGTGTTTGTTGTGTGCATATGTGGGACCAGTGCGACCTATGGACTATGCGAGGAACATGCATTGTCCTCGGCCAAGGGTCGCACCTGCCGCCACAAGGGGACCAACAATAGTAGGAGATCTTTCAGCCAGGGAGGCTAAGAGGGTGTCGAGACTAGTCGAGTGGAACTTTACTACGCTCACTCACATGGTCCCTATGGTAGATATTGAGGACCTGCCACCATCTATGCAGCCTCATGTAGTGGGATCACCATGGACGTGGTTCCGATTGTTTCGGCATTTGGAAAACACTGTTAATCAGTACAACAGGTCCCACAGGCCCTGACCTTAGTTAGAATTTTCACATGCCGAGAGCACTACTTGTATATTTTTTTTGAGGGCATAAGCCCCGTGACTCGTTACTGGTCATATTTTTTAGGCGCTTGCGTCCACCTATGTACTCTGGTGACTATGATGTTATATATGGATTTTTATGTCTTTTTGTGGCTTATGGATCATTTTTGCAAAAACCTATTTACATGTTTATGTGTATGTCCTTTCATATGTGTGAAAGATGCCAATCTAAAATTTGATTATCTAGAGTATCTGTAATTTGGGTTAAACTCCTAGGAACATGAAAATATGTAACATAATCAAAGCTTCATTCTAAGAGACGTACCCTAAGGAATTGTCAATGTAAAGTTGGATCATGAATGGTAGAATCTATTTAACTGAGACACAACTAACTGAGTGTCGAGATATACCTGGAGATGAGAGATACCAAGTGACAAGGCGTCACGAAGAAACTCAATAACTACACTATACTCGGCGACATTATTTGTGGTGTCACCTAAGCATATACCTGCGGAGGATAATAACTGGCCTCGAGGTGAAAAAATTACCCAAGCTATGGAGGCAAGCCTCTGAGTGTTCCGGCTAGCACCGTCTATGTACCCAATGAACACCTTGGGTTCAATTGACATATGCCACAGTGAAGAAAGATACATCAAAAACAACCCATCCATAACACTAAAAGAAACTAGAAAGTAACAGTAAAAAGACTATACATATGTTACAAAAGTTACCCATGGTGACCTGCCTATGAGTAATACTTCTTGAGGTAGAGTCCATTTCTAGGCTCTACCAAAGCATTCCCTTCAAATTCAACCAGACGATAAGAACCCTTTTTTAGAACCTCTTTTATGATGAAAGGTCTGAACCACATGGGTTTGAATTTTCCTGCTGCCAGGGG
Organism: Picea glauca; assembly: GCA_000966675.3. Taxonomy (NCBI): domain Eukaryota; kingdom Viridiplantae; phylum Streptophyta; class Pinopsida; order Pinales; family Pinaceae; genus Picea; species Picea glauca. The sequence goes on along the minus strand of JZKD02S1122378.1, from coordinate 201,939 downwards.
GTCCTTATCTTGGTCATAGACTAGGACAAGGTCGCCTTTAGTGAAAATCTGAGGAAGGACAAACCTATCATACTGAAACTTGAATTTATGTTTGTGAGCCTCATTGGCTAGGGCCGCATCATGACGCTTCTCATTGAGTTGCTCAAGGTATAATAACTGCTCTTCAAGTGGAGAAGTGTCTGGCAATAATTGTACTGCCAACTTTAGGGATGGGATCTGACATTCGATATGCAATACTGTTAGAAAAATAGGACCGTGGAGCAATAAAATAAAACAAATGTGGAAAAAAAACACAAAAGATACACAATACAATAGAGACACAGATTTACGTTTTTCACCTAGTGTGGGCTATGTCCACCAGAGAAATTTCTAGGTCCTTCCTTTATTATTATCCAGCATATGAAGGGGTATAACTTACAACAAACCCATTGTAACTTCCTCTTCTTTCTCTCATAGTATCCTATCTCATAATAAAATATTCGCCATCAACCATCGCTGCAATACACTTCCCTCATAAAATAGGGTTGCCTTCTAGGGAAAAAAACTCTAACATAATCTCTATCGTTAGATCTGTGACCTTATAATGAATGGTCCAAATTTACAATGAAATTACAATATACATTTACAAGGAAATGTTTCCTTGGGGGGCTTCGCCCTCAAACCCCCGTTGGGGGCCCGCTTGCCCCCAAACCCCCCAGCTGGGGGGATAGCCCCCCTGGACCCCATAGAGGGGCTACCCCCTCTCTGCACTCCTCCACGTGGAAGAGTGTACATACTTCTGGGGTGTAAATACTTCATGGGGTATAAACACGGCTGAAAGTAAAAGACCTATGAATCAGGAAGATAATTAGGTCCACAACCAACAAAGACTACTTCCAGCCTGTAAATGAGTTGAAAAGGTGAGAAACTGGTTGCAGTCTTAACAAATGTTTGATAAGCCCATAATGTTGAGTATAACATCAAATGATAATTTGACTTGGCTGAGTTGATTGTTCATTGTAGGATGGTCTTAAGAGATTTATTCATAGCTTCCACCTGACCATTTTCTTGGGGGTAGTAGGGTGACGAATGTTCTTGCTGTAACCCAAGATTTGACATTAACTTGGTCATCATCTGGTTCTAAAAGTGACTACCATGGTCAGTGAAAATCTCCCTTGGGACACCGAACCTTGCTATTATCTGGTTGAATAAAAAGAGAGTTGTAGTCTCTCCATCATCTTTAAATGTTGGCATAGCTTCGACCCACTTTGTGAAGTAGTGTACGGCTACGATGATGTAATGGTGCCCCCTTGATGAAGGAGGGTTGCATGTAGTGTAATCAATCCCCCACTTGGTAAAGGGACCAACTATGATGATAGGAAACATGGGAGCGGGATGTGCCCTCATCTTCCAAGAGAAGATCTGGCACGGGTGGCACTTATTGATTGATTCGATACAATCTTTGATTAGTGTCGGCTAGAAGTAACCTGATCACAGAATCTTTTGGGTTGTTTCCAACCCAGATAAATGGTCGTCACATGCTTTGGTATGGAAATTGTTAAGCACAATAACTGATTCTTAGTGAGTGAGACATCGGTGCAGGATGCAGTCTACACCTCTCCGATACAATGTATCATCAAGTATGAGATAATTCTTAGCCTTATGGTGTATGTGTCGACACTCATCATGAGAAGCAGAGGTGGGGCACTTCAAATTCTGGAGATACATAAGTATATCTCCATACCAGGGATCCAAAGAGGTGATCAAAAAAATATCTCCTTTGATATGCGACTCTTCGGGCACAAAATCACCTGACTCAACCGGAAGTTCCGAAATAAGTTCTGTGAAGACCAGTGACTTTTTGGATTTCACTAAAATGAAATCCAAATCAAACTCCTGGACAATGACTATCCATCTACTGATCTTTCCACCTATTACCTATCGTGTCAACATGTACTGGAATGGATTCACGACAGCAATGATGATGGTCTTGCAAAATAACACATAATGATGGAATCGTTGAACAGCATGAACTTCTACCAACGCAAGTTTTTTGATATGAGAATAATTGAGTTTCGATCCTATGAGGCCTCAGCTCAAGTAATAAATAACATATTCTGAGAACAAGTCATCCTCCTGAACTAAGACCATGCCGATGGTTGACTCTACTATAGCCAGGTATAATAAGAAATCTTTGTTATAGTTAGGTGGTTGAAGCAAAGGGGTAGTCATGAAGGAATGTTTCAACGCGTCAAAAGAGCATTGGGCGGCATCATCCCAATGAAAAGGAACATCTTTCTTCAGTAAGCGCATAAATCCCTTTGTGATCTCAGCATAGTTGGCGATGAAACATCTTAAAAAGTTCGCCTTGCTCTGTAGACTTTGAAGTTGAAGGATTGTGCGTGGGGGGGGCAACTGAATTATTTCCTCAACCTTGAGAGGATCAACCATGATCCCTATTTTTGATACTATGAAACCTAAAAAACATCCTGATGTTACGCAAAAGCTGTACTTGTTTGGATTCAAGTGAATCTGGATGTAGCGACAACGCTCAAACATAAGTCAGAGGTGTGTGGGATAATTTGTTCTCTTGTGAGATCAAGATGCTAAATCATCTAAATAGGCCTCGACTATATTCTTGAGGTCATGGAAAGAAAAATACATGGCCCGTTGAAAGGTTGCTCCAGCATTTTTGAGACCAAAAGGCATCTTACGATACATGAATGTACCCCATGGACAGATGAATGTCGTTTTGTGCTGTTCTTCGGGTTTGATTTGTATTTGGTTATATCCTGAAAATTTTTCCATGAAAGAGAAGGCCTTGCAACCTGCACATTCATCAATTTTCTGGTTGATGAATAGTGTGGGAAAATTATCTTTGGGACAGGCCTTGCTCAAATCATGGAATTCTGTACATACACGAATCGTGCCTTATTTTTTATTGACCAGCACAGGGTTTGACACCCATTAGGTCAAATGGATAGGATAGATAAAAATGGATTTTAGCAGTTTCTCAACTTCAACCTTAATGGCTGCTGCTTTCCTAGGGTTAACTGGACGAAGCTTTTGTCAGATAGGCTTGGCATTTGGATAAGTTGTGATTTCATGTTTGACTATTTTTGGATCGATGCCTGGCATTTCCTTGTAAGACCAGGCAAAAACATCACAGAATTCTTTAAATAGATCTGTGTAGATTTGAATCTCTTTGGGGGAGCAGTCAACTCTGATGAAAAAATTCTCCACGACACTAGGGGTTCTGGAGATATTGATCTGTATGGTTTCAGCGATGGTTGCCATATTACCCTCAACATAGAACTCATGTGTAGCTAAGGGATTAATAGGAAAAGACCTATCTCCAGTCATAGTCAAGGTGAATTCTCCGGTCTCGATTTTGCTTAACTCTGGGAGGAAGTATGATTTGTGATGAAGATCATCCCAGGGTTTTTCTGGACTATTCATTGCTTCAATTACTGCTTCGTTAGAAGGAAATACTAAGTCTAATGAATCGGTGTCAGCGAGAGAACCTTGGGCCCAAATAGGCTCTAGAAGCGGATCTAACTCTTGTGTATGAGTTGGATCTGGGTTGGTTGAAGCTTGCTAGACTAAAGAGTACGCTACTTTAGCTGCATACAAGGGCATGGACATGCCTGGATGCCCTATCCCCTCCATCATGGTCGATGGAGAAGGAAGTATCCATGGATCAGTGAAGTAAGTTGTGCGAAACGATGAAACTTGGAAAATCTGAACCTTATGGTGGTCGGATATGAACTTGACATCATCTTGAGGGGGTGGGTAATCAAGGTACCCATCAAAGATGGGCACAAACCAACCCCTACGTTGACTACGCCTAGTTGAGGATTATCAATCATCAGGACCGCGGACACCCCCAAAGAAGGGTTAGGTCTGGATAAAGACAATTGATCAATGGTCACAATCTGGTCCTCGTGTGGAAACAACAAGAATTTGAAAACTATAGCAACCACTGCTTCCATGGCATAAGTCCAACTCCTTCCTAACAAGAGATTGTATTCGAGGGACACGTCGACTACTTCTACCTCGACGCACATAGTCTTCCCTCCCAATTTCAGGGGAAAAGAGGGAATGATACCATGTGGTCGGAACGAACGACCATCGAAAGTAGTGAGAAGAGTAGGCGACAGAGACAAAACAGGATGGTCGATGGCCTTCCAACATGCCAACGACATAACTCATGTTAAGGTGCCCTCATCAACCACCGTGCGAAAAATATTTCGTGGGGTGAGCCACTACTATATGAAACCCTACATGGTAAGGTAGACAAGGTTTTAAGTCGGTTAAATTTAGCATGATGGTACCTAGATTACAAGTCTCAGTAGATCCTAAAGAGGTTAACAAAGCTTTCCTCTAAGAAGGGAATCTTTGGAGGACCTTCAAAGCAGACATCGCACAAGGGATTTGAGACAAATCCTCCACCACAGAATAGTTATGGGCGGCCCTTGCATTTGGGTTGTGAGAAGCTTTTTTGAATATGCCTTTTGGGATGTGTGTCATTGTTTTGCCCAAACTATTCTCAATTTGTAGAGGAAGAGATGGGAGTTCAGCTCCTTTTCCCTTCTCAGACGTAATTGGTTTACTGTAGTCATGTGCTCTATTGAAGCTAGGTTTTAAAATTTTTACCTCTAAAACCAAAACTTTTCTCTTTCGGGATTTAGATTTTCATAAGGTATAATCCTCACTATCAGTGCAAAATACCGGTATCGAAGTTCCTAAATGATTTCATTACTTCGTTATAATAAAAGACAAAAATCTCAAGTGTTATTAAAGTCTAGACGCACATTCTATAAAGTACTTTAAATCATGATAAATTAAAACCCTAAAGGAATTGATTAACCATATTTTAACCTTTCGGGATTCGGGGTTCACTCAGAACAATACATTTTCAATACATTTTGAATCACAAAATCCCAATTCCCAATTTCCCAAAAAAAGTGGAAGTTGGTCTTAATTCTGATTAATTAAAATTAATAACATGCGATTTTGGGATTCTAAGTTTGGTGGTGACATCCCTCATGTAAGCACAATCCCCGAAACCCCGAAATGCAAATTCCTGACTCAATACCGTAGTTAAGACCTAAGAAATTTTCCCCATCGCGATTTCAGGATTCAAGGTTTAGTGGTGACATACCTCATGTAACCGCGATCCCTGAAACCCCAAAACGCAAAGTCGCGACTCACTACCAAAATTTAAAGAGAACTAATTTCATTTTAAAAACACATTTAATGGTAATTAAACTTCTTAGGTACTTTCTTTTTCAGTCTCCATCAAACGATATCTTTTGAATTTTGATTTTAGAATTGTTGAAATATGGCCACATTAATAACAGATAGATCAAGATTTATGTGACACAAATGCATATCTCATAAATATTCTCTGCATTAAAGGTACTAAATTCTTGGTAGCTGTGTCAGTACTTTCACCATAAAATGAGTTAAAAGAAAATTAGAGGTCTATGTTTTGAAACTTATTCTTGCTTTTTGTATCAGAATTAAGTCACATCTAGCCGAACTTTCACACCTCTCTTCTGTGACAGGTTTTCATTCCAATACAAAAGTCATGGCACCAAAGAAGGGACCCAAGAAGAGTGAGGATACAACTGAGATTTCCAGCCCAGAGGGAGATGTCATATCATACACCACACCACATGTTATCGACTCAATTAAATCATGGAGACAAATTTATGAAAAACTAGACTGCGAGATAAAAAATTCCCCTAACGACTCTGAAAATCACCTTCGGGACATAGCAGAATCAGAACTTCACAAAATTGCAACACGCCCACGGCTCATGGCGTCCAACGACATGATCTGATCTGAAATCGGATCCAGAAGCCTAATAGGGCTTGAAAAATGCTCAAAAATGAAAGTGCTCAGAATGTGATGAAACCTATGTCATTGCATTCGTCTCGTCTTCCTGATTTCGGTGGTATATTTACTTTGTCAAATAGGCTCCGTACAGAGAAGATATCGCATTCTGTCGGAAAGGTCAAACAGGCAAAAAAATTGTTGACTGTGCAGTCTGTACAGTCTGTACAGACGTTGATGTGGCATGTCCGTATAAAGACATGTGGCAAGTCTGTACAATGACACATGGAAGGTCCGTACAGTGACATGTGGCATGCTCAGGTGACGACATGTGGCAGAATGTGATAGGTCGATTTGGCATATGGATGGGCCAATCCCGAGGTGACACATGTCACCACTGAAAGGGTGACATGTGGCATGGGTGACGTCAGCGACTGACATGGAAGGCTGACAAGGCAGGTGACAAGGAAGTACAGACAGTTGACGTGGCAGTAGATGTGGATGAATCAGAGGCTGACACATGGCATTCATCGATTGGTTGGAAAGGTGCCATGTGGCCCAGTCAAGGGTTGCCACGTGGCACCCCATCATTGGTTTAATGGTTTCTATGTAAAATTTTGTTTTGGCATGGCTGGGGGTTGAACCCGCGACCTCCCAATGGACAGAGGACTGGCAGAATGGGCTAGCCACCCGGGCGATCAATGGACTTTGTTATTCAAATGACATAAATTTTATTTATATTTGAATTATGGTTTGGCCGACGGTAAAAAAAGGGTCGGGGCTTAGCCCCAGCCCTCAACGCAAACGCATACAACACATGACCATTGCCATGTGACCCAAGTTGTTACCACAAATATACGTGGGGTTATATAACCGTTGGCCCATATTTTATGGCCATGGTTCCAACCAAATGCCAACAAGACCGGGGCTTATTCATATACATGCGCAGGGGGGGTGTTAATGCTTGGCCCGTGGGCCTATTATGCGCCACATGACCCGGGATTGGAGCGGAGAAAAGGGGCCAGTGCCATGGGCATGGCCATATGGTGCCCATGCGACCAGCCAGAGGGGGCGCGCGCCCAGGGTTTAGGGGATAGCTCCCTATTTCTTTTATAAAGTGGGTTTTTATAATAGTATTTAGTTTTTTTGTTATAATTACGCCTATTATTAGCAGATTCTCTCCATTTTGGGGGGATATTGGGCATTTTTGGAGGCCAAATTCTTGGAGGAAGTTGGAGCTGAGAAACCAAATTCAAGGCTATATAAACCAGGCCTATTTGAGGCCATGAGAGAGCATTCAGAGCAGATTTATGCTGGAGAAAAGCCAAGCCAAAGTCAGTTTGATGCAGAGAAGCTTTTGAGGAGGAGACACTGTCGGACCATTTCTGGGAGCTCCGGACGTCTGTTTTGCGTGCCATTTTCTCTGTAGGGTTCTAGAGATCTGGATGAACAAGACCAGATCAGTATTGTAGCCATTTGGCATTGCAGCGATGTACTTTTGAGCATTTGAACAGAAATAAAGAAGCCTCCCCCACAAAGAAAAGACCCGAAGACGTAGGCAAAAGTTGTGCCGAACTCCGTTATCAATCTGTGTGTTTATGGTTTGTTGTCTATTATTCATTTCAGATATGCATATGTGTATATGGATGTTATAATCCTTCTTATTTCCTCATTATTTCACTAAGTTTCTCAAATGGTTAATTAACACATGCAAAATTAAAACTCAACCATAGTCATTTAAAAGATCCTACGGATCATGATCAGTTGGGCTTTGTTGATATTCCAACGAGAATCATTTTAAATGATGAAGGGGCCATTATCGACTCATTTATACCTAAACATATCCAAGTTATGTACAAACTCTCACCCAATTCTAAATTCATTTACAATGCCCAATTTATAGCTGAATTTCAGAGAAAGGAATGCACTGAGGTAGAACAAACTTACCCTAATTTAATCAAAGGCTGGTGGAGATGTCTGTCAAAGTTTAGGGTCAATACCCATGGAATTTATGCCATAGCCTCTTTGAATGAGTACATGTTTTATGTAGCCATGATGTTGTGCAGACTCTTCGGCAAAAAGAATCCTTGTCATTTCCCCTCAGAATGGGTGCCCTTTTTAGAAGAAGCATCAGAAGGATATAGTTTTAACTGGGACAAGATTTTATCTGATAATATAGCCAAAGAGGTTTCGGATTACAGAGTTGTAAGAGCCCGAGGTCAACTAGTGGCCTTTTACATGTCGGCATACATCATGGATGCAATTTTTTTTATGACTCCATTCCCCCTGATGAATTGGAGTTGGAACACAACTTGCCTTGAACCCATTCATGAATATCACTCTGAGTTGTGGGAAGAAAATGAAAAAAATTCATTTTACAAAATTTGCCATTTTGTGGTGATACCAATGCATAAAATGTTTTTCGGTTGTGACCCTTCTCACATTTCTGAAGCAGTTTCAAATAACCTCAAGCCAATAGCACACTGGTTCATTGAATAAATCTTCTCCTACATCAGGGTTTATGGGTGTTCAATTCCCCCTCATGCACTTCTGAAATTCCTCCCAGATAGACTGGTGTGTAGGGAAGTAGCACACCAAATAGTAAAAGAAGGTATCATAATAGAGCTAACGACAACTCAAAAGAAGTCCTGGCCAATCTTCCCTGTGCACATCGGGAAATTTTCATTACAAAATTTGGGACATTCCAAAGTGGAAGAAGAAGCACTCTAAGAAGTTAAACTGTTAAATATTGAGTACAAAAGGCATGACCCTTATCGACTAGTGAACAAACACTTGATACACTACAATATGAAAGAATATGAACATGAAGAGTCCCCTTGGGATGACATGTTCAAAGGGACCAAGTCCTATAAAGAAGTGTTACAACGAGTACATACACTGTCGTCTGACCTTCAAGACATCTTTCGGATCTTCCAGAAACATAGACGGAGTGTTCTACCTCAAGTACTTCAAGGAGAAGAGATCACCCTCCCCCAGGAGAAAGAAATTTTTCCCCCAGGTTTCGAGAAGGAAGCACAGAAGAAGGGAAATCCCAAAAAGGCCCTAAAGGATATGGAAAGGCCTCCACAAAACAAAAAGACCGAAGCAGAGAAAAGGTCAAGGAGACCTCCCAAGTTCGGTAAGATTAGTCCCCCTTTATCACCTGATGTTTATGAAAATATGCCTAAGGCAGTAGGAGGGAAAGGATATACAAATATAGGGAGCCCCATAGCTTCCTTAACCCCCTTACAGTCCACTTTTGGACTCCCACAAACAGGAGCTCTATTTGTTGATGACCTTACCTCCATTCCCATAGATGAAATTCCTCCTTTCGATTATTTTTTCAGTAGAAAAAGGAAGGTCGTCCTGAAATAGGAGATGCATAAGAAGGAGGGGAATATGGTTAAAAAACATAAAGTCTTGATAGACAGACAAAATTTGGAGGAAGAGGATTTTGCTACAGAGATAGCAGGTTCCATGGGAGCCATGGCAACAACAAACTTTTTTACCGTGGGAAATGAGAACCAGGATAAAGAAGAGTGATAAAATCATAGCACAATTACAAGAGAAGTTAAAAAATGCCGAGGAGAACATTAGAGAAGAAATGAGTAAAATCTTGGAGCAGACAAGGGCTGTTGAAAGGTTAGAGGTTCAAATACTCAAAACGAGCTTGGATGAAATGAGCCAAAAAATACAAGCAAGTCAGCTACAGATTACTCAGCAAAAGGAGCATGCAGAACAGTTACAGGCTAGATTAATATTGATGGAAGATCAAATTATAGATCTGAAAGCTTTCCAGGCCCAGTCATTGGAGGTGCATTCAAAAATACAAGTCAGACAACATAAATTAATTTCCAAGATAGAGATTGTTTAGAATTACTTTCAGGAACTAGATAATGCCTTTGATAATATTATCGTGAGGGAAAAAGAAGCCAAAGCAATGAGGATTACTCTCCAAAAGGTAATTATATATTCAATAGGTGAGGAGGTATCCAAAACTACGAAAGTATCATCCACAGAGCAAATCAGAGGCGACATCATGCTCAAACTATGGGAAACCAACATAACTGAAAGTAAAAGAATAGTCAAAGAAATCAGAGATGACTATGAAGAAGTTTTCGATCTTTTAGACAAAGAGTCGTTAAATATTGGAAAGGGCAATTGTACAAGACTTCTAGGACAGATCAATATTGAAAGACATCAATTAAATTTTAGGGAAAATTTGTGTGAAATCCAAATGGAAATTTTGCAACTAAGAAAAATGGATGTCACCCTATTTGATAGGTTGTTAGTTGAGCCTAACTTAAAACTCCAGTCAATAATGTTTGCAAATAAAGGAGTTGATGATCATCTTTCCAAGATTCAAAGAAAGGTTTATCTGTTCAAGGTAAGAGACCTTCCAAAACACCCCAGAAAATTTTACACAGTTTCTAGAGAAATGCATTAAATGTATTGAATCAAAAGAAGGAGAGTCTTCAACAAAGTAAAAGTATTATTTGGAAGAGCTTTAATTCCAAGAAAATGGAAAAATGGAGAATATCATGAAAACAGTTTCGGATCTATTTTTTAACAAATAGTTAGTCTCTAAGAATTAGGAAATCACCAACCGTCCTAAGATTGGTGGTTTTGTATAAATGTAATTTTTCAAGACTAAGAAGGACCTTTTTTCTGGAGGGATTGATCTAAAAATTGAAGAAGACTTGAAAAACTTGAAAATTTATTGCAAGTGAAATGTTATGTGTTTAAAGAAAATGGATCAGTTTGCAACACATAAATTAAAGGATTACTTATGCAAATTACACATAGACAACAACATAATGATTGAACATAAGCACATAAACACAACAATTTGATAAAGGAGTTCACCCCTCTTATGGGCTACATCTCCTGGTCCAGCTTCCAATGGTTTATTATTATTAATTGTTCAAAAGTGCTCAAAAACATGTCTTACAATGCTGAAACTGACAAACCGACTGCTCCAATGGCTTCCCAGTGTCCCAAAGCCCCTGTATGGGCTCTTTCGGCACCTCAATCGATCGAAAAATGAAGAAGTTAGGCCTCCTGGAAGTCTCCTTCTTCAAGCTTGCTGTCTCTGGTTCTAGAATTCGCACCCGCTTCCAATGAACCTAGATCACACGCTCATTTAAGCGCAAAAACCCAGCACCGGGTGC
>JZKD02S1122378.1:164335-185882 GCA_000966675.3 Picea glauca | reverse complement strand
GGGCTACATCTCCTGGTCCAACTTCCAATGGTTTATTATTATTAATTGCTCAAAAGTGCTCAAAAACATGTCTTACAATGCTCAAACTGACAAACCAACTGCTCCAATGGCTTCCAAGTGTCCCAAAACCCCTGTTTGGGCTCTTTTGGCACTTCAATAGGTCGAAAAATGAAGAAGTTAAGCCTCCTGGAAGTCTCCTTCTTCAAGCTTGCTGTCTCTAGTTCTACAATTCGCACCCCCTTCCAATGAACCTGGCTCACACGCTCATTTAAGCGCAAAAAACCAGCACCAGGCGAAACCGCGCCAACGGTGCAAACCGTAATATGGTTAAGGGTGCGCCAGCCCCTAACCGCCTCGGCACCTGGGCATATGGTTCATGTGACCGCGCGCATGGCTAAAAAGTGGTTTATCCATTGTAGAACCGTGTAACCAACCTCCACGCTCCAGGTCGGGGTCATATGAGTTACAATGTAACCATGGCTTACAACATAACCCACACACCAACAGTCAAGGGTCAAACTATATGTGGCATGGTTGTATGTATGGTACAAAGGACCGTGGGTCGAGGCTAAGCCCCGGCCCGACCCCCCGCCAAAACAATACATAATGAAACTTAAATACAATATGACCCGTATTCATAACAAGCAACAATGGGCGGCATATTGGTTAGCAGAGGTTTGTTAAAGCGTTGTATAGTGGGAGAGGTTCGGGGGTCAAACCCCACGGACTCTACCATACCTTTTACACATCAATCAACCAACCAATAACCAAGTGACACGTGGCACCCACGGATTGGGCCATGTGTCCTCACATCATTTGCCACCCAAGGACACGTGTCACTCCATGATTTTCCAACTGCTAACCAATGAATGCTTGCCACATCATCCACCTGACATGTCATCATATAGACTGTACGGCCCTGCCACGTCAGACCGTACAGACTGTACAGACAAGTACAGTCAGCATCAATTTTTTTTGCCTGTTTGGCTCGACGAACAGATCGTGATATCTTCTCCATACAGACTCCGTTTGACAAAGTAAATATAACGCCGGAATCAGGAATATGAGACAGATGCAATGGCACTATTTTTGTTGCATTCCAAGCACTTTGAAATTTGAGCAAAATGTGATCCCTTGATCAGGGATTGTAAAGAAAAAACTTCGTTTTGCTTGAATTAATATAATATAGATTGAAGATTCCAGATCTGGTCAAGCCTAAGTTATGTGTTTCTCTGTCATTCTATTTTTATTCCATACTTCCGTTTGAAGTGTTTCATGTGGTAATTGCTATTATAGTGATTTAACAGTTAGATTATCTAATCATTTGCAGTTTTTCCTCTATATCATATTTCAGCGGATATAAGACCTATGAATGATTTAGGAATCTAAAATTGTATTCTTCTGCAAAGTTATCATCCCTCTTTCTCGTATTAATTAAAATGATATTCCTCTTAAATCAATGCCTCATTTTTGTTATACAACTACATGTTTCCTTTTCTTTCTTCATTCCATGCACTGTCTCTTTTAAAATTGACTCAAATACTAGACAAGGCCTTCATTTATGTTATACTATTGATTCATAATTTGGAAGTTTTGTTCTTATTAATTCAAACCAAAAATCTGTGACCCTTAAAGAATATTTTTTTCATTTTTTGACTTAAAAGAAAGGAAACCCTTTTCTTTCATGACTGTTCCAGTTACCAGACAACCTAATATAGAACTTGATCTAGCAAATTAGATGAGCATTGTATTAAACCTATTCAATACGATCTTACAAAAAAAAAATACACGGGTATAACTTGAACATTCATGGGCTGCAATTGAAAGGGATATTAGCATTAAAGAACAATGGGAAGCTAGACAGAGACAGTTAAGGAACCATTAATCATCTCAATTTCCTTTAAACTAGTATTTTTAACCATTAATTATATCTACCTTTTCGGATGCCTTGATGGTATACTTTAGAGCCTTAAAGTATAAACTCAGGAACAACATCTTTTTGGTGCCATTGTCGGGGAGCGAAGAAATGAATATTTTCCTTGGGAAGAACGACATTGACTTTTTCTTTCTTTGATAGTGAACAAAGATCGAAAATCCTTCTAAGGCTACTTTTATCCTTCACTTGGCGACTCCACAATATGTAAACTAGCTTTTAGTTGAAATAACACCACCAATAACCTAGATGACAAGCAGATCTCGCCAGTATCTGATCTGGAAAAGATTTTAAAATCAAGAAGATTTCTTAGACAAATCATTTAGCCAACACATACTATCTGTCAAACTAATTCTACATGGTCAAATGTCAGAGGAATATGTTGAGACCCGAAATTAACATCCCCACTACCCTATTATACTCCTCATCTATACCTTTTTGGCTTACCTAAGCTTGGGTGAATGACAAGAATGCTACCATTAGCCATTGATAAGGTCATAAGGTAAAGTGTGATTAATTCATGCATTTTGTGGTTTATTGAGCTAGGAAATTAAATGTTTCAGGTACTAATGCTTCAATTTTGCATGTATAATCTTAGACCTTTAGATAAATCCAGCCTTCCTGTACCAGCTTAGCTATCCGGTACTTGTGCACCAAGATTGCCACTTTCTGAATCTGGTACCAAGCACATCTGGTACTGAATCTCACCTGTTGCGATCTGGTACCAATTGTTGTGGACTGTCATGATCTAGTACCACCATTTGCACACTGTCATGATCTAGTACCATCTACCTATCGTGATCTGGTACCAATATAGAGAGTCAAATGTACCAAGTTTAGTCCAGATCACACCCAAGACAATTGTTGGATGTTTATTTGCTTTAGCAAGGCTATGTTAGAATAGTTTGTTGATTGCCTCATCCTCATGCACTTCGTGTCATGAGGATGAAGCTAAAAGATGTAACTGAATAATTAAAATTAACAATAGACCGATTTGCAAATAATTTGACCTCCTTGTGTTTCACGACTAAGATTGTTAAATAGTCATGGCAAAGATGGTGGAAGTGTGGAGAGAGTTAGAATATTACAGCATGTGAAGCAGCGTGTTATATTGCAGAACATATTATGAGTGAAGATTAATAGAAGGATGCCATTTATCTCCATGTCTTGATTGTCTATGATTAAATGTGAGTTGAGTTGTTCACATAAGTTTGATTCTATGTTTGAAATTTGAATGAGAGTAATGCGTGGGTTGAAAGAAAGCTTACTGTAGACTCCATTCATTGACTTGTTGAAGCAGCAAGGGCCCACCACCCAGCAAAGGTCAACATCTTCGTAGATTAGTATTAGCATTTGTTTTTAATAGTGTAAATGTTAAATTAGTTGAATCTTTAATTCTCTCATATGATAGCAGTACAACTTAGAGTAGAATTTCCATTATATGATTTCTTAGATATATTTACTCACTCTACTTTTGCATATGCTCTATTTTTATGAATTTGATTTTGTTTCATAGACATGAATGTTGGCAGCAGTAGTCAGACATATCTGAAGGAGAACTAGTGAAGTTCACAACAACACATTGTGAACCACAACATACTTAGTATATTAAATGTTGAACTACCCATGATATGTCTTGACGATTGATGTGTGATTTCCCTTTTAGAAGTGTGGATTGCATAGTTAGTTTTCTAGGTCAGATATCAAAGTTGATCTATCAAACCAACTCCATCTCATACTTGCATGTGCCATAATGGAGTAGATAGCCTCTCTGTGAAAGACAACCAAAGTGCATTTCAATTTGCTATTTTGTTTTGTTTCCATCATACATAATTTAGAATAGTTCTATACTCATGACATTAGAATTACCTTTCTTACTAGTGTCTTGTAACTTTGTTGATTACGAATCCCAGATTGATAATTAATGAGTGCATTATACTAAACATATAAGCAACACAACTTTTGGGTGTTGTTGTCGGGGAGTTGCAAATGGTAGGAAGTGATTTAATGATTTTAAAGGCTTCTTGAGGGAGGAGGATAAAACGTTTAATATGTGAGTGAAGAGCCACGCGACCACTGGAGTGGGGTTCTTCGAAGCCAAGTTGCCTTCTTACCTTCTAGATAGAATTAGGATTTCAATTCAGTTGAGAATCAAATTTCCATTTTATGCATAGATATAGAGATCAAAAGGGTAGATTTGTAAGCTCTAAAGATTCAAAAACACCCCCCCACTAATCCAACTGACACTGGTGCAGGAAAAAATCCACCAAGAGAAAATTCAAGGGGAGCCAGCGAGGCTCTAGAAGGAGAAACTGAAACTAAAGAATTGGCACTTAGGCTAGCAAAATGTGAGTCTGCTGAACATTTAGGAGACATAGAAAATCTAGTTTCTGAACCATCCATCAGTAGAATGGCAGAAGAAGAAGGAAATGAAGCCATAGAGACTGAGACTTTTGGGTTTCCAATCTTGGATATTTCCATAAACATCAGCATGAAGAATATCCCACTATCATCGTTACCGACTTTTAGAGGTATGTCAACTGAAGATCAAGATTTATTTTTATTCAAGTTTGACATATTATGTAGAAGCTATAACTACTCAGACAATGCCCAAAAACTTAAGCTCTTTCCTGCTACAATAAATGATTCAACCTTAAGATGGTTCATGAGCTTAGGAGAAAATACAATCCTCTCTTGGGATCAGATGAAAGACACATTTTTATGGAAATACCAAGACTATTGTAAGGATAATGCTAAAAATGACATTTTTAAAATGCAACAAACAGAAGATGAAAGCCCTGAAGACTACCTAGAAAGATTCTTATAAAACTATCATAAGTCAAAACTATTCACCACAGACCCAGCTGTAGTAAGAACTGTATTCTTGGAAGGTCTTAGAGATGACTACATAGAATTTTTAAACTTGTTGAGTTCAGGATATGTACACCAAAAGCCTTTTTCAGAGATTGCAGATTATTGTAGGAGATACTCAAGAGGACAAGCTAAAATAGGCAAGGGACCAAGAGATCCTTTTAGCAGAAATACAAAACAAACCTTAGGGACTGTCACTAGAACTGAGTTAGGAAACTTATTGGAGAACTTTAAAATAGACATTTTGAGCACAATCAGTAACCAGTTAGATACTCTAAAACTGAAAAAGAAACAAGAAGAAGAGGTTGCTTTAGCAATATTTTGTCATAGATGTCGAAAGAATCATAGTGAGAAAGAATGCCCATTAAATGTCATATAAATCTATGGTCTGTGTACACTAGAACACCCCACATCTGAGTGTCCAACTTTGCTTGAGCTACAATCCATGTATAGGGGAGGAGGATTCTCACAAGAATAACCATACCCTTCCAGAAGACCTTGGAGAGCCCAAAAACCCAATACATTTTATGACCCTAATCCACAAAATCAACAACAACAATGGGGTCCTTCCCTAGTGACATATCCACAATGGACACCTCAACAAGCTCAAACTCAACCTTGGAAACAAGGTTGGAGGGGACCTATGTATGGAAATACCTCTTACCCTACATATCCACAATACCCTGCAAACATTTCCCAATTACTACCTGGATTCAACCCACCTCAAATGCAAGATTTACTCCCACCTCCTATACAACAACAAATTACAACCCCCTTGAACCCTAACTAGCAGCAACAACCACCTATAAATGCCAATCAACAGCAAAACCAAGCTGCCCACAACCCTCCGAAGCCAAAAACAATCCCTGCCCAGCCAATCCCTAACCCCAATAATCCAACCACCCACCCGGTACAAAATACAAAAGTTCAAACCTTTCCCATCTATGAAATTCAACTATGATCGGGGAAAGTTGTAAACCAATCAGATCCTGCAGTAATAATTCAAGAAGAAAATGATAATCATTCTGAGGAAGAAAACACTCAAACCACCCCTGCCGAAGAAGAGACCTCCCCTCCTATTCCAATCACTTCTCAGTCTGTACAAGTACCCCAACAAGTTAATCTCCCACCCTACCTTGAAAGACTATTAGTAAAGAAACCTAACCCACCCTTGCAAAGAGATATAGAAGATGAATTACGAAATGTATGTATAAAAATACTTCTATTGCAATCCATTAAGGATATCCCCATATATTCCAAAATCATAAGGGATCTTTGCATTAAGAAACCAGGAAGGAAGAAGAAGGAACCTTCCCTTATTTAGGTGGTGGGACAATTATCTGAATTTATTTCTAAAATGCCATATAGATATAATGACCCTGGAAACCTAGTAGTCACTGTTGAAATTAATGGTATTTATCTACCAAACACACTCATTGATTTCGGTGCATCAATTAATGTAATGCCTTTTCACACTATGCAAAAACTCCAAATCAACCAGTTAAGACCAACCCAAACCATGATAGAGTTGGCAGATAAGTCATTCATCAGCTCTGCAGGAAGTCTAGATGATGTCACAGTCACTCTAGCTTCTTGGGAATATCCACTAGAATTTTTAGTCATCTATTCTAAATCATCCTCCAAACTAGGACACCCTATGATTCTTGGTCTCCCTTGGCTAGCCACAATAGATGCCTTTATCAGCTATCGGTCTAGTGAGATGATTATATCTAATGGAACACATAGCCAAAAATTTGTTCTCTTCCCTCCTACCCAACCGACACAGGAAATACATGTTTAATTAGAAAACCCTTATGGAGAGGAAGATTGCATTAGACCCCTTTTAACACTTGAACAAGTAAGAGGAATACAAGAACAACCGGATGAACAAATCTTAAGTTTATTTTTGGCTGATACAAATTGCATTGAATACCCAAGGTCTTTTGCAAAATTGTCACATATTTTGAGTTCCAAATTTCAACAAACTTGGCACCCTGATATCACTCAATTATATACCTTATCACTAGCCTCCTCAGAGAATGAAGAAACTATTGAACTTGTTGAGACTAGCCCAGGAAACATTTGTATATCAACTCTAGTTTGGAACCAGAACAAAAGACAAAAGTAATTGAGATGCTCCAAAGACAATTTGATGCCTTTGCATGGGATTATGCATACATGAAAGGAATTGACCCTGACACATGCACACATCATATCTACACTAATGACCAAATCAGACCAGTTAGACAGCCTCAACGAAGGATGAATCCAACCCTTAGAGATATTGTAAAAGAAGAATTGCAAAAACTCCTTCGAGCCAATCCCATTTACCCCATTTCAGATAATCAATGGGTATCTCCACTTGTCATAGTTCCCAAGAAAAATGGCAAGTGGAGGATATGTGTAGACTTCCGAGAGTTGAACAAAGCCACCTATAGGGATTATTTTCCCTTACCATTTATTGATCAAGTGTTGGATACCTTGTCCGGAAAGAAGTATTTTTTGTTCCTAGATGGTTTTAGTGGTTACAACTAGATACAAATAGCACCCGAAGACCAGGAGAAGACCACTTTCACCTTCCCTTGGGGTACCTATGCTTAAAGGGTGCTTCCTTTTGGACTTTGCAATGCCCCAACCACTTTTCAAAGGGTTGTCCTAGCCATTTTCTCTGACTTGATCAATCATTGCATGGAAGTCTACATGGATGACTTTATAGTCCATGGACAAGACTTCAAGGAAGCATTGACGAGTCTAGAAAAAGTCTTGATTAGGTGTAAGGAAACTAATCTTTCCTTAATTAATGAAAATTCAAAAATGATGCTCACTGAAGGTATTGTTTTGGGACATCACATTTCTAGTTCTGGAATGAGAGTTGATCCGGCAAAGATTTATATTATCACACAAATTAGAATACCTTCCTCACAAAAGGAAGTTTACAGCTTTTTAGGACATGCGGGCTAATATAGAAGATTCATTCCAAATTTTACAAGCCTAGCTACCCCTTTATTCAAGTTATTATCTAAAGAAGTTGAATTTAAGTGGGATGATGAATGCCAAATATCTTTTGAAATTCTAAAACATAAATTTTCAACTACCCCTATATTAAGAGGACCAAATTGGTCCCTTCCTTTTCATATCTATACCGATGCCTCAGACACAGCCCTTGGGGTAGTTCTTGGACAAAGAGAAAATCAAATGCTCTATGCTATTTAATTTGTCAGTAAAAATTTGTCTCCAGCTGAATTTAATTATATGGTCACAGAAAAAGAATTGCTAGTTGTAGTCCATGCTATCAATAAATTTAGACACTATATTACAGGATATCAAGCTTTTGTACACACTGATCATTCAGCCATCAAATTTTTAATGAACAAACCTGTAACAAATCCTAGAGTTACACGATGGCTCTTATTATTACAAGAGTTTAATATCAAAATTATTGATAGACCTGGTAAAGATAATCTTATGGCTAATTTCTTATCTAGAATGATTCATTTGGGAGATAACGCACCAGTAGAAGATAACTTTCCTGGTGAAAATTTGTTTTCTATTTCTACATTCACTCTTTGGTATGAAGATGTAGTTAACTATCTTGTGACAGGGAAGATGCCTCAGAAATTATTTCCTAGAGAAAAACATAAAGTAATTCAACTAAGTAAAAATTACATGTGGCATGATGATTGCCTCTACAAAACAGGACCAGATTTGGTGATCAGGAGATGTGTAAGGAAAGATGAAATTCATGATATTCTGCAAGCCTTCCATGATGGTCCTTTTGGAGGACACTTCCCAGACAAGAGGACCACTTACAAAGTTCTGCAATCTCATTACTACTGGCCTCATATTTTCTGAGATTCTAAAACCTATGTATCCAATTGTGATGAATGCCAACGAATGGGTAAGCCTACTGCACGAGACCAAATTCCACTTCAATCCCAAGTAGTTATTGAGCCTTTCGAGAAGTGGGCATTAGATTTTGTAGGGCCCATTAACCCTGCATCTAAAAATAAAAAGTATATACTTGTATGCACCGACTATGTGACTAAATGGGTGAAGCAAAAGATTTACCAGCTGCAAGTGAACAATCAGTGGTAGACTTCCTTTTTAATGATATCTTTACTAGATTTGGTGTACCTCGAGATATTGTGACTGATCAAGGAACTCAATTTACCTCTCATCTAGTTAAATCTGTTATAGAACAGTACCAAATCAAACACAGGAAATCTACACCCTACCATCCACAGGAAAATGGAAAAGTAGAATCTACCAACAAAGTTATTGAGTCCATTCTTACCAAAACAGTACAACTACACCACAAGGATTGGGATGACAGATTATTAGAATCCTTATGGGCTTATAGAATCACCTATAGGAATACAATAGGACATACGCCCTATGAGTTGGTGTATGGGAAGTAGGTGCTTCTCCCCATAGAATTCCAGATCAAAACCTTTAGGACTGCAGTACAAGTTGGCATGAAATTGGATGAAGCCCAGCAACAAAGACTCTTGCATCTTAATGATTTGGATGAAATCAGGCAAGAACCACTTCAAAGAACCACCCTCATTCAATATCAGAGAACAAAATGGCATGACAAGTATCTCGAAAAGAAAAATTTTCAACAAGGAGATTGGGCCCTGCTGTATGACAACAGATTCAAGAACTTCAAAGGTAAGTTAACTACTCATTGGATGGGACCTTACGAAATTGACACTGTCTACGATAATGGTTCAATCAGGATAAAGACAATTGATGAACAAAAGACACCACTACTTGTGAATGGTCACCGGTTGCGAATTTACAACAAATCCTTGTCAAAAGAGGAATTCCTTACTCGTATACTACAAAATTCAGATATGTAGGTGATCAGTAAGGAAGGAGACCCTCCTATTGATCCACATTGATTGATTGGTTTATTTGAAACTTTTTTACATAGGTGTGGATCGAGTTTTGTTAATAAGCTGAAGGTAACAAGAGATTCTTACCTCCTTTTGCTTTACTTTCACAATTTTTTTTTTGTAAATAAATTTCTATAATTTATTTGATCCTTCACGAACTTGCTAAACATCATTTTGTAGGCATCAACAATATTATGTTCTACTTCGGTACTAGAAAACCTGTTCTGGTCTGGTACCGGCAGTCCGGTACCAGTCCGGCACCAGAAGTCTTTCCTTCTACAGTACTATCAGGACACATTACCTAATTGACAAAGCATGCTACACATATTTCAAAATATTATGTCAATTAATATGAAGTATGAAGCCATGCAACAACCACTTAAGCTGGAACCAAGAAGCCAAATGTAGTATCAAATGGCAGCCCTTGTGAAGCAATAATTTCTTTTGGTTATGTTGACAACTAAAGGGAAGTATTTTAATTTCTTTTGGTTCTGTTGCTAGCTAAAAGGAAGTATTTTGATTTCTTTTGGTTTTGTTGCTTAAAAACAAAATAGAAAAAGAGGGACACAATCTTTACCTATGAATGCTCAAAGAACCATAATCCGCTTCAAAGACTAGAAGCTGCCTTTATCCAGTATTTCAGCATGATTAAAGGGACAAAAATATATTAGCCTACAAGTAACTATCTCACCCTAACCAGACTTCAATAGTATTCATTGGATTATCTTACTAAAGAGTAACATATGAGTATATGAACACTCTCTACCATGGGCACACTAGGAAACCTTTTATGTAAGAGGATTCACCAGTACACTAAGGAAACTTTGGGTCATTCTCTTATGGACAAACTCAGACAAAATTATACATCTGGATCACTCTAAAGAAATAATGTGCATAAAAAGTTATTTTTCCTTGACACAAATCTTTAAAAGACATTCAAAGAAGAGCATATACCTTCCAACCCAATACCATCCTAGCCTGTAAAAAGGTTTTCAGACAAGCCTCCCTTGTCACCATGCAAATCACTCTTTAATAAAAACCAAAATAGGTGACTATGGACAAGAAGCCTCTGAAGGAAAAAGGGTTTAAGAGACTAACCCACCGGGATATTGAATAGGTCTGCTGGTAGCGGGTACCAGTCTATGGTATGACTAGGAAAACCCATCAGGGCACTGAACAAGCCTGCTGGCAATGGGACATTATACCTAGGGAAGGGATCTCTCACTAATTATCACAACTACCCCACCGGAGTACTGAACAGGCTTGCTAGCAGTGGGTTTTGGTTGAGAAATGTTTCATCTATACTTGTCTGATTGAAAAATTCACTTTTGTCATCTAAAAATCATAGGTCACTATTGGCATTTATGAGATACAAACTCCAAATTAATAAGAAACATAATTACTACAAGAAAATGTCCATTTGAGAATTACCCTAAGTCAACTTACCGGTCTAGCATCTAAAGCCTACATTACCTACGAAGGAAACTTCTTAAGAGTGGATCCCTAACTAGGGAGTCTAATCTACTTATACTATGAAATTTATCTATAACATCTAATGATAGTAAATCTCTGAAGAAAGTTAGGTTGGATCTGTTCTTCTGGAAAACATATAAAAATTCACTGTTGAATGCTACCTTTGACAATAAGCCATCAAAAGAAAGGCAATTTCAATTTTTAGGCATGAGATCATATGCTAGGTGATAAATGTACTTCTGAAATTTGATTGGTTTCTTTTTCTCTTATCATCTTTTCTCCATTATGATACATAATGTTGAATCTTCTTGCATACAGATATGCAACATCCTTGGCATGGGGGAAGGTCAAAGAGGTCCTTCTGAACTCTTTTTCAGACTCACATCTCACCTTTAGAAACTACCATGATCATCATGTAGAACCAAATACAAAAGAAGATAAGCACAGAATAAAAGAAGTACAGGAAATTCTCGTACCAAGGTTTCAGAAAACTCCAGTTTAAAATGATGAATTCTGACAATCTACAAGCAATTGCACATGCTATGGGTATTGATCATATAGAGGTAAAATCAAAGGTAACATGGTATTTATTTTCCTCTGCTCATAAAACTACAATAAGTATGAAATTATATACTAGATCTTATGACCTTAGTATTAAAACCATGCACCTATCCCTCATACCCATATGCCTAAACTTAATCAATCCTCTCATAAGTGCTCGAAAATGGTTAAGGGAAAAATCACATCAAAGCATGAATATGAAGCATGTCTAGTAATGATAGGCCATGAATGTACTTTGTCCTTAAGAAAATCATGAACTTATCTTGTGTTATGAACCATGATCCAACATCAAATTCACCACTCGAAAGTCCAATCACCTTTGACACCCAACGTCCTGTCCTCATCATTACATTAACGGGTAGAAATGAAATGGATTATCTGGGTGGCGAAGCCATTCAGATAAGCCTCATCTGGTCTTAATTTTTCCTTGCGGCATCCTTATTAAAACTTACTATTCGCATTACTGACACCATCACCATATTTCACCTGTCGTTACCTTTCTCCAGTTCCGAGCCTATTCAAAGGTGTAGGAATCAACAAGGATATGTGCCAACGATTTTTGAAAGAAGACCATCAGCACCCCGATTGGAAAAAGGGGATCCCTAGGAACTATATCAAGGAAGAGTATCATCCAATGATTACTAGTCTTCAACGATTCGTCACTTGTGAGGGAAGGTATGCTGTGACCTTCATATATCATCTTAGRCTTCTATTACACTTTRAAGGAGGCMCTGAAATTGATTTCCCATATTTTCTATGGATGAGTTTGAACAAAATGGTAAGAGGTKTCAAATCCCTATCCAAAACTRAGAAGACTAGCATTTACCATCAAGGTCTCATTAAAATGTTAGTTTTACATGAACTTAGGAAGCAGAGGATTAGTTGGAAAACCCTTATCACTCAACACCTTCCCACAGAAAACAAACCTGTGGAGGAAGCCCAGCATGCTCTAAAGAAAAATAAGGAACCTCAAAAGAAAAAGGGCAAGAAGGATAAGGCAACTCCATCATCATCCAGTGCAGTGAACCAACACAAAAATGCTAGTAGACAAGTAGGGTCCTCTCCCATAGTCAATAAGGATTTTAAAAGTCCAGAATCAAAAGGTAAAACCAAATTAGTAGAGGAGACTTCAATAGTGGCACTTGAGGAGAAGGGCCATCAGACAAAAACTATGAAGAAAGGGAAACATAGCTCAAAAACTAAAAGTAAACAGTCTATAGAATAGTCCCTTGTCACCATTTCACAAATAGAAAACAAGAAAAGGAAGCCTGTGAGCACCCCTGATCCAGTACCTCCTTGTAAAAGAACCACAAGGAGCATGGAAAAGAAGGGAAAAACAATTGTAAGTCTTCATACACAGGAAGATCCAATCGATCTTACCTCTCCTTCTGAAGACTTGTCAGTCCAGGATGACATCCCTAGTTTGACCGAGGAACAAGCCACTATTAATTTATGTGGGATGAGGGAGGAAGTTTAAGAAAGAGAATGCATCCAGCCAGTAATGATCGAGTCAACAAAGACCTTGACAAAAGAAAAAATGAAGAAAAATATTGGGGAACTGCAAAAACAAAATCAAGAACTCAAACAAGAAGTGAAGGAATACCAACTATTGGATAGGTATATCAAAAAAGAAAATGAGAAATTAAAAGCAACAGACCAACAACTTCAAGATGACCATGAATAAACTTCTAACAAGCACAAGAAGGTACTATGACTCCTACAATACGTTATGGTCATAAAAAGGGAGCTGAAAGAAGAGGCCTCAGCCATCAACATCATTGATCCACTGAAGTAAAGAATGCAATCTCAAGTTTGGAAGAAATTTTGGGTTTGTTTTCAGGTGCATGAGGACATGCAATGATTTTGGCATGGGGGAATGTTGAGACACAAAATTAACACCCCCACTACCCTATTATACTCCTCATCTATACCTTTTTGGCTTACCTAAGCTTGGGTGAATGACAAGAACGCTACCATTAGCCATTGATAAGGTCATAAGGTAAAGTGTGATTAATGCATGCATTTTTTGGTTTAGTTTCATGTACTAATGCTTCAATTTTTTATGTATAATCTTTTCCCTCTAGATAAATCCAGCCTTCCTGTACCAGCTCAACTATCTAGTACTTGTGCACCAAGACTGCCACTATCCAAATTTGGTACCAAGCAGATCTGGTACTAAATCTCACATGTTGCGATCCAGTACCAACGACCGTGGACTGTCGTGATCCGGTACCATGATTTTCACACTGTCGTGATCCAGTACCACCATTTGCACATTGTCGTGATCCGGTACCATCTACCTGTCATGATCCGGTACCAATATAGAGATCTGAATGTACCAAGTTTAGCCCAGATCACGCCCAAGACAATTGTTGGATGTTTATTCACTTTAGCAAGGCTATGTTAGAATAGTTTGTTGATTGCCTCATCCTCATGCACTTCATGTCAAGAGGATGAAGCTAAAATATGTAACCGAATAATTAAAATTAACAGTTGACTGATTTGCAAATCATTTCACCTCCTTGTGTTTCACGACTAAGACTGTTAAATATCCATGGCAAGGATGGTGGAAGTGTCGAGAGATTTAGGATATTACAGCATGTGAAGTAGTGTGTTATATTGAAAAACATATTCTGAGTGAATATTAATAGAAGGATGCCATTTATCTCCATGTATTGATTGTCTATGATTAAATGTGAGTTGAGTTGTTAGCATAAGTTTGATTCTATGTTTGAAATTTGAATGAGAGTAATGTGTGGGTTGAAAGAAAGCTTACTGTAGACTCCAGTCGCTGACCTGTTGAAGTGGCAAGGGCCCACCACCCAACAAGGGTCAGCATCTTTGTAGATTAGTATTAGCATTTGTTTTTAATAGTGTAAATGTTAAATTAGTTGAAGCTTTAATTCTCTCATATGATAGCAGTACAACTTAGAGTAGAATTTCCATTATATGATTGCTTAGAGATCTTTACTTGCTCTGTTTTTATGAATTTGATTTTGTTTCATAGACATGAATGTTGACAGCAGTAGTCAGACATATCTAAAGGAGAACTAGTGAAGTTCACAACAACACATTGTGAACCACAACATACTTAGTATATTGACTATTTAACTACCCATGCTATGTCTTGATGATTGATGTGTGATTTCCCTTTCAGAAGTGTGGATTGCATATTTAGTTTTCTGGGTCAGATAGCAGAGTTGATCTATCAAACCAACTCCTTCTTATACTTGCATGTGCCATAATGGAGTAGATAGCCTCTCTGTGAAAGACAACCAAAGTGCATTTTAGTTTGCTATTTTTTTTTGTTTCTAGCATACATAATTTAGAATAGTTCTATACTCATGACATTAGAATTACCTTTCTTACTGGTGTCTTGTAACTCTATTGATTACGAATCCCAGATTGATAATTAATGAGTGCATTATAATAAACATATAAGTAGCACAACAGAATACCTGAGAGATCTGTCTCCCTCCCCATTTCAATTGATACATGCTCTCTTCCCAAAGTCCACACTCCTACTATAGAACGCTTCGACAAATGTCCTATGTATCCTAATTTAACCCCTGTCAATTCTTCGATATATTCGTCTTACAAGCCTAGAGAAACAAGTTCTCTTCATATTGGGCCTTCTTTTTCCAGTTTCTTGTGCCTTGACGATCAGTTCCCCACAACCTTCCTATCACATTCAAGTACAACCCAAGTTTCAATCTCAAATCTATCAATGGTTGTGCATGGAGGTACGAGGGTGGTGGTGTTGTAGGTGGTGTCGTAGGAGGAGCGGCAGGTAGCCAAGTAACACTCCCTGGAATTTTTTCTAAGGTGGCTACCAGATATTCCCCTCTTGTCCTCCCAGTTCCCCTACATGACATTCTAGAAAATTACATGAAAAATCTCCCAAAATTTATAGGGGAAGGCGATTTAACCGCACAAGAACACATCAATTTCTTTGACCAATTCACCGATATCCTAGGACTCGAACACAAATATGTCTACTCCAGAATCTTAGTGCAAACTTTCGAAGGGCGGGTCAGAACCTGGTTATGAGGCTTAGCAGCGGGATCTTTAAGGTCATACGATGAAATCGAAATTTCTTTCATCAGGAAATGGGGAGAAAGAAAAGATCACCTCTATTATCTGACTAAATTCGGGTCTCTTAGAAAGAAAAATTCTGAATCAGTTCTCGAGTTCACCCAAAGATTTAATAAATTGTACAATAAAATTCCCATTGAGGTCAAACCGTCTCAGCCTGCAGTGAAAGTAACTTTCGCTGGAGCTTTCAACCTCGATTTTGGCTTACTATTAAGAGAGAGGAGATCGGTAGACCTAACCAAGATGAAAGGCGATGCCCTAGAAATTGAATCAAACATGATGGCTTCAGGAAAGCTAAAAACCAAAACTGAGGCTGGGAACAAGGAAACCAGAAGATATAGAGAACAAGGAGGATCTTTAGGGTCAGGAAGATCTTTCGGGAGACAAAATGGACGATATGGCTAGGATAATTAAATAACTGTCTAATAAGATTTCAAAAATGGAATTAGAGCAGACTAAAAATGACCATTTTCCTAGAAAGGATTTCAGAAGGAATCCCAATCCTCAAATCCCACAAAGACAGATTAAGAATGAAGATCAGAAAATCCCAACCCCTTTCAAGAGTGAAAACTTCATTAGAGAGAAAGATTTAGAAGATTTCGAGGAATTAGAGGAAGATATAAACAATTTGGGTGATGATGAGCCACAACCCTATTTATCAAGACAAGATTATGAAAAATTCTTAAATAAAGAAAATAGACTGGAAAATGACCTAAACGGTAGTACTTCTGAAGATTTGACCTACCAGGGTATTGTTGATGGTATAATGGCCGAGCTTCAACATATGTACAATCTAAGGCCTAGAAACAAGAATGTTAAAATCACCCAAAAGAAAAAGATCTTGCCGAGGAGAAAGACAAACAAGATAGTTTCAAAAAATGTTGAAAAACAGACTGTAAAAACTGACATAACGGACACATAGCCTACCAAGACTAAGGTAGCTAAAAGAATCACAATCAAAACATAGAAAGCAAAATCTCCTGCAACTGAAACAAAACCTTCACCACAAAAGAAAGCTGATAATAAGGGAGTCGAAGCCCAAAACGTTGAGAATGAAAAAATTGTGGGAAATTTCAATCTGGAAAACGAAATAAATAAAATCAAGATCCCCATACCTCTTGTCGAGCTAGAAAAAAATCCAACATACCGAAAATAAATTGCCAAGTTGATTAGTTTTTAGGAATATGAAAGCCAAGCTGATGTCATTAACTTAGAAGACAACAAGACGGACATAGTTTTTGGACCTCATTTCGAAGGTGCCAAAGACATTGTTGCTCCCTTCTATATCATGTTAACCTTGTTCGACCAACTACTCCATAATTGTATGCCTGATTCTAGAGCATCCCATAATGTAATGCCTAAAGCCATTATGGATAAATTGGGTCTCAAAATTACTAGGCCTTATGGAGATTTATATTCTTTCGATTCTAGAAAAGTTAAATGTATAGGCATGATTAAAGACTTGGTGGTAAATCTGGCTCAAATCCCTGTGAAAAGCATTCTCATGGACGTAGTGGTTGCCAATATCCCTCTGAAATACAATATGTTGTTATCTAGATCTCGGGGTGCCAAGCTTGGGGGTCTCTCTAGCTTGACATGACATATGCTACGATCCTAGTTTTTGGAGGACTGTTTACATGCCTGTACAGAGAGACCAGGTTAGCGTTCATGGTAAGTGATCCGTGCAACCCGAATAATCACCCTGTATATATTGTTGATCAATATATAGGTATTTGTATCTTATCCATTGACGATGAAATTGTTTTAGATATAGATGAAAATTGTACAGAAGAAAAAACAAAAAAAAGAAAAAAATAAACAAAATGTATATAGCATTGGTGTGTGGAAGATGTTTTTTGACGACGCTTCATATTAATTTGGAGCTGGAGCAGGGGTGCTCCTTGTGGCCCTTGATAATCAATTCATAATCCTTTTTTCCTATAGACTCCAGTGGAATGTGGACCACACTAATAACTTATGCGAGTATGAAGCCTTAGTATTAGGGTTGGATGCCGCTAGGAGAATGAAAATAAAAAACCTCGAAATATTTGGTGATGTCGAGCTAATCGTAAAATGAGTAAACTGATAGTACTAGGCCAAACATCCTAGGCTGAGGTATTACAGGAATTGTGTCTGGGATCTGATCAAAAATTTCTTCTCCTCTGTCAAAGTCCACTACATTCCAAGAACTAAAAACCAACAGGCCAATGCATTAGCCAAAGAAGCCTCAACCTTCACACCTCCCATCGCTTTCAAAATAAAATATCATATACAAATGAGACATTGAACTTCCATACCGAATAACATATAGCACTGGCAAGTTTTTGAGGATGATGAAAAACTGCGTAAATTTTTAGAATCGATAGACGAGTTTGCCAAAACACATATCGACCAAGAAAACCAAAATGGTCTTGTTTGGATCATGCAGGAAGGAGAAGACCACCAGGAATTTCATGATAAAATCGCCAATCATCGAATGCTTGTTCTAAAAAATAACCAGATTCCCAAGGGCCTAATTCCCTTGGAAAGGTTATTTAATCAAGACGATATCCCATTAAGATCCACCTTACAACCTCAACCTGAAGAGGTTGAGGACTATGACATAGGTACCAAATAAAACCCTCGGTTGGTGAAACTGTCCAAATACTTGTCCCCAAAAACCAAAAGTAAATACATTGATTTGCTTAGAAAATACAAAGACGTTTTCACTTGGTCTTACAAAGAATTGAGAACTTATGATACTTCTATAATCGAACATAAAATTCCTTTGAAACCGGGGGTCAAGCCTTTTAAACAGAAGCTCAGACAGATAAACCCTATCCTGCTACCAGTAATTGAAAATGAAGTCAAAAAACTCTTGGATGCCAAAATCATTGTCCCACTAAGATATTCTGAGTGGGTGGCTAATTTAGTCCGAGCAAGAAAGAAAAATGGTGAAATCAGACTGTGTTGATTTTAGAAACATGAACCAGTCATCACTCAAAGACAATTATCCATTGCCTAAGATAGACCATGTTTTAGAGAGAGTAGTTGGAGCTAACAGAATGTCAATGATTGATGATTTTTTAGGTTACAATCAGATCACAGTACACCATGATGATAAGGAAAAAATGACTTTCACTACCCCTTGGGGTACCTTCATGTACGATAAAATGCCTTTCGGCTTGATGAATGCAGGGGAAACCTTACAATGAGCCATGGGCATCGCCTTTGTGGGTGAAAAATATAAATTCGTTGTTATCTATCTCGATGATATGACCATTTTTTCAAAATCTGATGCGGAACATCTAGTACACCTTAAGAAAACTTTCGAGAAATGTCATAAATTTGGTTTGTCCCTCAATCCCAAAAAATCTCATTTTGTTATGCAAGAAGGTAATCTATTGGGTCATGTAGTGTCAAAATACGGAAACAAAATTGATCCTAAAATAATTGAGGCAATAGATACTATAAATATCCCTAGAAATGTAAAAGAAATCCAATCCTTCCTAGGAAAAACAAATTTCTTGAGAAGATTTATCCCTAACTTCGCTGAAATTGTGAAGCTGATCATAGATATGTTGAAAAAGAACAGTGAGATGAAGTGGAAAAGTGAAGCCAAAGAATCTTTTCAATGAATCAAAAAAGTTATCAGTGAAGCGCTAGTCTTAGCAAGTCCTGATTACACAAAAGAATTTCTTATTTTTTCCTTCCCTTCTGAACACACTATCGCAGCTATATTGTTGCAAAAAAATGAAGAAGGCTTTGAATAACCCATTTCTTTTTTCAGTAAAAGTATGAGAGACACTGAGTTGAAATATAATATACTAGAAAAATAAGCTTACACAATGGTAAAGGCTCTCAAGGCCTTTAGAACATATGTATTACATTCGAAGATCATAGCCTATGTTCCTACAAGCTTCATCAATGAGATACTGGTTTAGCCAGATAGTGATGGGAGAAGAGGCAGATGGCTAGATAAGATTCAGGAGTTCGATCTTGAAGTAAAACCAACAAAACTCATTAAAGGTTAGGGCCTGGCTAAATTTTTGGCCAAATCCAACTTGCAGGCACTTGGAATAAATCATCTACAAGAAGATGAGAGTTCTCTAGAGATAAATGAATTCGATTTCGCTACAGTTACAATTGATATTGAAGACAGGTTTTCTTCCTCAGTGTGGTATCATGATATTTTTTCTTATCTATCGACTCTTCAATGTCCCAGTGAATTAACCCCATCTAAATCCAGGACACTGAAGCTGCATGCTATAAAATATTGTATTATAGACGAAAAACTATTCTGGAAGGACCCCCTGGGTTTCTTGTTGAGATGCTTAGTCGAGACTGAAACAAAAAATGTTATAGATGAGTTCCATGAGGGAGTGTGTGGAGGACACCATGCTTGGCTAGCCATAGCTAATAAAATCTTAAGAGTTGGATATTACTGGCCCAAAATTTTCACAGACGTAAATACTAATGTCCGAGCTTGTATTCCCTGTCAGTTGTTTACAAGTAAATATAAAGTCCCAGCTTTGCCTCTAATTCTAGTTAAAACCGAAGCCCCTTTTCAGTAGTGGGGTCTTGATTTCATTGGAGAGATTCACCCACATTCCATCACTCAGCACAGGTGTATCCTAACCGCAATGAACTATTTTACTAAGTGGGTGGACACTATCCCAAGAGAAATGTGACTGACATAGTTGTAATCAACTTTATGGAAGAAAACATTTTATCCAGATTCGGCTGTCCCCGAAAAATAGTCACCGACAATGCACAAGCGTTCAAATCGATGGCTATGATAATCTTTTGTCAAAAATTCAGCATCATATTAGGACACTCCACAACTTATTATCCACAGGGCAATGGTTTAGCTAAATCATCTAACAAAAGTCTCATAATTGTGATTAAAAAAATATTGACTGAAAACAAGAAGACGTGGCATGTCCATTTGAAATACGCTCTATGGGCCAAGAGGATAAGTACCAAAAGGGAAATCGAAATGTCCCCTTTCCAAATAGTATATGGAACTGATGTTATCTTACCCATCAATCTTGCTCTACCAGTAATGAAAATTTGGCAGGACTTAAACAAAGAACCTAACGACATTACCAAAAGAGCCAACCAACTGGTCGCAGTTCAGCAAAATAGAGCAGAAGTAAAAGAAAAGTTGCAGAGATATCAGGATAATATGAAGGATTTATTCGATCAAAAGGCCAATGATAGAGATTTCCTCCCTGGAGATTTGGTATTGAAATGGGAAGCCAGAAGAGAAGACACTGGCAAACACGACAAATTCAACTCGATCTGGTCTGGCCCTTATAGAATCTCAGCCTCAAAAGGAGAAAATGCTTTTTCATTAGAAAATCTAAATGGAGATATTCTAAGCGCCCATGTAAATGGGCAATATCTTAAACACTACATGCAGTAATATGTTTTCGAACTCTCATTGTATATACCAATTTGTTTTCAAGTTTTCTTTATAGTCACATTGCTTGTGGTAGATTCCAATATATATATATATATATATATATATATATATATATAAATCAATATTTTTCAGAGGATGCAAATACAAAGAAGTTCAAATATAGCAGTTCACAGAGTTAGTATGAGTGTGTCTGGCAGTTACCAGTTGTTCACAGGAAAAGAATCAGGACTCAAGAGACCAATTATACTACAGGGGTAATCTGCATGGATAACCATGATAAATACTTTCCCTAAAGGTAATGAGTAAAAA
>JZKD02S1122378.1:101020-129946 GCA_000966675.3 Picea glauca | reverse complement strand
GCTTGAGACCCATAGTATATGACTGGTTTACCTCACTACTGGAAAATATGAAGAGCCATTTGACAAAGTGCAAATAGGGGAGTAAGAGGAATTTTGGGTTTGCCTCTATCTTATGCAGTTTCTTCTTCGAGAAGGTTCTAGGTTTGGGACCTAGAGTCTAGATTATTTCGAGAGGACCTCATGATCCAGCCATGGCACAGTGGACCGAGGTAATGATGTGGCAAGCGGGAGGTAGGGTTCCCACACCCTACAACGAGGATTTGTTCTACTGGTGGTAGTGACAGTTCATCGCTCTGGATGACTATTCCTATGAAGGGATCGACTTCAGAGGAGATCCAGACATGCCACTCCCACCAGGGACCGCCTATGGGGACATAGGTACGTCAAATGGTTTTAAATATTTATTTTTTTCTATTTTTGTACAGTGAAACAAAAAAAAATTGAATGGTTCTTAAGTACTAACTAGACACTTGTGTAATGCCGACATGGGTTCACGACAATCGAAAAATTTTCCTCAACATTGATGGAGCAACCGAGGAGATGAGGCAACGGGAGGAGAAGATGAGAGAGTCCTACAAAACATGTAGGGAAACCTATCTCATCTGACTCATAGGTTTCCCATGGTTCAAGTAGAGGATCTACCGAAAGCCATGCAATAACAAGTGGTTGGTGTGCCCAGAGCTTGGGTATGACTCTTTTAGCGTCTTGCAAACACCGTAGTTTGTTACCATGACACACATCTTGAACCATAGGCATAGATGTCGTGGATATTGTAGTACCAGTTGCATATGTGTATTGAGGGTATTAGCCCCAATTTTGTACTATAAACACCATATTTTTTAAAATATATATAAAACAGGGATCTTCGACTTTACTTATATTTTACAATGTGTACATCGATGAGATGGTTTTCTTTTCTTTAGTTATGTGACAAATGCTAATCTAAAATGAAATTAGAATAAACATCATATACATGATTAGAACTCTTAGGAATGTCATAATAAGTAATAAAATCAAACTGTCGTTCTAAAAGATGTACTCGTAGGAATCGTCGGAGTAAAGTAGGATCACGCACATGGTAACTTCCATTCAAATGACATACTACTAACTGGGAATCCAGGAGAACCTCTAAAGAGTGAATACCATGTGAGATAACATCGAAAAAAAGTTCTATAATGATGCTATATTCAACCACATTATTCATGGATGGCCCTAGGAATATGCTACCTAAAGACATCAGTAGATGCTAGGGTGAGTAAACCACCCAAGTGATAGAAGCCAAATTTTGTGTATGACAACTGGCTCCATTTGTGAATCCTAGGTAGACCGAAGACTTCGTTGACATCTGCCAACCAAGTGAAAACTCGATAAGCAAGCTGAAGACGAAAATAAAGGGAGAAGATATATACACTAAATTACATTAGTATAAAAAGAGTTTCTCCCAATATTGGGGCTCAAGCGTAATAGATTTTCAAGTAGAGCCCATTTCTGGGCTCGGCCAACATATTCCCTTCATAATATTCTAACTCATAGGCTCCTTTTTCTAGAACACGTCGCACGATATAAGGACCGTGCCACATGGGTTAAAAATTTCATGCTCCCACTGGTTGGTTGGCTTTATCATAAAAGAGGACCAAGTCACCCTCAGCGTATAACTGAGGAAAGACAGACTTATTGTACTCAACCTTGACACACATTTTTTTCACCTCTATAGTCGTAGAGGCATCTCAACCCTGCATGTCAAGACTCTCTAGGTGTACAAGGTGTCGCTAGAGATAGGAAGTGTCAAGTAGGGGCGTGAATGCAAACTTAAGAGAATGGATTTCGCATTAAATAGGTAAAATCGACTCCACACCATGTACTAACTAGAAAGGGGAAAATTGGGTGGCAGTCTTGATTGAGGTTCGGTATGCCCAAAGTGCAGGATATAGCATGATGTGTTAGTCAGACTTACTCTAGCTAACAGTTTTTTGTAAAATGGTCTTGAGAGACTTGCTAGCAACCTATACTTGTCCATTTTTCTGGGGGTAATAAGGAGAATAATGACCATGTCTAAACCCAAGCTTAGATGCTGGTTCTTCCATCATTTCATTATGAAATTGATTGCCATGATCAGTGACAATCTCACTTGGGATACCAAACCAGGCGATAATTTGAGTGAATACAAAGAAGGTGGTAGTCTTCCCATCAGATTTAACTGTAGGCATGACCTTGACCCACTTAGTAAAGTAGTTGACGACCACGATAATGTGTGGATTCCCCCCAACTGAATTTGGGTTGAAATCCATGAAGTCCGCCCCCCACTTGGTGAAGGGACCGATGGTAATGATTGAGTGAAGAGGGGTTGGATGCGAGCACATTTTTTGAGTGAACACCTAGAAGGAGTGACACTTGTTAACTGCTTCAATACAATCTTTAAATATAGAATTCCAGAAATAACTGGCTCACAAAATTGTTTGGGCTTTCGCAAGCCCGGATAGATGACCACCACAATCCCCATTGTGGCAATTGTTTAGGACTGACTCAGCTTCTCCGTGAGTTAAACAACGACCCAAGATATTTTCTACTCCTCGGCAATACAAAGTGTCACCAACGATAGTATAATTATTAGCTTGGTACCTTACACGTCGTCGGTCATCTCGCGAGATATGCTAAGGGAACTTCAAAGTTTGAAGATAGAGAACAATGTCTCTGTACCAAGGGTCGTACGACGAGACAATAAAAATGTGTTCTTCTGCAAATGAATCAACATGGATAACATCCTCATCTAATCGTAGAAAGTTGGATATTAACCCTACAAAGACTAGTGATTTCTTGGATTTTAGAGAAGCGAAATCGAGATCAAACTCTTGTAAAATGACAATCCATTTATTATATTTTCCCCCTCTAATATGCCTGGTGAGGACATATTGAAATGTATTAACATCAGAAATCACAGTAGTCTTTCAAAGTAAAATATAATGCCGTAAACTTTGGACTGCATGAACGACAACCAAAGATAGATTTTCAACGTGAGAATAATTAAGCTCAGGACCAAATAAGTTCCATCTAAGATAGTAGATGAAGTGCTCGCAGAGCTCATCATACTCTTGAACCAAAACCATACCAATCATCTCCTTAGACGTGGAAATATAAAGAAATTAATCTCTATTGTAGTTAGGAGACTTCAGGAGAGGTGTCGATACCAAGGCTTTCTTCAAATCATCAAAGGACTACTGGGATCGCTCATCCCAGATAAAAGGGGTGTCCTTCAAAAGATGCATGAAACCCTTAGTGATATTGGCATAATTTACTATAAACCGACATAGAAAGTTAGCTTTCCCCTGTAAACCTTAAAGTTGTCTAATAGTGCACGGGGGAGGAAATCGAAGTATTTCCTCAACCTTTAACAGATCTACCATGATCCCAGTCTCAAAAACTATAAATCCCAAAAGATGACCAGACCTAATGCAAAAGATGCACTTATGAGGGTTCAACCGGATTCTTAGTAACGACATCTTTCAAAACCAAGCCAAAGGTGCATAGCGTGATATTCTCTCTCATGAGAGTGAGCATCAAGATAGTTAAGGTAAGCTTCAACTATATGCTTAAGATCATGAAAAGTGAAGGTCATGGCACATTGGAAGGTTGCTCCGACATTTTTAAGGCCGAAAGGCATTTTCCAGTATGCAAAAGTACCCCAAGGACAAACAAATTTTTTCTTGTGTTGATCCTCAGATTTAATTTGAATTTGGTTATACTCTGAAAATTCATCCATAAAAGAAAATACTTTGCTTCCCGCATACTCGTCGAGAATATGATCAATGAAAGGCATTGGGAAGTTTTTTTTAGCATAGGCCTTGTTCAGGTCATGAAATTCCACACATACGTAGATAGTTCCTTGCTTCTTATTCACAGGAACAGGATTGGATACCCATTCAATCATGGGAACTAGGTATATGAAGCCATCATTAAGTATCTTCTCTACCTCTACCTTAATACTAGGGGCCTTCCGGGGATTGACAGCTCTAAGACATTGTCGAACATTTTTAGAATCCTTATAAGTTCTAATATCATGATTGACAATACGAGGGTTGATTCCTAGCATATCTTCATATGACCAAGAAAATACATCTTGGAATTCCTTGAAGATTTTGGTGTAGATCAGTATTTCCTCTGGCGAACAATCTGCAGTGATATTTATGTTCCCAATCTTACCAGGGATACAAGAGATATCGATCGTGAAGGTAGGAGAAATACTTGCCATATTTTAGGCACTAAATTTCGCTCATGGGCTAATTTTCCATGGTTTTTCCAGAAATGATAATCGTTATTTTAAAAGTAATTCGCCTAATTTCTATAGGATAAAATTATTTTACCTTACAAATCGCCAAAATTTTATAAAAACAATATAAAATACTTGGAAATTTGAATATTTTAAAAAAAATATTGCCAAACATTTATAGTTGACATACAAAGGATTAGTAATATTCTCCAAGGTTTCTACATTTTAAAATAAATTTCCATCCTTAAAATCATCCCTGAATGTCATGCGTATCAAGTGAACTACGACATGACCAACTATCTCACTCAAAGTAGATCGAAAGTCATCTTGTTCGATTCTTTCAAGATCTGGGAGAAAATAAGAGTGGTGAGGCATATCATTCCAAGGTCTGTTGGAACCATTCATGGCTTCGATGATAGCTTCGT
Source organism: Picea glauca (assembly GCA_000966675.3). NCBI lineage: Eukaryota > Viridiplantae > Streptophyta > Pinopsida > Pinales > Pinaceae > Picea > Picea glauca. The sequence goes on along the minus strand of JZKD02S1122378.1, from coordinate 125,257 downwards.
CTGAATGAAAATTCTCATCGAGGCAGTCATGTGAACAAGACAATGAAGTGGCCCATACAGGACTAATAACGAGATCCTCCTCATCTTTCGGTGAGCTAACAGGATCAGGATCGGTGGAAGAGTCAATAATAGTCAATAGTGGCATGGTCATTCCAACATGTGAATGAATTTCACAATATGAAGTTGGGGAAGGTAGGGTCCATGGATCACTAAAATAGGAAGTGCAGAAAGGAATGGACCTCCCTGTCAAAACGGGCCTACTGGACATCGCGTAAAAGTGATGACTTGGTGTCATGAAGTTGAAAGTACCCATAAGGGAGGAATACATTCTGACACCGATATTCTCAGTTGTCAGTTGATAATTTTCGATCATAGGGATCGACAATCCAACAGATGCATTGGGACTAGGGTACGCAAAGGATAACTGGTCGATCATTACAATCTTCCCTTCATGAGGAAAACAAAGAGTATGGAAGACGGACAATACGAGGTGACCATAACATAGGTCCCATTGTGTCCTAGTAACAAGTTATAATCAAGAGGCGCATCAACTACCTCGAGCTCCACCTCTACCATCTTCCCACCTAACTAGATCGAAAAGGTAGGAAGAATACCATGAGGGAGGAAGGAATGACCGTCAAAAGAAGTCAAAATGTTCGATGACTTAGAAAGAGTCGTAGAACCGAGAGATTTCCAATAGATCAGGGACATCACACATGTAGCAATGCCTTCATCAACAACCACACGTTTGATGGTATACTTTGAGTACTCCATGTGGATTTGGAATTCCACATGGTAAGGCAAGAGAGACTTTGCATCTGTGACATCAAACTTGATAACGTTTGATCCACTAGGTTCTAGATCTCCTAACATAGATAGTAAGGCATTCCTCTATGAAGGAAACATCTTAAGTACCTCCAAAGCTGACATCACACAATGGGTTTGACCTAGGTCCTCAACAATAGAATAGTTTTGGGAAGATCTAGCATTTGGATTGTGGGTAGAGAGCTTGAGTACTCCTTTCAGAATACGAGGCAGTGGCTATGGTTTTTCAATCTATAAATTTGTCTCCAGAGGAGGAGGAGGATATTCTAGACCAGGAATTTCTTATGAAGAGCTATAATCTCGATATCGAGTGGCTACAATAAATTTTTCATCAACCATATTGATACAAAAATGGTCGTTGTCTTACAACGACGGGTTTTGACTCCCACCAACCACATTTTCGACATTTGAGGAACTCGAAGCCATGCGTTGGTTATGTGGAAATGGATTTGTTAGCATGACGGGTGGTAGAGATATCAGCCTCACAACTTCCGTAAGTTTGAGGCATAAATGAGTAAGGTGGTAATCTATACAAAGCTTACAAGGAAAATTCACCTTACATCTCTCTCATTTTCCCTCTCCAACATTATTATTCGTCTTCTCATTATTACCATTGTCCTCGAGTTTATTACCATTTTTCCCACCCTTACGATTATTACGTCCTTTCTTTTTATTCCTGCCTTGTTTTTGGTTACTATTTCGGTTGGCCGACGATTTCACGAAATGTACATCTATCGACTGAGTGGGATTGGAAGACACAGACGAAGTTGGCCCTCCTGCAGACTAGTTTAGAGACAACTCTTTCAAATGGCTTGTCACCGAATCTGTGGATTTTACATTGGCGGAGCCTACAATGCCATCAACATGAGGTCCAAGATTTTTTCTAGGGCTGTAAGCTGACCCCGGTGTGTCTGGAAGAATGTGGTATAACATCCTAGAATGAGCGTATATAAGATCTAATTGATGGGATTTAAATAACGCTTCTTCCTCAGTGGTAACCCCAGATGTAGAAACATCCTTTGAGATCGGAGGGTGCAAAGATTTAAGGAACCATTCTAAAATAAAGGTCATGGGTATGGAGGTCTTAACCAACCTCTTCCATCTATGCCACTCCTAGATATGATCTAAGATATGAGTGGCGATGTCCTAATGTAAAGTCAACAAAAGTTCTAGGTCAGCGTCATAATGAACCGAAAATTGGAAGTGGTTAAGGAAGACCAACACCAGCTGATTAAAGGTCCCATATTCCCCCCTTGGTAGCTTTATATACCATTTCACAGCAACTCCGATGAGGGTGCATTGAAATAATCTTAACCGAATAGAATCGTCATTAAGACAATTCGAGGAGCACCATAGGTGAAAGGTAGTAACATGATCACCAGGATCCTCACCATTCTTACCTTTGAATTTTGATATGTACAAAAGAATCTTGATGGGGATGAGGGGCCATGTAGGATCATGACTCACAGGGTTTTTCATCAACTTAGAGAAATCTGGCAAATTAAGTGTAGCCAGAAAGGGGAGACGAGGTTGTGGCATCTAGCCCCAAGCTCCCTGGAAATATTGTGTCTGAGAAATTGCATCCCATCCAAGGGTCTGGCAAGCACTATGGCCATGTCTAGGATTGTGAGGCCCTCCTCTAGGCTGATTCATAAAAGGTTGGTTGGGCATCATTCTAGTAGGAATGTTCTGATGGGGGTTATAAAAATTTCCCCCAGCTAGATTGGATCCGGGTTGGGGGTTGCCCAAAGTGTGAAATTGACCTCCTTTGGGTGTGAATCTTAAGGATACAGGTGGATTTGTCATGCCAAACATGTTGGTCGAAATCGGCACCGAGGAGGTAGGGGTGTAGTAAGAAGCTTGAGGAGAAGCTTGTTCACTAGGTTGGTTGTTCCACCCAGAAGAAACAAGAATAGACCTAGGGTTAGAACCAAGAATGCCTCCCATATTAGGAGTCGTTTCAACTCATTTGAGGTATTTGAAAACCACCAAATGAAAATGGAATATAAGGAGATGTAGTGCCCCCAAGCCCAATGCTAGCATTAGGACCAACAATTGGGATGGAATTCGAAAAATGTGAAGTAAAGTTCGGCATACCATACAAAAAAGGATTAGAGGCCATAGGGATGGACTAAACATTATAGCCCAGCGAGTGACCAAGAGACCCAAAAGGGTTCGAGGTAGTATTTTTAGCATTCACTATAGGCTGAGCCATAGTAATGATAGGTACCTCAGGCACTACAACCATTTTGGTTGAAGGAGTCAAAGGGGTGTCGTTAAATATAGTAGGTGTGGGAGTCAAAGGGATACTGGTGTTCTGAAGACTAGGTTCAGTACTCATCTTTGTAGAATCACAAGTCTTAACAATGGATGTGTTTGTACCACGCCTAATAACTCTATGCATTTTAGAAGGAAAAGACTCGAAATCCAGTGGTAACTATAACAAGTGATGGGATCGGCAGGGACACTGGTCTGACTCCATGATGACTTGAGACTCTAAAGACAAAAAGAAAATCCTAAGGCCAACTATTAATAAAAGATCACACCAAAAGTCAAACAACCAATATTCACACGAACGGGGTAAAGTGGCTGAAAGTGGTATCCCTCCCTAAAGAAGGTATGTCTCTCCCAAGAGGGGCCTGAGACTCCCTGCTAAATATCAGAGGTAACAAAATCAGTTGTAAGGGTCCTCATGGGCATAACAACTAGTCAATCAGATCCCCCTGGAGAGGTAATCCTCCATAAAGGTTGTGTGTTTTCTGACCCTTATCTGACCCAGGGTACCTGCAGAATAACCCCTGCAAGTAACCTATGTGGCACTTATGTCAAGCAACTAATAAACCAATGTATAACCAATGCACAGGAGAGCAGTCATAATTCAGGTTCACCGTATGGGTAGGGTAGCAAAGCTTGAAACCTTTAAAGCATCACCTCTCATGGAGGTAAAGGCACTAGTAATATCCCCAAATACGAATAGATTCCCAAAAATATTTTTGATGCTAAGAAGGTATCGAGGGGATATCCCTTCAACCAACCTCGCACAACCTCATGATTAACTCTGATGTGAGCAGAGCCTCTTGATATTACCAATTATACAATGGATTTCTCCACTCCCTTTCTCAGACACATATGTTGATTTAATTTCCTTAGAGAAGTTTACTCACAAAATCCTATTCCAAGGCACTAAATCCTGAGCTAGTTTATGCACCCTAGAAAATAAAATCGTGACTAATCAGTTTTAAATTATAGCGTTAATTTTAGTGGTCGTGATTACTCAAAAATGTATGGTAGTGAAACTCATGATGTTATGACTCTACAAGAAAATTAAATATGAAAATAATGCAAAGTCCTAAATTCAACTTTCAATGAATGATATTCTTCTAAAAACAAGTGCAATTTTCAATTTCAACTCTGCAATTCTGAAGTAAAAATGCAATATTTCATTACATGCACTAAGTTAATGACAAGGACTCAAAGACCAAAATGCCAAGTAATGAAAAATGCCTATTTTTTTGTATTTTCAATATAATAAAAATGAAAATGCATGGACTGAAAATCAACTTGATATATAAACTCTATTATGTATAGAAAGAGATAACTCAAGCAGGATACCAAGCAACAAAACACCCATCCCAATGTACAAGGAAAATCAAAATGAAAATATGATGAGAAATATTTTGCCCATAAATTCAACCAAAGATAGGTTTCATGTCATCCCACAAGCACCTAACAAGCACTACAAAGACCCAATAAGGCTCAGCAAACATCAAATCCCACCCAACAACCACCAAACCAAGCAAACAAGCAAGGAAAGATAATGTACGTGATTGTTCAAGGAAACAGAGCATATGTAAGCAGCTTGCAAAGGGACAACATATGTATGTACACGACTGTCAAGGAAACAATCACGTATATGTTTCAAAAACAAGGCTAGGCAAGGGAGAAAGCTGAAAAAATCAGACCCAGAGTGAACAGAGGTTGTCAATCAATGATACGATAAGAAATGCAATAGGAATGAGAGCAATCTAAGGAGAAAAGTACTCCAAACCCTAAGAAATAAGATTCACTCCCCAATATGGTTGTCAATTCTATTATGAGGAAAATCTCTCTATGGATAGGGTAAAGCACAACAGACAGAAATGAATACAGAAATCAACTCACTTCTTAAGTATGTTATGTAAACAAATATTCTAGCAAGACAATATAAAAGGCCTACCTCGTCTAGACGTTCGATGAAGTCCTCCGTTGAGCACTTGACCCAAAGAAATATACCTGTAACTAGTCCTCAACAACCAGGCAAAACAATCATATGGTGATAATAAATGATGTTATCACATTCAATAGCATAATCCATTAATAAGCATGACAAATGCACCCATGGAATAATAATTCAAATATTTGCAAGATATCAATTGGACGAGAAAAGAGTATTTTTATTAATATATGATCATTAGAAGTGAAAATGTTACAGACTTCCGTGTCGGCACGGTTCATAACCGAGAAACTAAGTTCCTTCCAGCTGGGCCTCCACCACTTCAATCCTCCACCAAAGGCAAGCTCATAAAAGATAATCAATGAGGTTCCTAATCAATAAGGGAAGATCTTGGGGGCTAAACACTATGTTTAGACTTAAAGGATGAAGGGATGCAGACTCAATATGAAGTAAATAATTTCTCCAGAGTAACTTTTCTCTCAAAGTTGAATTATTTCTCCATCTTTACATAGCTCAGAATTGGCCCATTTATAGCCTTCAAATGGAACTGAAGGGCCGAGTCGGAATGTTTCCAGTATATGGAAGGTCAAGGATCATAGATATCCTCTCGTGAAATGGAAGCTCGACATTAATTTTCATGTTTTGGCACAAATCCCATTGTATGTGGGTTGTAGTGGAGTACCCTACATGTACGCATGTTGTATAGTAGGGAAGATGTGTACATGTGGAAAAAATTGTATTTTTAGCTCTGGATTTTACAAATAGGGATGATAAGTTTGCATAGGGAAATGGAAAAAGGTCTTATGTGCAAGATTTCATAGGTTGAGGAAAATCATTCTATAACAATTATCCTCCTCTGAGCATAGATTTGAAGAGAAACTCCATATGACTCTCCTGTGTAATGAAGCGAGAAAGAAGATTTGTTGAGTGGATTTTCATGTGGACGAGCACATGTGAACGTGATCCTAGTGGCTAGGCACTAGTGAAAGTGGTTCTTTTGTGTAATGCATTGAGCCAGAGATATGGAAATGCATATGGATGTGCCCCTAGTGGTTGAGCACTAGTGGGTGTCTCAGATCCATTTCTATATTGTTCAAGAGTCATACCTTCTTGTAACCCTAATTGTAATGTAAAGGGTACATGTCGGCCCCACCTTAATGTAATTTATAATTAATGTAAAATATAATTAATCTCATTAATATTAATTATATTATGAGATAGAGAGGTTGACCCTATTGTTACAATAGACACTTTTGTTGACAGGTCAAGTCTAATGTAAGTAAATGTAAATTCCCCATTGAGGAATCATATCTTGTGTATGACTTTGGAAGTTTCAGCAAGTACATCTTCTTAGGAAAAGTGTTTAGGTCTCTTGGGTGCTAGACTTCTAGGGTTTGCAAGAACCCTAATGTGTGCTAGGTTTTCTTGGTGGTGAAGGTATTTCTCTTGAAGAATATAGAAAATGATTTGGTTGGGTTTTCTTCCCTTGTTGAGAAGGGTTTCCCAGGATACTTCTCCTGTTCTTGTGCATGGTGTTTCTTCTTATGATCTTGGTTGCTGCAAAATAATTGTTTATGGTTTAAGTTAAATGATAAAAAGGAATGAAATTCATGTTTAAACCATTCTTATTGAAAAATAAACATGCTATCAGAGCATAGGTATTGAACAACCCCTACACAAGCATTCAAAAGGCTAAATTGTCCTCCTTCTGCAGCTTCGTACAACCTCTAGGATTTTTGCAGAAATTTGTACGACACTCATTTGATCATCCCTTTCACCCATTTACAAGTGTACGTTGGAGATTAAACTTGGACCAAGATGTATGACCCTCCTCAATGCATCTCCATAGACCTTCAAAATAAAATTATGAGGATTTTTTTTTTTTTTTTTTTGCCCATAGGGTTTCTAGGGTGCCGAGATTTTCTGCAGAATCCTAATCTTAGGATTTATGCAACTCCTTGAAGAAACATTTTCAATTCAAAAATAATTCTTGTGACACTCTCAAAGTTTATTGTTGGCAGTCATAAGCCCAACAAAATCTAAGGTTACTAATCCAACCTAATCATTAGGTTTTCCAAATCCAATTGGCAAGAGTTTGAAGAATCTGAACAAATGAAGAACAAAACCTTAGTAGAAGATAGGATTGATGGAGAAAGCAACTTCAGCTCCTGGAAATCAAGGTTTCATGTCACCCTTGAATAAAATGACCTTTTGGATGTGGTAACTAAAACTTTACGAGATACAGCTACCGATGAAGAGAAGAAAATAAGAAAGGAAGAAGATGTCAAAGTAAGAAAATTAATCATCTACTCAGTAAGAGATCATCTCTTACCTTGTATTTCCAACCTGAAGACAACTTATGAAATGTATGAAGCAATAGAAGAAATGTTTGAAAGTGACAACACGCTCAAATATCTTACCTTGAAGAGCCAACTTCAAAGTACCAAGATGACGAAAGGTGACACAATTGTTATCTTCTTTATGAAGATATCAGATATTAAAAAAAAACTAGAAGCCATTGGAGAAATCATGTCTGATAGAAAAATTTTCTTATCCACTCTCAACAACCTTCCAAAACATTGGGATACTTTTCTTCAAAGTATTAGTGGAATATAAATTCTACCAACCTTTGATCGTCTATGGACAGATTGTACTCAAGAAGAACTTAGACTTAGAAATAGAGGAGTGGAAGACTCCCTAGAAGAAAATCATTCTCTTGCACTTCATACAAGGAAATGAGGAAGATTCAAAAGAAACTTTAGAAAAACATTGAAAGATGAAAATTATTCATCAAACCCAGGTTATAATCAAAGAAGTGATGTTTCAGAAATTCATTGCTTCAGATGTGCCAAATATGGGCACTATGCAAGACATTGTCCAACCAAGAAGAAGGGAAGAAAATATTCTTATACTACTGAAATTGATCCAAATCCACCTCAAAACAATGAACATAAGACAGAGGAGAAGTACTTACTCTAAACTAAACATGACTAGAAACTCAGTTAAATCAATTGATCTATAATTTTATAGTTGATTGCATTCTTAATAAATGAAGGGTATTATCCCTAGTATGGGAGCCCTCAAATACTTGGACCAGTATCCATGGTATGGGAGTCCAAAACTTATTTGATTGATTATTATGCTAGACAAGAAGACATAAAATATCTAACAAGAAATAAAAGAAGATTCCCTTCCTTCAGACTTTAGAGAGAGTTACTTGACTCAGAAGGAGTCAAAACAAAATAGAAAGAAGAAAGATTTAATATCCTCTGCAGTTCAGAGGAAGACAGACAGTATTCCAAAAAATCCAACTACTTCAGTTGATATGACTAGAGATATTACAGTAGGGCATAAAAGGCATGCCCAGGGTTGAAAAAACTCTGCTAGAAGACAAAGAAACATATAAGTCCCTCAAAGGACACCTTGAGAAAGAAAAAGAGTTTTTCAAAACTACCCTTCATTCATGAGAAAATTCATTTATTATGAACCTCCTTCAAGAAGAAACAAGAGAAAAAGTATGGAAATATACCATAAAATAAGAATACCAGTATATCTTAAAGAATCATGTATAATATATTTTTCAGAGACTAGAAGGGAATTTTGTGGTGACTTCCAAGTATATATATAAGATCAAGCATGCAGCTGATGGAAGTGTAAAGAAATACAAAACAAGATATATAGCCAGAAGATTCTCACAAACATAGGGATTTTTCTATGATGTGACACTTGATCCAGTAATCCCAATACACTTCCATCCATACTGTCATCCATGAGTTGGAAGTTGTATCAGATGGATGGATTCTTGATGATTTTAAGGTTCAACAAGAGTGGTGCAAATCCAAACCTATATTATTATAGTGTTGGTGAAGAGAGCCTGATTTTGATGACTTATTCATAAATCCTTATTGTTGGATACAAGTAAGCCTTGACTTCTAATGAACGATCTAAGTATGATGCACTGCTTCTTGGAATTATGAAAAAAAACCAACGAGATGTTTCATGATCCAAGGGAAATATACAATGGGAATATTAAAGAAGTCCAGTATGACAAAATGTAAAACCATCGTGATGGATTTAAAGAAAAATGAATGATGATGATTCAGACGAGATTGATCCACAACTGATTGGATCATTGATGTATCTGGTTAACACCAGACCATATTCATTTTATGCAGTGAATATGATTAGTCAATGCATGAGTAAGCTAAGACAGATTCACAGGATAACAATAAAGCACATATTGAGATACACACAAGGTACAGTCAAATATTTCCTGAGATATGCCTCCAATTGTGAAAATGTGTTTACAGGGTTATGTCTATACAAATTGAGAAAAGATTAAATTGGACCTGAAGAGAACATATGGTTATTGTCTTACCGTGAATATTGCCATGATTTCTTGATGCAATAGGAAACAAAAATCGGTGGCCTTGAGTACCACAGAAGCAGATTATGTAGCATCGAGTGTGCGAATCAATATGGCTTCACAAGGTTATGACATATTTACTTGATCATGAGATGGATCCTATGATGATAATCAGAGTTGTATGTAAATCTCTTTGAGAAACCAGTGTTTCATGATAGGTCGAAATACGTTGAGATAAAATACAATGATATGAGAGACATGATGTAGAGGAAAATAAGTATACATGTAGTATCTTCCTACACATGAGCAGATTACAAACATATTCACCAAATTAACTTGGTGAAGGATACCTCCCTATTTGATAGGGAGTGTTGATAACTACAACCAAGACAAAGTTCAAAGTACATCCATATGAGACCTAGCATGAGGAATAATTCCTCCCTAGTTGAGAGGAAGTGTTGATGATTGCAGCTAAGTGAGACATTCTCTAGGAGACAAACCTAAGAGAGAGCCCCTGAGAGGGGTGTGTGCTTCCTATCTGAGACAAAGATGGAACGTAGAGATGGACTCCTCCTTACAAAGAGTTGAGAAGAACTCCATATGATTCTTCTATGTAACACAGTGAGAAAGGAGATATGCAGAGTTGGACGTGCATGTGGCTGAGCACAAAGTGAACGTGTGAAATCCCAAAGTGTTGGGTGCATCATCATGAGACATAAATGAATATGTTGTATTAGCCTCCTCTGATAAGAGATTCGATGAGAAAATACAGATGATGCTCATGTGTAATGCAATGGGAAAGAAGATTTGTTGAGTGGACGTTCCTGTAGATGAGCACAATTGAATGTGATCCTAGTGGCTGAGCACTAGTGAAAGTGCTTCTTCTGTGTAATGCAGTGAGCCAGAGATATGGACATCCCTATGGATGTGCCCCTAGTGGTTGAGAACTAGTGGGTGTCTAAGATCCATTTCTATATTGTTCAAGAGTCATACCTTTCTGTAAACCTAATTGTAATGTAAAGGGTACAGGTCGACCCCGCCTTAATGTAATTGATAATTAATGTAAAATATAATTAATCTGGTTAATATTAATTATATTATGATATAGAGAGGTTGTCTCTATTGTGCCAATAGACACTTATGTTGACAGGTCAAGTCTAATATAAGTAAAGGTAAATTCCTCATTGAGGAATCATATCTTTTGTATGAGTTTGGAAATTTCAGCAAGTACATCTTCTTGGGAAAAGTGTGCACCTCTCTTGGGTGCTAGACTTCTAGGGTTTGCAAGCACCCTCTTGTGTGCTAGGTTTTCTTGGTGGTGAAGGTATTTCTCTTGAAGAATATAGAAAATGATTTGGATGGGTTTTCTTCCCTTGTTGAGAAGGGTTTCCCATGATACTTCTTATGTTATTGTGCATGGTGTTTCTTCTTGTGATCTTGGTTGCTACAACATAATTGTTTATGGTTTAAGTTAAATGATAAAAAGGAATGAAATTCATGATTAAACCTTGCTTATTAGAAAATAAACACATAGAGCCTTTCATTCTCTTTCGAATGTCTTTATTCATAGAATACCACAAGTCCATTCTGACTCAGGACTCTATCAATTACTTCCTTTCATGCATCCATGCACACAACGAAGTCTGCATCTAGATCAACATCCTCAAAATTGACACACTTGTCAAGAAACTCTTCAAGTGCTGAAAACTCTTTGCAAAATCTGGACTCCACTCAAATTGTGCACCTTTCTTCTGCAAGGATGTGATTGGATGCACAATATTTGATAATTTTTTAATAAACCTTATGTAGTACCCTTCTATTCTCATAAAGGACCTTACTTCTATGACATTTCTTGGTTTCATCCATTCCTCAATGGATTTTATCTTCGTTGGGTCCATAACTATTCCTTTTTCTGAAATGATATGAACAAAATAGTGAATCTATCGCTGATAAAATGAACACTTTCTCAACTTTTCATAAATTGATTCTCCCTCAATACCTACAAAACCATCCTCAAGTTTTTTTCTTTCTCTTCCTCAGACTTTGAGTAAATAAGAATGTCATCCAAAAATATGGCAAAAAACTTATCCAAGTACCCTCTAAAAACTCCATTCATTAAACACATAAAGACAACTGGTCCATTTGACAACCTTAATGGTAGCACTGTGAACTTGTAATGACCATACCTTGTTTTGAAGGAAGTCTTGGTGATGTCTTCCTCTTTAATTATCACCTCGTGATAACCAGAATTGAGATCTATCTTGGAAAATATTTGCACACCTCTCAGATGATCAAAAAAATCATCTATCCTTGGCAAAGGATACTTGTTCTTCACTGTTACCTTGTTCAACTACCTAAATTTGATACAGAGTCTCAATGTACCATCCTTCTTATTCATGAATAAAACTAGTGGAACCCAAGGTGACACACTTGGGAGTATATACCCCTTCTTTAGAAGATCTTCAAGTTTCATATGAAACTCCTTCAACTCTGGCTTACTCATCCTATAAGTAGTCTTGGATATAGATGTTTCTCCCGACATCAGATTTATAGAGAAGTCAGTATAACTTTTTGGAGGCAATATCAATATCTCTTTAAAGACATCATCATACTCTTCCACACTTTCCACTTTATCCTTAGGTGCCTCTTCCATGTGTGTTGTGAATACCTGACATCGTTTCATGTAGCTTTTCTTCAACTGCAAAGTCGAAAATTCTCCGATCTAGTCACATCTCTTGGAATTCCTTGAATTCCAAGACAACATGGTGCTTGTCCAATTAATCCATACTAGTGAGGCAATCATACGAACCCAAAGGTATAATATTCAAATCATCCCTTGTGCACAATCCATTCATCTCCATTGTACATGCATTAACAATCTCATTGATTTTACTTTTTGCTCCTATAGAGAACTGCACCAACCACGGTTTGCCAACTTTACTTTTAGACAGATGGAATCTTTCCACCATTTTAGGATCTAGATAACTACGACTAGCCCTTGAATCAATCAAAATAACAATAGGTTGGTCATTAATATTACCTTCCACCTCGATCATGAACGACTAAAACTCATCATGCTTTTTATCCAATGTAGCATAAATCCTTGGCACATTTCTACCCATGTCCTCCACTTTCGTAGCTTGTTGTAGACTATGCACAATCCTCACTTTATCAACTCTTTGAGAGAAATATTTTTGCATATGATTTCCTCCATAACCCTAACACTGCATAGGTTGTTTCCATGACTTTTGTCCCACTTTTTCTGAAATTTTTGGATCCTGGAGAGTCATTTGACCTTGCGCAGTATTTCTGAAAAATGGTGGCTTGAATCCCTTCTTCCTCTATTCCACCTTACTTTTAATCTGGTCTTCCCAAGCCTTTTGGAATGTCCGTCTTCTCCTTCTCTTCTCATAAAGACACTTAGCATGCCTTATGGTTTCTTCCAATGTCTTAGGTTCATCATATTGTATCTTGTCACTAATAAATGAGGGAAACCCAGTCATATATATCTAAATATTCACTCCTTCATCCTTGATAAAAAGGAACAAATTTCAATATCTCTAAAAATATCATTTCGTACTCATCAATTGTCATTCTCCCAAGCTTGAGTTCGAATAAATCCTTCATTTTCCTATAATAGTAGAGCATGGTTAAGTATTTATTTTGGAAATACCTCTTGAAATCTCTCCAAGTACTTTATTCTAATCAATGTGTTGCACTTTCACATATTGATCCCACCACATCGATGCATTTTCTTTTAACTAATAGATAACAATTCTCCCTTCTACCTACATAGAACAATTATGCAGGTCAAAGTACTTCCTCATACCTAGCAACTAGGTATCTTCATATTCATCCTTTTTATGCTCACCATCAAAGGTAGGAAACTTTATCTTATTCATTTCTTCCTGTAGCTCATCCACCTTGATCCTTCTCTTATTCTTTCTGATAGGAGATGGACTTGAGCTACTATGTGTTTTCCTGAAGAATTCTTACGAGCACTTTTCTTCTCTTCTTTTCTCATCATGAGACTTGGGACTTCTTGATCTACTTGACTGTATTTCCTTATCCATTTTGTTTTCTATTCTATTCAAAATTTGCATCAATTTGACATCGAAGTCATCTTGCTACTCCTTGGCTCTCATAAGCCTTTTTTTATCATTTGTATAGCTCTAGACATCTTTCTACAATACATTTATAGTTTCTACCAATTTCATGCACTCCACCTTGGATTTTTTACCATTAGCACCCAAGACGACATACAAATATTTGAATTCATCATCGGGAATATAATTCATCCATGCATATTCCATGATTTTAACCTTTTACATTGACTCTATCCTGCTCTATTCACTAAGAATTCCACAAAATGTGCAGGCAATTAAGATTTTTTAGATGATTTCATGCAACAACTACATGAAAACTTTGAACTATTTTTTTAGAATCCTTGCCTTGAATTTCTTGGATGATTATAACATCCCAACTCTAGTGTGCAAAAATACACATCACTACTCTTTCGCGCATCACAAATCTATATTGTGCATCAATAGTCTTTCAGTGCAAACTAAATCATGCATTGTGGGGCACCAATTTTTAGCACACATATCTATTCATTATAGGCTCTAGCCCATACCAGTCTAGTGTTGAACCAATAGCTATGATACCACTTTGTAACATCCCCATCCACCCAAGAATGGGCCAGATCACACAACCTAAAATTATGTAGCTCTATTTCAACCAAATTGTAACATCCCCAACATACTATTGAGAAATATTACATTGAAGTTTCAATGCGTAGATTCTACTCTAACTGAAGTACGCACAGTATAAATTAAAGTAATGTGCTAAACCCAAGCCTGAGTTATGCCACACAAATTATAACAACAAAAGAAACATTATCTTTTCAATACAACCTTAAGTAGTGGAAATAACTCAAAATTATGTGCACTAGCATATTGATCACACAACAGAACTGTGCACATAACTATCTAGGTGTCATGTGCCAACTCAAAATTCATTGTGCATAGAATATGACTCTCTATCCACACACAATTCCAACCTGATGGTGTACACAAGCTACCATCATGCGCACCCGTCAACTCAATATTCTTCTTGACAACTCATAACTAAAATCACTTGGTTAATTTAACAAGCAAGACTAACCACATTGGTCATATACATGCACAAATACAAATATGTACTATAAGCACCATAATTACATGTACGAGAAACAATAAACAAAATAACAACAAATACTTATAAGCAAGGACATGTAAGAGTTAACCCATGTCAAACATAGATAAACAAGCACAGAGTAAACAAGACAAGTACATTAAGAACACTTGTGTTTTATGAAAGTCACCAACTGCGGACTTAACTCAGACATTCCTCCTAGTCATAGACATTGTTTCTCATAATCTTTTAGCAGTAGGTCACCCATGAGTTGGGGCTCAACTCCACCAGGGAAAAATACTTATAGTGACACACTAAGGTGTGACTCTCAACCGAATTACTCAGTCATGGGTACCCTCTACTACAATATCCCATTGTCTCTCATTCTCCACGCACCTATCACACCCAAGGAAGTGTTCCCCTTCTCTGTTCACCAGTCCTTCGACTGCCCCACTTCCCTTTCAAGGGTTATGAGCAACAGGTCAGACATGAAGTCTCTAAGCCCTGTGACTAATTCTCAGTGCACTAGGGAACAATTCTTAGCAATACTCTCACCTAGGGAGTATGTTCTCAGGGTTGAAAACCACTTCAAAACAGCCAATATATGACACAGAGAGACTACTAATGGTTTTTCAACCCATCTCCTTGAAAATAAACTTAGATTACAACTCCAGAACTCCATACAAGCTTCTTTGTGTAGATAAGGTAACAAACGCATTTTCTATACAGTCTGACCCCCTTCTTCTCATGAGAGCCTTCAACATGATTTCTATCCCAATCCCTCTCCTCTCATCATTTCACACAATAATAATCATAATAATGTCCAAAATACACTAAGTCCAACAATATATATTCCATGCCTTCCCCTTGACACTTGTCACCTTTAGAAGTAGATTTAAGCCACTTGGTGACCGATTCCCTACCCTCAGGAACTTATGATAAAAACATATCCCCATCACACTTTTTGGAAATATTATTAAAATATCCCCTGCCCTTTTTCCCTTTTTCGGTGGAGTTGGCCCCCCATCTCTTCTCGTCTGAGTCTATCTCTGTGCAGTGATGTAATATTGCATTAATATTCATGATTATATTTACATGGATATGAACACTAACCTATCTGCGTCCAGGATCAGTAGCCTCATAATCGCATAGGCTCTCCGGCCTCAATACATAAATAGTCATATATACATATATATAACTCAACACTGCTTACTTCCAATTCATTACTGTTCACTCACCCTAGTTCATGCAACATAGTGCAATGAGTGCACCTACCCAGGTGCGCACAACACATAAAATGTGCGCACCTTGTGTTTATAACAATTCTCAGTGCACTTGCTCATATGCGGGAAACACCAAAACTTAATGCCAACAACTCACCAGCCTAAATGTAAATTACATTTACACTTGGTTCCAATGGCTCACCAACCTATATGTACAACTAAAAAGGGTTTCAAATAAGGGACATCACATGCTCCTTCACCCTTGCCATGATTTTATAATATTTAGTTATGACCTAACCCTAATCTCCAAAATGTTTGATGGTTTATATTACTTCTCACCCCACTTGAGATCAATGGATAACATTTAGTTCACTAATGACAATAAATTTAGCATTTCATTAAATAAAACTCAACTAATTAATAAAATAATTTTACTTTAATAATTTCTTTAATTAATGTAAATTACCAAGGTAAAATGATTTTCACGACTTCTACACATATAGACACTTAGAATTTTGCAGAAGTACCTGCCTGATGCTACAAACATCAACACTCCCTCTTAACAAGTAAGGAATTTTGCATTGCTCCAAGTTTTTCCCCGAAGAACACAAACTTCCTTTTAACCAAGGGTTTGGTCAGAATGTCTGCAACTTGGTCATCCATGGAAACATACTAAAGAGTCACTACTCACTTATCGATCTTGTCTTGGATGAAGTGATATTTTATCTCAAT
Source organism: Picea glauca (assembly GCA_000966675.3). NCBI lineage: Eukaryota > Viridiplantae > Streptophyta > Pinopsida > Pinales > Pinaceae > Picea > Picea glauca. The sequence goes on along the minus strand of JZKD02S1122378.1, from coordinate 108,726 downwards.
ATGCTTGGATCTATCATGGAATACTTGATTCTTAGAGAGTTTGATACAATTTTGATTATCACAGTATATCATCGTAGCCTCCAACTCCTAATCAAATAAACATCTAAGAAATTTGTGAATTCAAATGGATTCACAACTACCCATACTTGTTGCCATATAGTTTTCCTCTATTGAATTGATAACTACATAATAATTCTTCTTTCTAAACCATTTAATCACTATTGATCCCGAACTGAATCAACACCCTTAGGTACTCTTTTTGTCTACTACACTCCCTACCCATTATGATTCTGAATATCCCTGCATCCTCACTCCATTACCTCCAATTTACCACAATCCATACTCCACTACACCTATCAAGTACCTGAGCACATGCTTCACTACTATCCAATCCACCTACCTCATCTCTAGCATGAATTGACTCAAGGTGTTCACATCAAAAAATATATCTGGCTTAGTGTTGACCAAATACATCAAGGAACCTATCATCTTTTTGTATAGCATGTGATCCACCAACTTTTAATATGGAGTGACAACCTTATTTGGATTGGTAACCATAGGTGTAGCCATCGGTCTACAATCCTTCATCTTGAATATTCTCAATATCTCTACTATGTACTTCCATTAGTTAAGGAATATATCTCCTGATATTTTCCATACCTCTAACCCCAAGAAATAATGCATCAATCTAATGTCCTTCATATTGAACTCTATATCCAAATATTCTTTGCACCCTGTTATAATCTCCTATGCACTTGTGAAAAATAAATCATCCACATATATAACCAATATGTGTGGGTCATCCCCAACAAATATGAAGTACAATTTAAGATCCACCTCACTCTTGGTAAATCTCATACTCCACAAGTATCCATAATCCTGGAATAGCATGCCCTAGGTTCCTTCTTGATTTTGTATGGGGATTTATTAAGCCTACAAATGCGAGAATCCCTCCCATGCACCTCAAATCCCTAAGATTTATCTATATATACTTCTTCCTTAATGATATCGTTGAGGAAATATGTCTTCACATTCATCTGGTGAATCCTCCACCTCATAACTAAAGTAATAGAAATAAAATCTTGAATAGAAGCATACCTAGTGATTGGAGAAAATGTCTCCTCATAGTCCACTCCATCTCTCTAGGACAAACTTCTCTCCACTAACCTCACCTTGAACTTCTTGATGCTAATATCTATAACATTATTGATCTTGTAGAGATATCTGGAACTCACAATTGATTTCTTCTCTATTCCTGACACTATGTCCCAAACATAATTCCTCATAATATAGGTGTACTCCTTGACTATGGAATCCTTCCAAACCTGTTGATATGTTTCTTCTTCAAAACTAGAAGGCTCAACATCAATGATTCTACTCATAAGCACCATATAGTTTGGAAACTTCCTCATTGGCCTTCTCTCTTTGACTGCACTCCTAGGAGCCTCACCAAGATACCTCAATATCTATAATAAACACCTAGGTCTCATCAAAATACTAGAAGGGGATAACTCCTCCCCCCCACCTAAAGTCTAAATCCCTCAAATGGAATATATTAAATGTTTCTCATCCTTTGGATTATGCTTCTCCTCATCCTCTATCATTGTTGGTGACTCCTAAGATTTCCTAGATTCCAATTTCACCTTGAAATTAACATCTATTCTCACAATTGTCTTCCAGTGCACTATTATGAAGATCCTGTAATCCTTTGAGGTCTCGTTGTTTCCCAAAAATACATCCTTATGTATTGAAGGCTCTAAACTCATCATCTTCTCCACATGCACATGAATGTAGATTGGACAACCAAAGATCCTCAAATGTCCTATCTCTTTCTTTACCCCTGAGAATGCCTCCACCGAAGTATTTTCCCCCAATATCCTGTGAGGAATCCTTATCTACACATATAATTCTTTGTTACACACCTTTGTGCAAAGAAACATAGGCAACTCCTAGTTGTGTATCATAGCCATATTTGAATTGATGATGGATCGATTCTTTCTCTCCATAAACCCATATTTATAAGGGTTTTATGAGACTTTTCAACTCCCTCTTGATCCCTACCCCCTTGTAGAAATACTTAAAGTAATTGGAAGTGTACTCTCCACCATTATTCAACCTCAATACCTTGATCTTCTTTCCTTCCTAGTTCTCCACCTAATCCTTGAACTCCTGAAACTAACCGAAGACCTCATCCTTGGTATTCATAAATAAGATATAGGTTTTACTGAAAAAGTTATCAATTAAAATCACATAATATAAGGCTCCCTACGATGATGCTACTAACATTGATCCACTCACATTTGAATGTATAATATTGATGATCCCCTTGGACCTACTCTCACTGCTTGGAAAATAATCCTTGGCATTATTTCCAAGTGCACACCCTCTGCACACTCCTTGTTGCTTAACACTAAACTCTGGAAGACTTGTAACAATACCCCTTATAATCGACAACATATTGTAGTGCAAGTGTCTAGTCCTCCTATTCCATAGCTCACAGAGGTTGTCACTTTCATGTACTAAATCTTAAACTAACTTTCTGTGCAACATGTATAAAGTTATGTATTTAACCCCAATGAACAATGTTGTGTATGGGTTATCTTTCTATAGATATATGAGTAATATCACTCTCTGAAAAGTAATGGAAAAACACATGTCGTCCATAGCTAAAAATGAGGGTAAGTTCCTCTTCATTCCTAGTACATAAATCACACCATCGGCATCAAATGAACCTCCTAGATTAATATGGAATAAACTCATTCCCTCTCCCTTCACTACATACTTAGAATCATCACCAATATCCACCCCTTAGTCCTGTTGGAAAATCAAATGGAACACAATATGAAACAAATAACACAGTTCTATAGAAAACCAAAGAGGGAAGAAACATTTTGAAGAAGAAAGGTGGAATATAAAGACATCATTACAAAACTTAAGCACATAGTACTATGATCAAAACATCAGTGTATATTACACATCTTTCTCTGCATGATCTATTGTGAAAAATAAAATACTTCATTTGACATATGATAATGACCCAAGGGGTCTTCTTTCGTAGACTCAATATCTAATTGACTCCCACATAATCCGAAATATTTTGTCCACATAAAACCTTCGGTGGTTAGAGTTGATTCCATGAAATCCATTATGTCAAGTCAAATTGATGGGACTCGACTTGACCGACTATATATCCAAATCGTAGTCGATTGCAGGACTAGTCGATCAATTGTTTGACTATCTTCAACTGTTGGTCGACTTTTTGACTAATATGCACGTCGACTACTTGAACGAATGTTGTGGTGTGTTGGTTGATCACCTGATCGACTTTGTCCATATGTAGGTTGACCTCTCAACCAATTGAACCTAGAATATGTGTGATGAACCATCAATTCTTGATGTTCCAACACCCCCCTATCTGATCCAGGTGGATATCCGTGGCCACCCACCTTTTCCAAATGGCTCAAAATGACTTTTTGGCAATTTTGGCAATTTACTATTTTTAGCAGTTTTTTCGGGTCCTGAACTTCCGGGGCCATTTTGAGGCCCTAAATGATGTTTTTTTGGGTATGTTTTTCTCGAAAAATAGCATCTACAATGATATTTTGTCTTGAGCGTTGTAGGCCTCAGATAGATCTTTCCAACGAGCTATCGTGCGCCCTAAACGGAGATCGTATGCAAAAGTTACGACCCCAGGAAGTTGATGTACTAACTTACCCAAACGGGGCCCACATGACTTTTGGCGCTTCATCTCCTAGGGTTAGGTTTTTGGATGTCTAGGACTTTTGGCATTCCCATTTATTGTAAAAAGTCCTTTAGAGCCTCATTGTAACCATCTTCTTGCAAATGTGAGTAGCCGTCACATCTCTTCTCAGAGATAAGCTGCCACCATTCTAGCGAGTCTTTCACTCTATATTTTAACAGTCTCTGTACATTTCTTTGATTAATAGAAATCATGTATTACTGTATATCTATGTTTATGGTTGCATCTCTAATACATTTCTATTATATTATTGAATATCTACAATATCTCTCTACATTTCTTTATTATATCTCCGCTCTCATTTCGTGCCAAAAATAATCCGGATCAGTGGTATCAGAACAGGCTACTCTTGATCATTTTTTTAGTGCATGTCCCTGATGAGGTCCGAGTATATCAAGTTGGGTCTTGAGATTGTCTCTCTTGAAGAAAATCGCTCTCTCACACCCAAGAAACCCTCAATGGCGGAAGAAAAGAAAAACGACGGAGCAGACGATCCTATCAATCTATTGCTTGAGCAAGCTCTCACGCGACACAGGGACGAAATGATGGAGAATTTTTCCCACATCCTTCAATGCCTATCTATAGCATCAGGCGCATCTTCATCAAGCGACCACTTTGGAGGCACATCGCTTTTCAAGGTACAAGTTAATTTTGATATTCCTGTATTTGAAGGACAGATAGATGCAGAAGCCCTAGAAAAATGGTTAACTCTGCTGAAAGGTTATTTCTTTGTTCACAATTTTTCCGACAAAGAAAATATCACCTTTGCACTCCTTAAAGCTCTCCCTCATGTCAAACATTGGTGGGAAACTTACTAGGAGCAAAGTTACACAGAGGAGTCTGGAATATATGGGGTTGATCCCACTTGGGATTTTTTTGTGGATGCGGTAAAAGAACAGTATTACCCTATTGGCAACTATGAGGACCAGTACATGAGATGGACCACACTGTGGCAAGAGAGGGGCCAAGTAGTTTTGGAGTTCACCAATACCTTCCATACCTTGCGCACCAAGCTGGGTATCAAAGACTCCGAGTGACATTTGGTTCTGAAATACCATGGGGCTCTACATAGATACATCCAAACTGAAATGGATTTTCTGGACATCTCATCACTCGGTGCTGCTTATTGATATGTTGTTAAAATTGAGCAGAAATTTAAGAACCAGAACAAATGGGAATTTGGGTTTGCAAATCTGCAACAACCAAAGTATGACAAAGACGGCCTGAATAAACAGTCTCCCGAAAACCAGTCCAAGACATAGGAAAAGAAGGGTCACGGGAAGACAAAGAAGGACATCGAAAAATGGTGTGAGTTCCACAAAATCCCTTAGCACAACACCGATGAATGTCGCTCAAAACAGTCATTGGTGGCTGATATCAAAGACAAGGAGCCAAACCTTGATTCAGAATCTGATTATGAAAATAATGGTAAAAGACAGATCATCGACGTAGACCCCACTACTATTGTCGCGACCGCAACAATTCAACCAGAAGAACTAATAGATCCTGAAGAGGGGGAGCATCTTTTTCATTCACAAATGTGGGTGAAGGGGACCCCGCTACATTTTATTGTTGATAGCAGAAGCCAGAAGAACCTCATCTTAGCAGAGGTCATCAAACAGTTGGGATTTTCGACAACACCACACCTGCAACCATACAACATCGGGTGGCTTCGGCAAGGACGAGATCTCTGTGTCAACCAACAGTGTTGATTGTCATATGACATCCAACCCTTCAAGGATGAGGTATTATGTGATGTTGTCCCACTGGATGTCTGTGATGTTCTCTTGGGCCAACCATATATGTGGAAATGCCATGCTATCTATGAGTCTCGACCCTGTAGTGTCATTATTACTCTGGGGAGTCATCTCTACAGGATACCAGAGGTAGTTCCAACTACTGCCCCACCTAAACAGTGCCTCAAGGTAGTATCTCATACTACAAAATTCATCTTCTCCACTATCTGTTCAAAAGGAGAACAAAAGGACACTGCAATCACTACAGCCTTGCCCCAAGCACCTTCTATCCAACAGAAGCAGGTTGAAAAGGCTGCAACAAAGTGCAAAGATTCCTTCTACACATCATCCTCTCATGTATCTCGACTTGTTGAGAAGCCTCAACCATAACAGGTTCGTGACAGATTTCCACAAACTAAGCAGCGCGACATCTCCAGCAAGACAAGCAGCTCACCAAGATGCAGATTCAACAAATTTTTTTCCCTCTCCCCTGGGAACTCAAATCAATGGAGACCATTGCTTCCTAAGGAGGTAGGATTGATCCAGGTGGATATCCATGGCCACCCACCTTTTCCAAATGGCTCAAAACGGCTTTTTGGCAATTTTGGCAATTTACTATTTTTAGCAGTTTTTTTGGGTCCTGAACTTCTAGGGCCATTTTGAGGCCCTAAACGATGTTTTTTTGGGTATGTTGCTCTCACAAAAGAGCATCTACGATGCTATTTTGTCTCAATCATTGTAGGCCTCGGATAGATATTTCCAATGAGCTATCGTGCGCCCTAAACGGAGATCGTATGAAAAAGTTATGACCCCGGGAAGTTGATGTACTAACTTACCCAAACGGGGCCCACATGACTTTTGGCACTTCATCTCCTAGGGTTAGGTTTTTGGATATCTAGGACTTTTGGCATTCCCGTTTATTGTAAAAAGGCCTTTAGAGCCTCATTGTAACCATCTTCTTGCGAATGCGAGTAGCCGTCACATCTCTTCTCAGAGATAAGCTGCCACCATTCTAGCAAGTCTTTCACTCTGTATTTTTACAGTCTCTGTACATTTCTTTGATTAATAGAAATCATGTATTACAGTATATCTTTGTTTATGGTTGCATCTCTGATACATTTATGTTATATTATTGAATATCTACAATATCTTTGTGCATTTTTGTATTTTTACAGTCTCTGTACATTTCTTTGATTAATAGAAATCGTGTATTACTGTATATCTGTGTTTATGGTTGCATCTCTGATACATTTCTATTATATTATTGAAAAGTACAGAGCTTGATAAATATGGCTTCAGCTAAAGGTTTGGTAAAGATATCAACAACATGATCTTCATCAAAAACATATTCAAGAGAAACAACGTCATCATGAACCAACTATCGCAAATAGTGAGCATGGAGATCAACATGCTTCATATTACTATGAGCAATAGGATTTCCATCAACCTGTATGGCACTTTGATTACCATATAAGATTGTATTTGAGGTCTGAACAGGAAATCCAAGATCTCCAAAAATTTGATGAATCCAAACTGCTTCAATACCTGCTTGAACAACATCGCAATATTCTGCTTCTGTAGTCGACAAAGAGACTACCTTATGTTTCTTGCATGACCATACCAAAGGTACAGTGTTGTATCGAAACACATATCCATAAGTATACTTTTGGTCATCTTCGTCGCCAACCCAGACAGAGTTGGTGGAGCCGACTAACAAATTTGAACTCTGGCAATATTTGATACCAAATTGAGTGATACTCTTCATATATTGAACAATGTGTTTGACTGATTTCTAGTGCATTTCTTTGAGATCCTGCATGAACCAAGAAACCACACTAAAAATAAAGGATATATCAATTCGACTATGATTAAGATAAATAATACTGTCGACCAATTGTCGATAGAGTGTAGCACCAACAACGCATGTCTAGAAAGTTTTAGTAAGCTTCACTCCATACTGAAAAGGAGTGGCATAAGGATTGCAATAAACCATATTAAAATGTTTCAATAGATCCATTACATATTTAGATTAATAAATAACAAATCCATCACACATTAGTAATACTTGATGACCCAAAAAAGAATACAGAATGCCAAGATCTGTCATGTCAAAGGAGTCAACAAGTTGTTTCTTCACTTTAAAGATGAGAGCATTAGTATTTCCATTAATCATTAATTCATCAACATATACAAAAATAATCAAGGTGTCT
>JZKD02S1122378.1:89570-100897 GCA_000966675.3 Picea glauca | reverse complement strand
GTTGCTTCAAACCATAAAGATACTTCTTGAGTTGACATACCAAATTGGAATCCGTCACAAATCCATGTGGTTGTTCCTTGTAAATTTATTCAAATATATCATCATGAATGAAGGCACTCTTCACATCCATCTGATGAAGTTTCCATCCAAAACGAGCAGCAAGGGAAAGAATTAATCGAACCAAGTTCATATTTGCAATAGAGGAAAAGGTTTCAATGTAGTTGATGTCTTCTTGTTGAGAAAATACCTTCTCACTGAGGTGTTCTTTATGTCAAAACCAACAAAGGAAAATATGGTCTTCTAGACCCATCGACACTTCACAATGTTCTTTCCATGTGGTATAGGAACCAAGTCCCAAGTTTGATTCTTCAACAAGGAATCAATCATAGTCTCCATGGCATGTTCCCATTCAGGTTTTCCTTCGCCATAAGAGTAGGTAACTAGATCAGAGGTTTCAAGGACATGAGTTATGAAGGAAATGTTGGCATGTTTCTTCTGAATTTGGGTCTGTCATCCGTAGGATGCATCTCCAACATCAGCTCCAGTGGATTCAATGGTCTTTGTATCCCAGTGAGGTAGACAAGAAATAAGTGAACTGTGGTTGATTTCAGTAGAATGATCAAAATTCATAGGCTTTGCAGTTGGTGGACTAGTCGAAAAAAAATATGTTGGACTAGTTGATTTGAAGATCAACGGTCAAGAAGAAATAGGCACACGGTTCGATGGACCAGTTGAAGGAATGAAGAGAGGAGTATGCGATATATTGTTTGAGATAGAATCAAAGGGAGCATCCTGCAACAATCTAGAAGAGGCATTCAACAAATTGACTCTAGAATACTTATCATCAAAACAAACATTATGTCGGATAGGATAAAATAGTCTACAGGATTTTGAATCTTCAAAGTAACCCATCATGATGCAAGTATGACTCTTTGCATCCAATTTATTTCAAAAATCATCAAGAATGTGATCCCAAAAATATATATATGAATACATAGAGGTGTCCAACATAAGGTTTATTCCGATACCATTGTTCAACTTGAGTCATGGAAGGAACCACTTGAGTCGAGATGTGATTGAGCATATAATTAGCACGATACACCACTTCAGCCTAGAATCAATGAGGCAGGTCCTTAGCCTACATAAGATATCTATCCATTTCGACTAATGTCTTATTCTTGCATGTTGCAACTCCATTCTAATATGGTGTGTGAGGAACCAACCTCTACTAATCAATACCATATTGAAGTAGGTATTCTTCAAAGGGTCGATTAATATACTCACCACCATTATTAGATCTCAAGAACTTAATTGGTTGACCACATTTCTTTTCAGCAAAGGCCCATAGTTATTTGAACTTCTCAAAGACAAGATTTGTATTCTTTAGGAAAAGGACCCATGTGAACTGAGAGAAATCATTATTGAAAGTCAAAATGTACCTTACACCTGCCATTGAAGGTAAGGTGATAGAACATACATCACTGTGAACCAATTCTACCAGATTTTATTCTCTTCACACTTGTCTAGATTCTAAAGGTGCCTTATGATGCTTCCGAAGTATGCAACCCTTACATACACCTTCAGGAGGAAACACCTTTGGTCAAACAACAACCATGTTCTGAGTTTCCAGTTCCTACATACTATGGAAATTTAGATGCCCAAATCGTTCATGCCAAATTCAAATTCTCTCATCAGTATAAGAAATAAGTGCAATTGGTTCCAATTCATATCTAGATGAGTCACGAAACTTGTATAAGTTGTTCGTCGGGTCAAAAATCCCTTCAACGACAATCAACTTCCATTTCTTCAAATCCTGAACATAGAATTGATATGGCCATAATTCTACAATCTCACTGGTCTGAGTCAACTGAGAAACAAACAATAGATTGGCACTGAGATTTGGTACATTATAGACATCATAAATTTTACCATGTCGAAAAGCGACATCACCTTGACCAACAACATCCAAATTTAAAAATCATCAGCAACATAGATTATTCTTTCTTCAACTTTATCCAGTCTCATGAATAAAGTGGCATATTTTTCCATATGATGAGTGCACCCAAAGTTGAAAACCCATTCATTCTGCATAGTATGATACGTCAAGGCCTAAGAAGTCCCAACTTGTAAGGTGAAATTATCAGTCAGTCAGAGAATAGTCGACATGTCTCCTTCAAGTCTCTTAAACTTATCATCTAAATCATCTCACTTCTTGAAACATTTATTCTTGACATGTCTAGTCTTTCCACGGTACCAACATGTTTTCTTCCTTTGATTTCATTGTGGTTGTCTCTAGGGTCCCTGATCATATATGTAGTTTTTTTTGAAAAATCATCATTCCACACTCTATTCCTAGAATCCATCTTTCCCTTTCCCTTGAGCAAGTGTGCCTAGTGCTTACCACCAATATTGTTTTCTTCAAGCAATATATGTTGATCAGTAATTAAAATTTCACAAAAAAATTCAAAGGAGTAGACCTTACCATCTTGCTTGTGTGCATGATAGTTGGTGCAAAAGGTCTATACAAACACATCAAATGGTATTCTTAAATTTATTAAGACCAACTCAATGAGGTTTCCATCCTTCCTCTTATAGGTTTCTTTGCATTCAATCAAATTCAAATGGAGTTCTTTGACGGGTGCTAAATAGTCCTCTTTTCTTTCAAAGGAATGAGGATCGAGAGAGATCAACTCTTTCTCCAACTGCATGATGTGTCTTTCATCGGCTCGGTTGAAAAAGCTATTCATATTCTTCTATTCCATACATAGACAGCCAAGTCCACTGAGATGAAAACGAATTTCATAGGTGATGTAGGTCATGATTACCCCTACAGCCTCATCCTTCTTTCCAACAATGGAAAATTTTAATGAAGGATTTTTTGTATCTGGAATTACGACCTTGGTATACTACCACATCCCCTTACTTTTCAACATATTTTCCATATCTGGAGCCCATACTATATAATTTGATCTGTTCAGAAAAAAAGGATCGATCTTCGAAGCCATATTCAATATACGTATTGCTTTTGTTTCAATAAGTTCCAATAAGAAAACCATTGGCCCAGAGTCAATCACACAACGAATACAACTCAACAAGGTTTTCATATAATAGGTCGAGGTTTTCAAACCATCATCTCTGATACCATGTTGGAGAATTAAATGGAACACAATATGAAATAAAGAAAACAGTATTGTAGACAACTAAAAATAGACAATTGTTTTTTGAAGAACAAAGGTGGCATCTAAAGACATCGTTACAACACTTAAGCACATAGTACTCTGATCAAAACATCACAAAGCATATTACACATATTTATCCACATGATCTATTGTGAAAAATAAATTACTTAATTTGGAATATGATAATGACCTGATGGGTATTATTTTATAGACTCGAGATCTAAATGACTCCCATAGAATCCATAATATCGTTTCCACATACAACCTTCGGTGATTAGAGTTTATTCCATGAAATTTGTTTTGTCAATTTGAGTTGATGTGACTCAACCTAATTGACTATCCATCCAATGTGTAGTCAATTGCATGGCTAGTTGATCTACCACCCAACTATCTTCCTACTATTGTTCAATTGTACGACTGACAGACACATCGACTACTCGACCGACTTTTGTGGTGTGTTGGTCGATCGTCCCACTGACTGTGTCCAGATGTAGGTCGACCTATTGACTGAATGAACCTAGAATATGTGTGATGAACCATCAATGATTGATGTTCCAAAAATTCCCTCTCCATTAGACTACTAAATATATCTCATTCTTATGGCATATGATGATGTGTACCATTTTCAAATTACCATGCGATCTTGGTTGTTGTGCTGGTAGAAAGGAAAGAAACTAGTGAGAAATCCTTTTAAAACTTCATTGCAAACCCATATAGTTGTATCTCTACTAATTTTGATGTATGTGTCTTTCCTCTTCCTTTATTCTTCTCTAGACATGAAGATGCATAATTTCCATTCTTATGACATGAGAATCTCTTAATTTTACTCAATTCCTTCTTCTTCCCCGACTGTGATATTCCTCCATCACCATTACCCTTCTTCTTGGAACTGTTTCCTTTGATCTTCCATGTATTACTAAAAAGGGCCAAGTTATCATCACTACTTCCCTACTTACTAATTTTATACTCCTCTCAAGTCTCTTCATAGATGAAATCACCCCAAAGCCTCTATCAATCTAGGATTTTTTCCCGAGCATATACTCCTTTGACAAATAGTTCCCAAGATTTTGGAAAACCATTCAATGTCACATTCATGAGCTCTACATCCTTTGATTTCTCCCTCAAAATGATCATGTACCTGAGTGATCCTCATGAAATATCTAGTAAAATTGTTAGATTTAGACATCTACATAGATTTGAGTTTATTTCTTAATAACATCTTACTATTCATGGTAGTTCTCTAGAATAATCCTACCAAGGAATCGAACAGATATTTGGTTGTATTCATCTCATATAAGTGAGGAATTATATGATCCTTCACTAAATCAAATATTACCTACTTATCTTTAATCTCCTTCTTCTCATGAGCTACCAAAGCTAACGAATTTGTTGGTTGAACAACTACTTTGTTCACTAACTCCCAAAGTTAATATTCCTTCAAATACAAAAAAAGTCTTTCTTTCCAAGATAGGAAGTTGGATGCTCCATCCAATCTATATTCAACTCTCAAACTTGATGATGTAATCCTTTAGACCTAATAAACTGCCCTGGAAATAACCTCCTATTGAAATTTACCATGTACTGACCTGTATGATCATGTACATGCCTATCACCACTAAAATCTGCATATGTATGTGACTTTCCCTAATCAAAATCACGTGTGTACATGGTTTTTCTTACTACAACCCACATACAACTTTCAATGACTACAAAACCTAGTTCTACATTAGTATGGTTTTTTCCCTGAAATCCAACCCTTGATTTATGACTACTGGTTATCAATCTTCTAAGATATCGAAGTAGATTTGATAGCTCCACTTCTAACTTCCATGCATCTAAAATATGGCCTCCTTTTTAGAGCATGGGCTCTGATACCATGTTAAATTTCCTTACTTTGGTACCTAGGTACTTTCTTATCTAGTGATTTCCTTACTTTAAATAAAATTAGTAGCTCATAAAACATAACACACTTGCTAGAATAATCAACTCAAATAAATATAGTGGAAGCAATATTGGAAACCAAAATATCAAACAAAATACACAAAGATATTTTTCCCATCAACTAATCTTATCATTCAAATAACTACAAAGATTACAAGGGCTCCCTTACTAGGAAAATGGCCCACAAAAAAACAAAAACAAATCAAATAGTACCTACAAACCCTAGCAACTGTCAGTCTATTTTACAATCTCTATCTTTCACATTTCCCAATATGTATGCACCTTTCCTTAAACAAACCCATGTATACACGTATGTTTCGACTGAAACTCGTGTACATGTGCACAAAGACTATATGACATGACCCTTTTATTGTGGCTCCAATCTATTGAAACCCACTTATGACTACTTTTGTCCCCTCTTCTCCCTAACCTGTAGTGATCTCTAAATGGAATTCCTTCTCCACCTATCCAAGATCTCCTTGAATCACAGTCCTTCATGATCCAACCCTCTTCATATCAAAAGTATCAAGTGTATTAAGTGTCTCCTCCTTCACCCTTTCCATGATTTCATAATATTCAGATATGAACTAACCCTAATATCCAAAGTGATTGATGGTTGAGATTACTTCTCACATCACTTGATATCAATGGCTAATATTTAAGTCACTAATGGTAATAAATTTATCATTTCATTAAGTAAAACTCAACTAATTAATAAAAGAACTTTACTTTAATAATTGCTTTAATGAAAGAAAATTGCCAAGGTAGAAATCTTTGGGTGACTTACACATATATAAACACTTAGACATGTGTGGAAGTACCTGTTTGACGCCACAAAAAAAAAAAAGAGTAGAGACTACAACACTTGAATTCCTTGGATGAATACAAGAAACAAACAGTGTTCCATACCAAAGTATTTTAGCAACAAATGAATAAATGGAATAATAGGGTCATACATAATATAAATTTCAAGGAATGTGGTTGGGCACTGTTGTATGACTTAAGGGTCAAATATTTCAAAGGAAAATTTAGAAAAATATGGAAAGGTCCCTTCAATATTAACAAATTCTATAATAATGTCTCAGAAAGGATAAGAACCATAGATGAAGAGAGCATCCACCTTCTAGTAAATGGCTTCAGACTTAAAATTTATAAAAGGCCTCTATCAAAGGAAGAATTCATAACCACTATGAAATTACACCACTTGGATGTAGCTGAGAGCATAATTTCTCTCAACCCATCCCATTGACCTAGGATTATTGAGAAAAAAAGAGAAAAAATCAATAAAATACCTAGGTGAAAACCTCCATGAGGCATTTAGGAAAAACATCTAGTTGAAAACCTCCATGGAGGTATCCCTATATTTGAATAATAAAATGTACCTCATCATGAAAAACCTTTATGGGATTGATGAGGCAAGAAAATGGTGAAACCCATAAAAAAAGAGAAAAGAAGAAGAAGAAGAAAACATTATAGGTATCCAGATACACCAACACCAAGGACATCAGCAAGGGAATTCAAGTACTTGCACAAAGAATGCAAAGATAAACATGAGAAAAGAAAATTGGTAGATCAAGAAATACTACAATGTTTGTAGCAAATTCAATAATATGAAATTATTTTTTAAGATCTATTCAAAAGTACACACAAGATCCATCCTAGAAACAATATCAGTCTATAAGAAACATCTCAAAAACTATTCTCAGACCTACAATGCTCTACATAATCTCTTGAAGCATAGGCCAAGGATCTGGAAGAAGTCAACAACATAATACCAAGCTCAAAAGAAAAAAAACAATATGCACAATCCACAGGTACAATCTCCAATATTTAACACTCAGAAATGGTTTAAGTTCAAAGTAAACCACATTTTCATTCTTACTTTACTTATTACCATACATGTCATCATATTCAATCCATTCCTATCCATATATACCATCTCTACACCACCACAAGAAAAATCTAGATCATATATTCCCATACCATCTAAACCATCCATCCATTTCATAAATTCTATATACCAACCATTATTTCATATCCCATCATCATTCCCACTTAGTCATAATCCTACAAATCATATTCAAATTATTCTATAGAATAATATAGGATCAATAAAAAACACAGTCGCCACCAAGGATCACTACAAGCATGGATGATTTTAAGGATGGAAATTTATTTTAAAATGTAGAAACCTTGGCGAATCTTACTAATCCTTCATATGTCAACTATAAATGTTTGGCGATATTTTTGTAAAAATATTCAAATTTATGAGTATTTTATATAGTTTTTATAAAATTTTGGCTATTTTTAAGGTAAAATAATTTTATCCTATAGAATTTGGGCGAATCATTTTTAAAATAGCGAATCTCATTTTTGGAAAAACCATAGAAAATTAGCCCACGAGCGAAATTTATCCCCTAAAATCATCCCTGATCTACAGGAAATCAAAAAGTCGCCCAGATTTCAAAATTTCAAAAATACCAATGACATAAGAGGTCTAAAACATAAAATTATACTCTTCAATATAACCTATATCAAGAGATATCACAAAAACCATATCTCTATTTCAAATAAAGAGACATGTCATCGCATAATATGTACTTTCGCAAAGCCCAAGGCAAGTGGATACAAGATTGGTGTAACAGGGGGTGACCTATCAATGTCACCTTAATAGGAAACCCCTTTATATTTAGGAGTATGTCAAAGTACCCCAGAGGAGACTCACCAATGACCTAAAGGGTTGAAAATAATAAGGCAAGGATGCAATAAATTCCCTCTCTCACTAATCACTCAAGTCAAAAAAGGTTCACTAGGTCTTTAAAAGATGAAGCAAAGTGAATATATGGTGTACCTGCCCATAAAAAGACAACAAAGGAAAAATATAGTAGTTTTCAGGTACCAAATGATGTTAGTGCTTCATAAGACCATGAACCTTTAAAAAGTAATCTAGCTAATATGAATTTGTAGCAATGAAACAATTTATAACAACAATTATAATTTACAACAACCACAAGAATTATTCCTTAAAATTGCTAGAAAAAGACAAGAGAGAATAGCTTTAACCTAGCAAAATGATAATAAGTTGTCATAGGAAAATTTGGCAATGTCTAGCTAGCATAATATGTCACTTTTGCAGATAATTTATTGCAGTTAGATGGTTGTACAAATATTTTGAAACATCAGCAAATTCTAGTGGTCAAAAGTGAAAGAACACACCATGCAAACTCATCACTTATTTAGTAAATTGATTGGAAATTGTCATAATTGAATTCTGGATGGGCTATGTGTGAGTTATGTAGATGAATGCAGCAATTTAGCATGAATTAGTATGGTTGTAATAATGTTTTTCAACAATGTAAATTTAGTTAAGGAGTTAGTCTAGTTTAGAGTTGGTAAAGGTTAGCAAAAGCTTCAAGGAGAAAGGTTTGAATATTTTCTTGATCAATCATCCACTATAATGAGTAGACTAGTGCCTTTTAGGGTTTATGGAGTCACAATAGCAGCAAAAAAACTTGAAGCAAAGTAGAAATGATAATACTTTTTCAAGGAGAAGGGATGAATGGAGGAGGTGTTGGCTACCCAAGGCCTCAAGCATCCAAGTCCTAGAGAGAAATTTTCTAGAAAGTAAGGGATCTTAGGCCCTAGATAATTTTTCCATCCTTAGACTATTGAAAGAATATATGCAATATGAAAGTAGAGTAAAACTACTAGAGATATAGAGCTTTAGGGCTCTAGTAGCTACTTCTTAAACAAGGTACACTTCAGAAATTTAAACAAGTGGAAAACTATAGAGAGAAAGAAGTAACTTATGTTTCTCTTCTAGGGTTTAAACAATCAATTTCATAATATTTAACATGAACCAAGTAAATTTTACCACAAGCATTCATTACATAAACAAATTGCATATTTTCTACTTACTTCACTGAGAATAATCAAGCCAAACCCTAGTTGAAGATCTTCCACAATGAGAAATAGCCAAGATACACCAAAAATTGCCTCTCCAAGAAGTTGTGCACTAGTTATTTCAGCCAATAACCCTTAAAGAGGGTGAAACTTTCAAAACACACTTAGTGTGTGATGAGTGGAAATAAAAAATGAGAGTACTTTCTCTCTATTTATACAATATCAATGACCTTTAATTAAAATTAGGTCATAAAAAGGTTGACCTGGCCAAATTACATCAAAAATATCGTTTTTACATAAATGAAGGTAATTAAACCCTAAAATTAGCTACAAGGGTGACATCATTCCCTTATAGGGTGACGTTGAGATCCTAGGGTGGAACGTTGGGCCCCATGTGAAAAATGTTTGGCCTCCAAAGGCCTTGGATGATGCCACATGTGCTAGTCAACACACAAGTTCCTTCATAAATGCAAACCCTAGCTATGGATGACATCCAGGGTAAAAATGATGATGTCATGGGATCTCAAGGGTCAATGTCTAGGTGGAAGAGAAATATCCCCCCAGGCCTAGGCCTTCTAGAGTGTCTTTGAGGTTATTGCCCTTCTTTCTTCCTAGTGCAAGTCTCTGATGTCTCCCTACCCCTGGTTGGGGTCACAACTAAGAATATTTTTATTTCTTTCTTGTGAATCCATGGGTGAAGCATCTCAAAGGTTTCATTTTTTCTTTTAACTCTTTCCAGCTACTTTTACCCTCTGGGCCTTTATGCCCTTCTTCCCACAAGACAATGTACAACCCTTACTAGTGTGTAAAATCCCAATGCCCGAACAAAGGTAGGGGGAAAATGAGAGGAATAAATATGAAAAGTGGTAAGTATGGAGGGAATGGATGATGGCATTTCATAGGTCGACCCAGTGGAAATCCATCCTAAAGGGAGACTAATTTACTAGGGCATCATGTCACCCTCCTAGGTATGAGCAAGTTAAAGAGCATGATTTCCAAGAAAACGTTATGAAATGAAGGAGAATTCAATGCAACATATTCAAGTTTTTCAATAATCAGACTGACACATACCATGATTTCGGGACTCATTACATCATGGAGAAAGATTTACTGCTACTTCAAGATCAGGCTGGTGGGATGTATACTATTTTTGTCAATAAATGGGTTGCACTAAAGAAATGAGGGGCCCTCTAGGGCCATTCTCAAGTCATCTGACTCTCGACACTCCATGTCTAGAACCTGTGGGCCTTGAGACATGATCTCCTTAGTTACCCCTAGGGTAGGGGATAACATCTGGCTCCAACTCGGGGACATGTTCTCACCGTAGAGTGTATGAGAACCTCAACATCTCTGGTATCACCCATTCCTACTAGATCTCAATAAAATTCAATAGTAATCCTCAGGGTGGTGATATCACCCCTTGCTCATATATGATATAAAAATACAATGATAAGTATGCATATATACATAATGGATAAACAGAATGTGAAAATGAAACTATACTAGCATGATATGCATATGGTATATACAATGTATGAAAATTCCTACCTAACTTACCTGTACTTACCTATGAAGTCAAGTATTTTCCCCATGATGGGGTTTAATGAGGCATCCACTAAATGGTAATAGACATTTTCTTCCTTCTAACATAGATAAATAGTAGGCATCATTGACTGACTTCATTCTGATTATGAAAGGTCCAAGCCAAAACTGTGCATTCCCTTTAACATCAATAGGTTCTCCTTTCTTTGAGTCCCACATATAGACCATATCTCCCTCATGATACTCCTTTTCTTCAAACTTGGTTGTTTCTTGTATAACTCTAGTATATTGTCTAGAGGGAGGAGGGTGGGATTCAGCTGTAAGGACTTCTTGTTGGCTTGGTTTGATCAATATTCCATCATCCCCTTTATTTAGTACCTTGACAGTCCCAAATTACTTATCCTTATATTTATCTAAGAGTTGTTGATACTCTTCATTCTTTGGCCATTGTATCTCATCCAAATATTCCTCTGAAGTGAAAGGCGAATCCTATGGAGAAAATATAGGAATATTTTCCTTCATTGGATCATGTATCACACTGGGCTCGGCATCATTATTAATTTCTTTCACATGGGATTTTTCCATTGGAATATTTGGAATCTGTTATATTGTCCCATTGTTAAGCCCTAATTTTGGCTCATTACCCCTTAATTGGGGCATATTATATTATTAATTTTATTTTATTTATGTCGGATTTAGGCCATTAGTTGTAATTATACCTCCTAGTCTCCTATATATACCAAGGAGACATTTTCATTTTGA
>JZKD02S1122378.1:59106-71870 GCA_000966675.3 Picea glauca | reverse complement strand
TGAGGGAACTATACCCTCATATTCACATAGACTGAATATAGTCTTTTGGAGGTCCAAAAGCTTCCCAATGGGGAGGTGTGATCAGGGGATCAAATTTTGCTCAAAAATTCAAATTTCTCGGAATTTCTTCAAATCAAACAAGAGCGTAGGCCTCGTGATTGCAAACCCAACACAACTTGTTTCATCTCAAACGGACGTCGGGAGTGAGATATATTGCGATCTGTTCGAATCATCAAACAGGGAAAAAAAAAAGGACGCTGACTATGCAGTCCGTACAGGATGACGTGGTAGGGGCCGTATGATGATGTGGCAGAGAACATACGACCATACATTGATGTGGAATGTGTTGACATGGTATTTTTTGATTGGCAGATGTGGTTGAATTGTGATGTGACATGTGGCATCATTTTTGGTCAATGGTATGGTGCCGCGTGGCCCAGTCATGGGCTGCCACATGGCACCCCAGGATTGGCTATTGGTTGTTGTTTAAAATTGTATGGGGTCCATGGGGGTTGAACCTCAAACCTCCCCTTTGGATCCGCGCTTTGGTAGAGTGTGGGCTACCACTAGCCCACACGTTGTTACTTGTAAACCATATGTTATAACATTTATTTAAACTTGAATTATGTTATGGTCGGCGCGGGGGTCTGGGCTAGGGCTTAGCCCCCATCCCCCAGTCACATTTACATTACATTCGACCATACCCTCCGATAAATGGCACACAGTGTTTTTAAATATGTATCCCATGGTTATATGTATGACCACATGTGACCACAACCGTGAGCGCGGGGGTTTGAAACGGTTGAGTTTCTTTTGCTAGCCTGAGGTCATATCGTGGACCCATGCACTCGAGAGCTAGGTGGTTAGGGGCTAGAGTACCCATAACCGTCCTACAGTTCGCACCATTGGCGCGGTTGCATTCAGTGCCAGGTTTTTACGCTTTAAATAGCGTGTGTGCTAGGTTGAAGGAACAAGGGTGCATTTTGTAGACGCAGAGACAACAAGCTTCAAGGGGAGACTTCAAAGAAGCCTAACTTCTTCGTTTTTTGGCCAAACGAGGTGACGAAAAAGCCCAGCTAGGGGTTTTTGGATGCTCTGAAGCCATTGGAGTAGTCTTTTGGTCAATTTGAGCATTGTAAAGCATGTTTTTGAGCACTTTGAGAAATTAATAATAATGATCCATTCGAAGCTGGACCAGGAAATGTATCCCAAGAGAGGGGTGAACTCCTTTATTATTTTTTGTGTTTATGTGCTTATGTTCATTGATTATGTTGTTGTTTATTTGTGTCTTAAATGAGATCCTATTAATGATGTGTTGCAAAGTTGATCCATTTGCTTTTAACACATAAAATTTACTTGCAAATATTTCCAAGTTTACAAGTCTTCTTCATTTTTAGATCAGCAGTGTTCTACTTGGGTGATTTTTTAGTATCATGGCTAAGCCATAAAAAATCATTAGTATCCTTATCTACAGCTGAAGCATAATATATTGGAGTAGCAAGATGTTGTACACGGGTTCTATGGATGAAACAAACTCTAACAGATATGCAGGTTGAGTATGATGAGCCCATTCCAATCTATTGTGATAAGAAAAGAACCATCAATATCTCAAAGAACCTGGTGATGAACTCCAAGATGAAGCACATTCCAATAAAGTATCACTTTATATGGGAACAAGTTGCATCGAATAACATCAAAGTTGAATATGTGGGAAAAAAAGAACAAGTGGAAGACATCTTTAGAAAAACTCTTCCATGGGGAGCCTTTGAGTATCTTCGCCAAAGACTCAGAGTAATTTATACTCCAAAATGAATTATTTTGAATGCTTATCTTATATTTCTTATATTTACATGAGGAAGCACCATAAAGAGGACAGTTCAAGTTGGGAGATCGGTTTTAGGAAGAGTCTAGTCAGGGGGAGTATCCCCAAGGATAGTTCAGTTGGGGGAGCATCCTGGGATGGAATGATACATTTTCCATTGATGACAAAGGGGGATATATTTATCATATGTATACCAGAGAGGCATGGTTCCAGAGGGAGCGATGGTCATAGGAAGAGAGTGAATGATATGACTTCAATATTGCATCATAGTGTTTCCATCAATTCCAAAGGGGGAGATTGTTGATTAATTGGGTTGGTTGTCATTGATGTCAACCCTTGAAGAAATTTTGGTAGCACAAAGGTTTGGGTAATGGAACCATGTTTGTTTGATTGATAATGGTATGAGTTTTGATATATTTGAAGGTAAAACTATTCTATATGGATAGTACATGTCATGTCATTTCTAGTGGTATGTGTAACGTCGCATAACTCCTCACGGTTAGAGAGTTATGGACATGTGAAGTTGGAGAACCCTCATGAGTCATCTAGAAGCCCCAAAAGGTCAAAGTAGTCAAGGTGTTTGCACAAAAGAAATTATTTAAATAATAAAGTGAAATGATGAGTGTACTATAAGTCAAACAGGATGCAAAATAAATTATTTAAATAATAAAGTTAATGGAGAACTTACTAATTATGGAAAGTGGTTAAGTTAAGTGGACAAGTGGTTATAAGTGGGTTAACCCTAAAATAAGTAAAGTGGATTAATATGTTTAGAAGGTAACCCCTTGAGGAAGCTACATAAAAGTATAAATAAGAGGCAAGGGTCTCTCATTCAAACACACTTGAATATCATTGAATATCTATTTTTTTGAAAGGTTATTTGGGGAGGTATTATTGATAAAGAAAAGTGCGCCAGAAAAAATGCAGCAGGAAAAGTGCATCAGAAAAAGTGTGGTAGAAAAAGTGTGGTAGAAAAAGTGTGGAAGAAAAGGTGTGGAAGAAAAGGTGCAGCAGGAAAAGTGTAGTAGGAAAGGTGCGGCAGAAAAAGTGCGGCAGAAATTGCAGTAGAAAAAGTGTGGCAGGAAAATTTTGGTAGGAAAAGTGCAGTAGGAAAAGTGTTGCAAAAAAAGTGCAGCAAGAAAACTGTGGCAGAAAAAGTGTGGTAGGAAAAGTGTGGAAAAAAAAGTGCGGCAGAAAAATCGCAGCAGTAAAAGTGTAGCAAAAAAGTGCAGCAGAAAAAGTGTGGCAGAAAAATCACGGCAGTGGATTCGAGGCAACAAAACTCTACACGAAGAAAAAAAAGGTATGGCTCTCATATGTGTAGTGTTGAATTTATGAATCAAGTTGAGGGATTTCCTTGTAAATATGTTGGATGCCCTCTTGGGAGTTTATGGCTTGCTGTAGAGTTGATATGAGGCAGATTTATTGAACTTTAGTATTGGTTCATGTTTGAGGGATTTTGGTTGAGGTATGTTGCTAAAGTTATTGGTACAGATAAAGGTTGTATAACAGTGAGGTTCTAGCACATGGTTTGAGGTACAGACTTATGGTATAGTGTTTGAGGTCTATGTGATCATATCAGATTGGTTGATGAGTATACAGTGATAGGTTTCTCAGTGACATATTCAGTTTCTACATTTGAGGTATATGTGATCAGATCAGATTGGTTGATGATGTTGGTACATCTTGATGAGTCAAAGATGATGTGTAGTTGATGCACGATTGGTACATACTTGGTACATGGTTGGAGGTACTTATTAGTAGTATTGTTGACACATGGTTTATGGATGATTTAGAATGCTTGTATTGGTATATTATTAGAAGAACATATTGATATTGATGATGATTATGAGTTGTTGTGTTATGCTTGGTTGATGCACATCTTTGAGAGTTGTCTTGGTGATTGATATTGGTGAGTAGATCTGATTTGGTTGACAAGATTGATGAGATGGGTTGTTGTGATAGGTTGTTTGGACAGGTTGTTGTGACAAGTTATTTGTACAGGTTTGGTGCATGGTTGATGCACTTGTTCATGGTACAAGTTGAGGTATAGGTTGGTGCATGGTTGATGCACTCGTTTATGGTACAGGTTGATTACAGGTTGTTTGGTATAGGTTGGTGCATGGTTGATGCACTTGTTTATGGTACAAGTTGATTACAGGTTGAGGTATAGGTTGATGCATGGTGGATGCATGGTTCAGGTTATTGGTATAGGTTGTTTGGTGCCAGTTTATTGGTATAGGTTTACATCAATATATCTCATAGTGATAGTGTGAAAATGGTTCCATCATTCTACTTATACGTCAGGAAGGTTGGATGGGGCAAGGATAGTTGGTTGTAGCTAGATAACATAGGGGGTTGTAGCCTCCTTCCGGTTGTAGCCAGAGAATTGGGGAGTTGGAGCTTCCCTTAGGTTGTAGCCTGAGAAACTAGGTGGTTGTAGCCAGAGAATTGGGGAGTTGGAGCTTCCATCAGGTTGTAGCCTGAGAAACTATGGGCTTTGAGCCTCCTTCCAGTTGCAGGAGGAAAAAAATGAAGTTGGTTCTTCCAATGAATGTAATTCTTAAAGACATATAAGAAAAAAAATTATGTGGTTTTCTCTTGCTTTGGGTTTCCACGTAAAAACATTGGTGTACTATGTATGTGTATGATTTCTCATTTGTTCATTGTTTATTTACTCTACAACTATTGGATGATGATGTTGCATTGATATAACACTTGCATTTTGTGGTTAAAAAGGATTGAATATCTCTATTATTGATTCACCACCCCTGTCAGTAATCCAATAGTTAGATGGTTGTAGCAATATTTTGCAACAAAATCAAATTCTAGTGATTAAAAGTGCAATAAAATGCCATGCAAACTCAACAATTATCTAGTAAATTCAGTGGAAATTGTCACAATTGAATTTTGGATAGGCTAAGTGTGAGTTATGTAGGTGGATGAGGAAATTTAGCATGAATTAGTATGGTTGTAACAATGTTTTGAAACAAAAACAAGTTAGTTAAGAAGTCAGTATAGTTTAGTGTTGGTAAAGGTTACCAAAAGCTTCAAGGAGAAAGATTTGAATGTTTGTTTGATCAATCATCCACTATAATGAGTAGACTAGTGCCTTTTAGGGTTTATGGGGTCACAATAGAAATGAAAGAACTTGGAGAAAAGTATCAATGATAATACTTTGTCAAGGAGAATGGATGAATGGAGGAGGTGTTGGCTACCCAAGGCCTCACGAATCCAAGTCCTAGAGAGAAATTTGCTAGAAAGTAAGGGATCGTAGGCCCTAGTGAATTTTTCCTTCCTTAGACTATTGAAATAATATATGCAATAGGAAAGTAGAGTAACACTACTAGAGAGCTATAAATTTAGGGCTCTAGTAGCTACTTCTTAACCAAGGTTCACTTCGGAAATTTAAACAAGTGGAAAAGTATAGAGAGAAAGAGGTTACTTATGTTTCTCTCCTAGGATTTAAACAAACAATTATATAATATTTAACATGAACCAAGTAAAATTTACCACAAACATTCATTAAATAAACAAATTGCATATTTTCTACTTACTTCATCAAGAATAATCAAGCCAAACCCTAGTTGAAGATCTTCCACAATGAGAAACAGCCAAGATAAACCAAAAATTGACTCTCCAAGAAGTTGCGCACTAGTTATTTCAGTCAATAACTCTTAAAGAGGGAACAAATTTCAAACCAGACTTAGTGTGCGATGAGTGATGATGAAAAATGAAAGTACTTTCTCTCTATTTATACAGTATTAATGACCTATAATTAAAATTAGGTCATAAAAAGTTTGGCTTGGCCAAATTACATCAAAAATGCATTTTTTACATAAATGAAGGTAATTAAACCCTAAAATCAGCTCCAAGGGTGACATCATGCTCTTCTAGGGTGATGTTGATCTCTTAGGGTGGAACGTTGGACCCCATAAGCAGAATGCTTGGCCTCCAAAGGCCCTGGATGATGCCCCACGTGCCAACCAACACACAACTCCCCTCATAAATTCAAAACCTATCTTTGGATGATGTCTAGGGTCATAATGATGATGTCATGTGCTCTCAAGGGTCAACGTCCAGGTGGAAGACCAAGATCCCCCTCGATCTAGGTCCTACAGAGTGTCTCTGAGGGTAAAGTCCTTTTTTCTTCTCGGTGCAAGTATTTGATGTATCCCCACCCCTGGTTGGGGTCACAAAATCCATCTATGGGATTTCATCCCCATGGAGGTCCAAGCTATTCATTCCCCCACATGTACCCATCCCCTGGGAAAAGTCGTACAACAACAAAAAGCATGCCATCTAGGGGTTCATAAGTCACAGGGATCATAGCAATGTCAATCACTTATAATAATCAAACTACCCAAACATGTGCAACAAACCCGCATTTACCCCAAAAAATGCTCAAAGACGTTATGCAGTTTAACAAGTCAAGTTTGGAGAAGGTCTTAGGGTGTGCTATTGGGCTAATACTGCTTAATTGTGGGGTGTTTCTGAGGTGAGAACCAATCTATGTCATGTAAGTGAGTGTGAGGTGGTGTGGGGTAAGTGTTTGGGCATCGGGTGCAATGATAACAAGGAAGTGTATATATTACCTGTGGGTTCCCTTGTAGAGGGCGAGCTACACCTTGTCATAGATGCCATTTTCTCCTATCCCATTAAATTCATTTTATTCTTAGCTTCATTTGTTTTTATCTTTTTCTTTTATTCTTCAAGAAAAAGAGTTGAGGGACAGTGTCCTGGCTTGGTGACAACATTATCCACAAGCATTTCATAGATATGAGAAGGTTGGATCGTGATGAGACCCCCTTTCTCTTGGATATTCCACAAAGATCCACTACCCTATTCTGGTGACTAGATAGATGGTAGTATCATACAACTACATTCCCATGCTCATAATAGGCTGGCTCATGATGAGACCCCCCATCCACCAACTAATACCTTGAGTGATTATTTATCTTATGTGTTCTCTTTTCTTACTGAGAAGATTTTTATTGATTTCTCAAGAATCCCTAGGCGAATCACCTCAAATGTTTCATTTTATCTTTTAACTCTTTCCAGCTACTTTTACCCTCTAGGCCTTTATCCCCTTCTTTCCACAAGGAAAGGTACAACCCTTACTAGTGTGGAAAATCCCAATGCCTGAACAAAGGTAGTGGGAAAATGAGAGGAATAAAGATGGAAAGTGGTAAGTATGGAGTGAATGTAATATGGCCTTTCATAGATCGACCCAGAGGAAATCCATCCTAAAGGGAGACTAACTTACTAGGGCATCATGTCACCCTCCCAGGTATGAACAAGTTAAAGAGCATAATTTCCAAGAAAATGTTATGAAATGAAGGAGAATTCAATGCAACATATTCAAGTGCTTCAATAATCAGAGTGACACATACCATGATACCCAGACTCACTACCTCATGGAGCAAGACTTACTGCTACTTTAGGATCATGTTGGTGGGATGGATATTGTTGTTGTTGATAAATGGGTTGAACTGAAGAAAAGAGGGACCCTCCGGGGTCATGCTCAAGGCATCTGTCTCTCGACACTCCATGTATAGAACCTATGTGCCTTGAGACATGATCTCCTTAGTTATCCCTAGGGTAGGGGATAACAAGACCTAAAGGTACCCCTATAGATTGCATGAAAAGCTATAACAAATAAAATAATCATTCATGGATTCCAAAATTTCAATGATATAAATGAACAAAAAAGTATACAAAATCGATTTCTACACTTACATACCATTTTCATCAAGGGATATCAGAGGTAACCATCTCTCTATTACACATAAAATACCTACAAGTACCCCTGTAGATTATAGGAAAATTTGTAGGAAAATTTAGATTCAAGAAAATCCATGCAAAATCAAAAGAATTCCCAATGAGGACTTCTCAAATTCAAAACTCCAACATCATGACTAAACATTCTAATCATGTACATGCTCTCTAATACCAATTCTCTCTTTACTTACAATTTAATTGCAAAACATCCATACAAATGCATGCTCAAACAATATTATCTTACCCTTCATTGAGGTGGGCCTTGCACTCTCATGTGAGGGATGAGGTCACATCGACATGTTAAGATAAGGGGGTGGTCACTTCAGGCGATTAAAATAAGTTGAGATAAGTAAAATTTGTATACAAAGGTCATGACCATTAGCATAAGACAAAAAGGTGACATGAGCGAAAATGGTGGTAATTATGAAGATGCTATATCTTCGCCAATTTTAAATTGAGAGTTTCTAAAAGGAACCACCTCCAATAATCACTCAATATATTCATGATATATCATGCATAAAAATACTCAACCACTATCTCATTCACACATTTAATTATCTCTTGAGAGAACTAATCATTAAAGAGAAGCTATAGAATTTGGGTTTAAGAGAAAACTACAAGGGTCGGCCTGCCAAAATTAAATCAAGTGGATGTCAACAGTTTCAACCTTGGATATAAGTAGTGATAATTCTATATGAAAGGTTGGTGATTAAACCCTAATATTGAAATTTTATTTTTATATTTTACTCCCAGATATTCTCTACGGTCATATTTCCTTATAAAAACTATCCACATAATCACTACATCCCACATTGTGCCTCTTATAGGGAAAACCATTGTGAGTAAGAAATTTCAATCTGATTTTTTTTAACCTTTCCACCCTTTTTCTTCACCATTCTCTACATTTCCATATCTACCCATTGGCTAGAAACACCATTGATCTCATTTAAAAATAGAGATTGTAGATTGAGGGAAATTTCCTATAAAAGAAAAATCCCTTACTCAAACATCTTTTAAATCTCTGTCTGAATCTTTGGTGATCACCTTCAAAATTTTGGTAATCTTCCTATGTCACACAGAGGGAATTTTAGGAACTAAGAATCCTTTGAAATATTTCAAAATAACTACAATTGACTTTACATAATTGGTTTTGAGATTCATATTTGAAAACATGAGTTTCTTTTAAGAGATGAGAGCCAACATACCCATCCAAAGTTTAAAACAATCCAGAGGTAGTAGAAATATTCCAAGAATCTAACTGGATTGTTTAATTTGAGAAGCTCAAAGGATATGATGATGAAATATCCATGGAGTTTTCCCTCAATTTCCAAAATAAGAAGGGGAGAGAGAATATGCCATAGTTGTCAAGGACTTGGAGCTACATATTGATGAGGATAGAATTAGTAGACTTTTTGGGTTACCTATGGGCCTACCTTGGGACAAATATGAGGTTCAAAAGGCTAGTGATGCCATGAAACCCTTCTTTATTAACTATGAAAAACCTACAAAAGAAAAGAATGGAGTAAAAAGGGATATTTTAGTTGAGCCTTGTTTGAAGTGGCCTACCATTGCTAAAGTACATAAATTGTGAAGGGAGAATGAGCATAATTTATTCTTACCACTTCAGATTATTGCATCAGTTGAGGGATTTGTTTCATCAAAATCATAAAGAGAACCTAAGAATACATCATTTCCTCCTACAATCTGTAACATAAATTAGTGAAAGGGTGAAAATGGGAAGAAGGATGCCCTGGCACACCATGACCTCATCAATATCATAGTGTGTGAGTCCCCGAAGAATTTGAATGTCAAAGTGTCATGGGAATAGTTTATGGATATGGTGACGTGGGCCTTCTTACGGTCATAATATTCCATTTAGCAACCAATCCCTAAGAAGGATGTGAAGGGAAATAAGAAACCAAGAAGAGTTGAAACTTCCAATAAGAACTACCAAAGAAAATAAAAATAGAAACTATTGACAAAGAGGTGGATGCCACCAAGATTAAAATTAGGACACCACCTAGCAACCCATTAAAACTAAAATAGAAAATACACAGTCCAAGGGTGGATTAGGAAGTCCTATAGGAGGGCTAGGACTAGATCCCCATCTGCTCCTAAACTAATTATTGCGATCTCTTCCTCCATAATAAGTCTAGGAGACTCTTCCAACCCTATAGGGTCCCCATCATGGGCACCCAAGGATGAAGAAGAAAATAAATAAGAAACAAAGGAGAAAGACAAAGTAACAATTACACTGATCACATTATAATCCACCATAAGGGATTTGGAAGCGACCAAGGTTGAGGCCCTTAAATGGAAGAACATAGAAAAGAGTAAGAAGAAAAAGGGGAAACACAAAGAAATAAACACAAAGAGAATATAGCAATAGCTCCATCACCTATGGGAAAAGCTCCAAATTATGAAAATGAAAGGGGGAAGATGACTACAAACAACTAAAGTTGGAAACTCATACCTTGAATAAATAGTCATAGAAGAAAAAAAAAAATGAGGCCACTCTAACTGAAAAAGTAGATATAGTGAGAGAATACAAAGACAAGATGGCCCAACTAGCACAAGAATTTTCAAGTTGCAGGAATCCTGCAAAGGTTTATACACCCTTTCTTAGAGAACAATGGATTAAATTATAGTTGGATAACCTAACACATCAAGTTGGATTTAAGGTGGAAAAATGAAAGGACTTTGTAGATGTGTGCTAGGAAAGTGATGAAGAAATGAGGGCTAATATATGTGAGTTCTACTTACACAATGTTGCCTCCCATATCCCTACAAATGGATCCCAAATCCATATGTAGGGGATGTTCAAATTATGGAATTATCATCTTAGCTTCACATGAAGATATTAGAGAAACTAAGTTAAAAATGTACATAGAAGAAGAACTCCATGGCCCTCTTTGGATCAAGGATGAATTTCCTAAACCAAGGGAAATTATATCCATTCATGAGGATCTTAGCTCAGATATAGGTGTGGCACCCATTCTGGAGGAAAAACAGAGGAAGGTCGTCACTCATCTAGACGATACCCTAAGATTCCTAGGAGAGGAGGAAACTTAAGCCTACTAAAGAAGGTGGCAGTCACTCCCCTATGGTCTTCAAATTAGATAACCTCATTCACCTAGAACTTTACAAGATTCCTTGTTGGTTACTTCACTCTACAAGGAATCACTTGAGAATTTGAAAGAAAAATGGATTAGATTAAGGTTCAATCTCCCTCTTCTCTTGCGACCTTCACCATGAGTAGATTTGGACAGGGAAAGAGAGAAGATATAATGGGAATAAAGTGAAAGGATATTTGGGTATTATGATAAGGGGGACATCACTATATATACAACATGGGACATTAGGTAGAGACACATGGAGTAGAAATAATAGTTCAAGGAGGATGAAATTGTAGTTTTTGTTGCTCAAGGGTGTACAAAACCTTAATATGGGGGGTAATGATGGGCCTATACATTATAGACCATGAGGCCCATCCATGCCTTTTTTTGAACTACCCTTGTACTTAAGAAACTCACCTTTTAACCATAATCAATATAAAATTATGGTTTTTTCAATTAAATGGTGAATGAATTGAGTTTGGTTAATCAGATGATTTGTTCTTGATTATTTATGTTTGATCTCATGATAAATATGTATGTATACAAGACTAACTCTAGCTATTTGAATCACATGAGGAAGTCTGCTTCGATTTGCTTAATGAAAAATAGGGATCGTGTCGCCTCTCCTTATTTCAGAAGCTGACAAAGCATTCAGGACATATTATCCATCTCATCCATGTGAACTAATGATCTAGGGGACAAAATATGTCAAGGGAATTGGTTCCTAGAACCAAGGAAATTAATTTTAGGGATATATTGGATCACAAACTTCAATCAAGCAGTGATTGGAGGGATGAATTGATTGATTTTTCTAGTATAAAAAGAGCATGGATTAGCCTTGAGTTATTTATTTAATTTTTGTAATCATTCACAAACTATTGGAGGTGTCCTTAGAAATTGGGTCTTTCCCATTTTGTAACCTTGTTTTTGAATGATATGATAATGGAAAGTTTTATTCATCAGCTAGTTGTTATTAGTTGTTTCTAGTTTCCTTAAAGGAACCTTGGGTAGGCCCCACCTAGGGTTTATCTAAGGACATGTTTGTATCTTTAATCACTTTCATGCCATCCTTTGTAATATTTCTTCTTTATACATTAGATGATGCATAGTTGTTCTATTTCCTATAGCGATGTTATAAGTAACATCTCATGATGTTTACTTCTTTGCATGGCATGAACACTTTTCTTTTATCTCTAGTTAGCATATTTTAACTATAACACAAATGATCACCATGGAATTATACATTTTATGAATTAATTTCTAATATCATGTAATATTCTAGTAGAAATTGTGTATGCCTATAGGACTTCTTGTGGCAACACATAGTTCCTATAACATTGTTCCAATTTTTTTTAATTTATGTTATAATCAGTTGAAAACAAAAAAAGGAGTTTCTTGGACCATGGATTACTTCATTTCTACTTCATAAGGATTATATTTCTTTCTTATGCTTCAATTTAGCTTCTACAATATAATATATTTGAGTAGGGTTTGTGTAATGCAATTTGAATTTTTAACATAGTTGTTTTCTGATTTTGGTCCAACAAATCACATTATCTTACTTGGATTTTCATCTTTAAACTATGTTCCTTGCATAATGTACCCCAATTGTCCATTGATATGATAAGAGGGGAATGGTCACTAAGTTTCCTAGTTATTTAAATTATGTTTCTAGTCATTTCCTTTAGTTAATTATTATCTTCCTAGCATTTAAATTTAAGATTTTTTCTTTATGATATATTAAGTAGTTGTTGATTTTCACTCTCCCTTATTGAAGTATCCCTTGGTTAATATAATCTCCCCCTGTAGATAGATGCATGTGTGGGGTCTTCACACATAGTGCACGGTACCTCTGAAGTTCATATAGAATTTGAGTTGACATTTAAAGTACTAATCTCAAGAGTGCAACATTGTTTTTTTTATTCCAAGGCTTTTCAACAACCCTATAAGAATATACAAATATAAAATTTCATGAAACAAATTCTAATCGCCCTTCATTTATATTTTCTTTTTTATAAATATACATAATAGAATCTAGACAATTG
>JZKD02S1122378.1:41239-58539 GCA_000966675.3 Picea glauca | reverse complement strand
ACTTACGTATTTATCCATTAAGATTTCATAAATGCCACATAAAAAATTGGATTGTTGGCATTTTGAACCTCAAGCTAGGTTTATCATGAGAACTCACTTATTATTATATTATTGTATTGTAGAAAACCTAAACAAATTCCAAATGTATATTTGGGAGAATAAACATGGTGATTATGATGATGATGGTTATTAATGTCCAAAAAGACCAACATTGGTTTATTGGGCCTTAAAAAAGGTGAGAAATTACTTGGTTTTCTTAAGAATTTTATTTTTATGCTCGAAAATATTTAAGAGAAGCAATCTTAAATCACCATAAGTTTGATGAGTTAAAACGTTAGGAAGGTTTGTACTATTATCCACCCCATTCATAGGGGTAACTAGAGGATATCATATCTCATGGCCCACAATGAACACATTGATATTGATTATGATGATGATGGATGATGATCAACATGTCCACCCATGGCATCCTAGTAGCCCCCCTCAAATGTCTCTTTCACTCTTGATCAACAAAGCTCATGACATCCAATAAAACACAGTTTTTGGGAGATGGTAATCTAGCATCATCATGAGATACAATAGTACTTCTTTCATACATAATGTTTTTATTAATATACTAGGAATTTGAATGGGGATAATTTTTTGAAGTTGGATAATGAATCATAATCTCAAGAAGTTATGTTTGTTTCCTTTTTTCAACTTGGTGGCTAGAATTTCTACTCTAGTCCCATGTTGTCACCCCTAAGGAAAAGGGGTATTACTGGGGGGGTCTCACAAGAGTAATGTTTTGTTTCCCTACCATACTTAATACTTACCATCCTAGAGTCTATCACAGTGTACTAAACTTATGTAATGGGTCACGTTTCATTCTCTCATGAGAAGAGGGGATAAATGCCCAAAGGTTTATTGCAGTTGCTAGTAAAAAATAATGAAGAATGAATGATCCTAAAGAAAGAAAGAGATAATAGAAAGGCCTTTAAAAATTCAATCCATAATTGAGCTCTACCATTTCCATGTTCATCCCAATCCCAAAGCTATGAATTCTAAATCTTGAAACCTTATAAAGGGGACTTGAAAGAAAATAAAAGGACACTAAAAAGGAAGATTAAGGGGTTGGAAAAACATAACGCCTAGAAAGTGGTAACTCAAGAGAAAGTGAACCATCCATAAAGGAACTCATATAAATGGACCAAATGACTCCATAAGCCATGAAGTAAGCCCAACACATTTCACTATCACACTTACTCTTGAAGGGTTATTTTCTTTCCTGCTTCCCCTGAGACATATCCCTCTACTTGGGCCTTTTCTTTCCTGTTTTGGTTGGCACACCAAATAGGGTCCAATGATGGTCCTCCCATATTCAAACTCGCCAAATTGCATAAAGTATTGAGCCAATGTTAAATTTAAAGGGGATACTTGATGTGAACTATTTATGTGGCTTCCATCTTAAGTAACAATTTACTTTCTATGATCCAAGGGATTTTATACCTTGTGAAAATTGGTTTCACTTGATTCGACACTTTGATTTATTTGGATGCCACTAACATGGTTCTTTAAAAGGCATACCATGATTTCACCTAGGACATTGTGCATATGTTTACAGGGTATGGCATGTGCGATGCAGATCATTGAGTCATTGGATGGATTGAAAAACTTAGTTATAGGCTCTCACACCTTTTGGGCCTTGGACGATGGACAAATGGGCTTGAATTTGATAGATATGGTCATGATGGAACACTTATGGAAATGAATCACATAGTTTGGACAATGCATCCACACCTTACCCAACCACTTTATGGAGGACGTTGCACTCGGTTTGGATTAAACAACATGTAGAGATGAGATGCATCCTCTCTCCACATCAGATGCTACCTTATATACCTTGGACACTAGGATTTTGATGATGACATCATGAGATAGGGTTTTATGGAGATGATGGGGTTTGCATGCCACATGGACACCACATGATGATTTTATGTGACATGGCATTTATCCACCTTGCTTGAACATTGGATGATGGCACATGGAATTTGGAGGACCTCCTTCTCCCTTAGGAGGCTTCACATCACCAAACATGTGGCATTATCATTGTAGAGGATATTTTTATGGGTCAGCCCCACCTTTAGCATGGATTTATGATGTTTTACTCAAATTATGTGGAAAATTTGTGCTTGGTTACCTCATATAAATATATGAAACACTAATTTCATTTTTTCATCATCACAACTCCTCATACAAGTGAGAGAGATTCTCTAGAAAAGTTCACTCTATCTTTGTTTTGTCTCTTGGACTCTATGTGCACCTCTTGGAAGTGATTTTGGATGGATATTCTCTTATTGATGGTGGAATATTCATGAATTGGGGTTTCCTCATACTAATGCACCTTCTATGTAAGTGTGGGGTATTTTTTTATTTATCTGGGTTATTTTCTCTCTTAAAGTGGTGGTGTTTCATGTTATCTTAATATTTCTGAAGTTTTGAAACCATAAGTGGAAGTATTAAGAGTGGTTATCCCATTCCCTTGTTGTTTTCACCTTTAACTTGTTGAAGCATTTAATATTCTCCCTAAGGGTTAGGAGTGGCTATCCCTTAAGGGTTTAATTTATCTAGGGTTTGTTTCTAGGGGTAGGAGAGGCTCTCCCCCTAGGTTCAATACCTATTTCAACCCTTCATATTAGCTAGATGCACTAGATAAACTTGGACATAACCTAAGGTTTATGAGTGGATAAACCTTGGTAGTATTCCTTTGAGGTTTGACTTGGTTCTATAAGGAGATAGCTATAAGTCTCAAACATTCACCTTCTCTCTTTCTTGGCCTCCTTTATTGCATTTTCTTGACTCCATTTTCCCTTGGAAATTAAATGACACTAGTCTAGTTGATTGCAAGTGATGATTGAAACCCTAGTTTAAACACATTTTCTCTCAAAACTCTTTCTTAAATTGGATTTATGACATCATTAGCAAGTTTATTGTACCCCAATGCTTTGAATAACCATTGTTTTACTTGTTTCTTTGATATATTATTTTCTACAACCACTAGGACTACAGTTTATTGATGCAAATTTACTTAATATTGTGGCAAATCTTGCCTAGAAAATTCTTTTAGAAATTGGATATTGTTTCCTTGTTGTAAAAATGATGTTTTTGGACTTGATTATCATAACCTTTTTTTTGTTAGTGTTAATTTTCATACATGTACTAGAGAAAAATCCTTGAGAATATTTAGTGGTTTGTCGAGATTAGGGACTCATCACCATAAGAACAATATCATCGGCATAAAGAAAAAGGATGATGACTATTCCAACTAGAGACATGCTGATATAACCTACTTCTTCCAAGAAAAACTTTAACTTGTTGATGTATATACCAAAGAGGGTAGGGGACAGGGAACAACCTTTATTAAATCCTACATCACAATTAATTTTGTTTGACTAGCCCTCAATGCTCCTAAACTTGAAAATAATTTTCTCTTATAGCCTCATCGTACTGGATCTCAACTTGAAAGGAACTTTGAGCTCCTCTAATCGAGTCTCGAGGTTAGTTCCGGGCATAGTGTCAAATGTTCTCTAAAGTTAATGAAGAAACATAAGATATTAATTTTATTATTGTGACACTCCTCCACAATGATCCTAATTATCATAACATGGTCCATAGTTGAATGATAACCTCTAAATCCGACTTGGCCTTCAACTCTGTTTTTTTGGATTTCTAGCTATATGTTGATCTTGTTTTCCAGAACAATCCAATACAATTTGGATAAAAGAGGGCTAATCATAATGGTCCTATAATTAGAGAGATTGCTTGTATCATTTCTTTTCAAAATAAGAACAATGAGGCTTTGAGTCTAGTATTTAAGGAAACCCCACTTGACTCCTAAATTGAAGAGCTTGTGAATATAAGGGATGAGGATATGCCCTCAAATTTTTAGGATTTTTGTTTGGTAGCCTCTAGTGTCCTTATTCTAAAGTAAAAACAACATTTGAGGTTTAGTAAATCTTTTTACGGTAGGAATTCTAGTCTCTCAAAGGAATCATATTGTTTTCTTTAGTTTTATGAGTTAGAATTGACCTCGAGAATTTCTTAGGATCTACCTTAGAGAGGTGTAAAAGCTTATCTTTCTCTCCATTTATATAGTACTTTTTTTCTTTTAATTCGGGCTTTGTACCTATATATCATGTCATATTTTAGGGACTCTTTAGAAGCATCACTAATGGGGTTTTTAGCACTCTAACACTCTTTATTGTACCAAGGGTTAGTCATTCTATTTTCCTTTTTACCTATCACCTAGATAGAGAATTTGTTAAAGAAAGTAGAGAGGGTTATTATAAAATTATGGTAGAGCTCTTCAATATTTTCCTTCATTGATAGGAGATATAATTCATTATTTAAATCCTTTAGAAAAAGACCAACTTTCGTTTTCTAGAAGATCAAATGTTTTTGGTATCAAATGTTTTTTTGGTTATCATGATTATGTAAAGTGCAAAAAATTTCTATCTAGAAATATCAAATCTCACGTCATCCAAATCAGTATATCAAATATTACATAATCTACCAAGCCCATGAATACAACTAATCCAATTACACATTTTACACATTTCAGGGTTTTGGCATTTTTCACATATCCTGGTCGGGTGATATAACTCTGAGCGATATCACCTCCATTATGGCCTTCCTATCTACTTCCTTTATTCCTTCTTGATGTTCTTCAAGTGTGACATTAAGGAAACATTGTGAGCCCTCAATGGTATGATCAATAATGTTCACTTGGTCATGTTCACCAAAGCCCAAGAAAAGTCGATGCAAGATTGGCATAATAGGGGGTGACCTATCACTTTCACCTTAATAGGAGACCCCTTTCTATTTAGGAGTATGTCAAAGCACCCTACGGGAGACATCCCTAGTTACCTAAAGGGTTGAAAAGATTAAGGCAAGGATGTAAGAAATACCCCCTCTCACTGATCACTCAAGTCAAAAAAGGTTCACTAGGTCTTTAAAATATAAAGCAAAGTGAATATATGGTGTACCTGCCCAAAACAAGAAAACGAAGGAAAAATATAGCGGCTTTCAAGTACTAGATGATATTAGTGCTTCATAAGACCATGAACCTTTAAAAAGTAAGCTAGCTGATATGAATTTGCAACAATGCAAAAGTTTATAACAACAATTAATATTTTACAAAAACCACAAGAATTATGCCTTGAAATTTATTTAAAATGACAAGAGAGAATAGCTTTAACCTAGAAGAATGATAACAAGTTGTCACAAGCAAATTTGGCAATGACTAGCTAGCATAGTATGTCACTTTTGTAGATAATTTGTTGTAGTTAGTGTTGATTAAATGGGTTTGTTTTCATTGATGTCAAGCCTTGAATAAAGTCTGGTAGTGAATTCCGATAGAACAAAGGTTTGGGTAATGGACCCAAGTTTGTTTGATGTATAATGGTATGAGTTTTGATATATTTTCAAGTAAAAATATTCTAGATGGATAGTACATATCATGCCATTTCCGGTGGCATGTGGAACATCACATAGCTCATCATGGTTAGAGAGTTATGGCCATGTGAAGTTGTAGAACCCTCATGAGTCATTTAGAAGCCCCAAAAGGTCAAAGTAGTCAAAGTGTTTGCAAAGAAGAAATTATTTAAATAATAAAGTGAAGTGATGAGTGTACTATAAGTCAAAGAGGATGCAAAAGAAATTATTTAAATAATAAAGTGAAGTGATGAGTGTACTATAAGTCAAAGAGGATGCAAAAGAAATTATTTAAATAATAAAGTTAATGGAGAACTTACTAATTATGGAAAGTGGTTGAGTTAAGTGGACAAGTGGTTATAAGTGGGTTAACCCTAAAATAATGAAACTGGGTTAAGATGGTTAGAAGGTAACCCCTTGAGGAAGCTACATAAAATTATAAATAAGAGGCAAGGGTCTCTTGTTCAAACACACTTGAATATCATTGAATATCTATTTTTTTGAAAGGTTATTTGGGAAGATATTATTGATAGAGAAAAGTGTGGAAGAAAAAGTGCAACAGAAAAAGTGTGGCAGGAAAACTGTGGTAGAAAAAGTGTGGCAGAAAAGGTGTGGCAAGAAAATTGTAGAAGAAAAAGTGCAGTAGAAAAAGTGTGGCAGAAAAAGCGTGGAAAGAAAAGTGTGGTAGAAAAGGTGCGGCAAAAAAAATGTGGAAGAAAAGGTGCAGCAGAAAAATTGTGGCAAAAAAATTGCAGCAGAAAAATTGCAGCAGGAAAAGTGTGGCAAGAAAAGTGCAGCTGGAAAAGTGTGGTAGAAAAAGTGTGGCAGAAAAAGTGCAGCAGAAAAAGTGTGGTAGGAAAAGTATGGCAGGAAAAGTGCAACAGGAAAAGTGCGGTGGGAAAAGTGCGGAAAAAAAAGTGCAGCAGAAAAAGTGCAGCAGGAAAAGTGTGGAAAAGGTTGTATAACATTTAGGTTCTAGCACATGGGTTGTGGTACAAACTTTTGGTATAGTGCTTGAGGTATATGTGATCATATTAGATTGGTTGAGGAGTATATAGTTACAGGTTTTTCAGTGACATATTCAACTTCTACATTTGAGGTATATGTGATCAGATCATATTGGTTGATGAGTTGGCACATACATGAGGTGTATAGTTGATGATGTTGGTACATCTTGATGAGTCAAAATTGATGTGTAGTTGATGCATGATTGCTACATACTTGGTACATGGTTGGAGGTACTTGTTAGTAGTATTGTTGACACATGGTTTATAGATGATGTAGCATACTTGTATTAGTATATTATTAGAAGCACATATTGATCTTGGTGATGATTATGAGTTGTTGCGTTATGCTTGGTTGATGTACATCTTTGAGATTTGTCTTGGTGATTGATCTTGGTGAGTAGATATGATTTGGTTGTTAAGATTGATGAGATGGGTTGTTGTGATGGGTTGTTTGGACAAGTTGTTGTGACAAGTAATTTGTACAGGTTTGGTGCATGGTTGATGCACTTGTTCATGGTATAGGTTGAGGTATAGGTTGGTGCATGGTTGATGCACTTGTTTATGGTACAAGTTGATTACAAGTTGTTTGGTACAGGTTGGGGAATGGTTGATGCACTTATTTATGGTCCAGGTTGATTCATGGTGGATGCATGGCTTAGGTTATTGGTACAGGTTGTTTGGTGTAGGTTTATTGGTACAAGTTTACATCAATATATCTCACAGTGATAGTGTGACAACAGTTCCATCATTCTAATTATACATCAGGTCGGTTAGGATGGGGCGAGGACAAGTTCTTGTAGCCACCTTCCGGTTGTAGTTGAACAACATATTGGGTTGTATCCTCCTTCTGGTTGTAGCCATAAAATTAGGGAGTTTGATCTTCCCTTAGGTTGTAGCCTGAGAAACTAGGGGGTTGTAGCCTCCTTCTGGTTGTAGCCAGAGATTGGGGAATTGGAGCTTCCCTTACATTGTAGCCTGAGAAACTAGGGGGTTGTAGCCTCCTTTAGGTTGTATCCAGAGAATTAGGTAGTTGGAGCTTCCTTTAGGTTGTATCCTGAGAAACTAGAGGGTTGGAGCCTCTTTCTAGTTGCAACTGGAAAACAAAGGAAGTTGGTGCTTCAAATGAATGTAATTCTTAAAGACATATAAGAAAAATCATTATGTGGTTTTCTCCTGCTTTGGGTTTCCACGTAAAAACACTGGTGTACTGTGTATGTGTATGATTGCTCATTTGTTCATTGTTTATTTACTCTGCAACTATTGGATGATAATAATACATTGATATAGCACTTACATTTTGTGGTTAAAAATGATTGAATTTCTTTATCACTTATTCACCCCACCTCTTAGTAATCCAACAATTGGTATCAGAGAAGGTTCCTTCAGGAAACAGTTTAACCACTAGAATTAGATCATGGATTATTTTGAGAATGGAGTACCAATGTTTAATGGTCAGAATGGTTTAAATTATAATTTTTCGAGTAGAAGGACGAAAGTGTTTTTACAATCACAAGGACATTATATTTAGCTATCAGTTGTTACAGTATATGATAGTTCGAAAAGGAAAAAGACTGCAGCCAAGAAGGAATTGAAGAAGAATAAAAAAATAGCAATGGATTTCATCTGGGAATGATTACCTAATATGGTAAGAGAAAAAGTTGGTAACTTTTCATCAGCAAAAGAACTTTGGGATAAGTTACATGACATATATTATTCACCCATTGCAGATTCATGAAATACCAAAGAAGATGTAGATACAGATCAAGAAGAATTATGTTCACCATGTTAAACAGATTCAGAAGATGAAGAGTACATAATCACCAGAGGTATGTTGTTTTTCTTTAATTATGAAAAACATGGACATATTGAAATAGAATGCCATGAAGGAAATGAGAAAGAAAAACTAATTGAAAAGGAAGACAATTATGAAGCAGAATTGATTAATTCTTTAGATGAACTAAGAGAAGAAAATAAGTCACTCAAGAAAGAATTGTTTAAACAAAAGGAAAGTGTTCACATTTTTTAGGAAGCCGAACAGGTCATCGAGAACTTAAGAACTCATCTAGAAGAAGACAGAAAGATCGAAAAAAATATTGAATAGAAAAAGCAATATTTGAAAGCCAACATAGCAACACAGAAGGAAGAAGTAGAAATGAGAGAGAAGATATTGACAAATCATCTTAAGGAAATAACTAATGATCTGAACTAGCTTGAGGCAGAGATTGGTCAAGAAGAGAAGGGACTTGAAGAAGAAATAATCACATTACAAATTCATCTTGAAGAAGCGAAAAGAAAAAAAGAAGTCATGAAGTCTTAGATAATGAAGAAAGAAGAAGAGGTTGAGAATATTGAAGAAGTTGTCACATTGAGAAGTAAAATCGCAAGATCAACAAGAATGTTGAAGAGACCAAAACATCCACATTAGTTATAGAGAATGAAGAGAAGCACTC
Source organism: Picea glauca (assembly GCA_000966675.3). Lineage (NCBI taxonomy): Eukaryota > Viridiplantae > Streptophyta > Pinopsida > Pinales > Pinaceae > Picea > Picea glauca. Next base: position 49,610 of record JZKD02S1122378.1, on the reverse strand, counting down.
TAGTTTTCTAGAAAAGAAGAATGGAGAAAATAGAAAGAGTTGTGCAGAAGTACTCAAAGGAAGGAATCATGGTCAACCAAAATCTAAGAAAACTATTGAAGATACATCTCCAAGAAGACCATCCATGTTCAAGGAACAAAGAAGATTCAATCATGATCATGATCATTCAAGGAATAATTTCAGAAGGACTACACCACAAAGAAGATCATTCACTCCCAGGTATGAAAATTTATTTTATGGCCATTGTCTTTATTGTACTTATTTTGGAGATAAGGTTACAGATTACAGGGATTATAAAAATGTTCAAGAAAGAAATGCCTATGTGGCCCCACGTAACATTGAATGTTACAATTGTCATAACTATGGACACATAGCTAGTGATTGTAGAAGCATGATAGATACTTCCATGAAAGAGAACACCGATATCAGATATAATAAAGTAGGGATAAGAAAATACGAAGAACAAGTGAACAAAGACCAGGTCCCACAGATCGCAAGATTGGAAATAAAATGAGATGAAGGAAATTCTACAGATAAAAAGAAAGATGTCAGATACATAAAGGTTTGGAAAACAACTGAAAGAAAAGAAGGACATGTAAATTCATAACAAGTTCAAGAGATTGTACTTTTAGGCATTGTAGTGAAAGATGAATCCACAGACAAAAATAAAGAAGTCAGAGATCAAGAGAGATGATGAATCTACCAATGAAGATGATAATGAATACACATTAGATAAGGAATTTTTTTGAGCCATCCAGCTTAGAGACTCCCAGATAATATGAATAATAGACAAGGGGAGTCTATGCAGTAGCTGAGACAAACCATAGAGCCATCCTTCGAGAAACTTGTGGAATTTAAGTGGACATATTCAATTCCTTCAGTTAGCAGAAGTACAATATGATAGATTAATTAGTTGTAGTAGTACTTCATGATAGTAAAGTGACATATGAGTCAAAATTATGGAAGTTGTGTAGCAGAGTCTTGAAAATTATGGATAGATATGGACGTGAAATCATCTTTTCTGAACAAGGAACTTGAAGAAGAATTCTACATTGAACAACTAGTTCCTAGAGCATGGTACTCTAGACTGGATAAATATCTACAGTAGGAAGAGTTCAGAAAAGGAAGTGCAAACAATAATCTCTACATCAAGGTAAATCAAGATAGTATTTTATTAATTGAAGTTTATGTTGATGATATTATTTTTGGAAGCAATGATGACAGGTTAAGCCAAAAATTTACAAAGGATATGCAGAATGAATTTGAAATGTCATTACTCGGACAACTATCCTTCTTTCTGGGTCTTCAGATATGTCAAAGCAACCAAGGAATTTTTATTTCTCAAACTAAGCATATTAGAGAAATGCTAAAGGGGTCTGGAATGGAATATTGCAAACCAGTTACCATGCCTATGAAAACCAGTTGCAAGTTGAGAAAAGATGATGATTCAAAGTCTACAGACTAGAGGAAATACATGTCAATGATTGGTAGATTATTATATGTGACAACATCTAGACTAGATATAATGCAAGCAATTGGACAGGTGGAATGATTTCAAGCAGCACCAAAGGAATCACATGTCGTAGAAGTGAAGAGTATTTTTAGATATTTCAAAGGAACAAAAGTTTTTGGATTATGGTATCCAAAAGGAAAGGATATGTCACTTATTTCCTACATAGATGCAGATTGGGCAAGTTGCATTGATGACCAATGAAGCACTAGTGGAGCAGTGTTCTACTTGGGTAAGTTTTTAGTATCATGGCTAAGCCATAAAAAATCATTAGTATCCTTATCTACAGCCGAAGCAGAATATATTGTAGTAGCAACATGTTGTACACAGGTTCTATGGATGAAACAAACTCTAACAGATATGCCAGTTGAGTATGATGAGCCCATTCCAATCTATTGTGATAATAAAAGTGCCATCAATATCTCAAAGAACCTGGTGATGCACTCCAAGACGAAGCATATTCCAATCAAGTATCACTTTATATGAGAACAAGTTGCAGAGAAGAAAATTGGAGTTGAATATGTGGGAAAAAAAGAACAAGTGGAAGACATCTTTAGAAAACCACTTCCATGGGGAGCCTTTGAGTATCTTCGGCAAAGACTTAGGGTAATTTATACTCTAAAATGAATTATTTTGAATGATTATCTTATATTTCTTATATTTACACAAGGAAGCACCATAAAGAGGATAGTTCAAGTTGGTAGATCAGTTTTAGGAAGAGTCTAGTCAGGGGGAGTATCCCCAAGGACAATTTAGATGGGGGAGCAGCCCTGGATGGAAAGATACATTTTTCATTGATGAAAAAGGGGGAGATATTTATCATATGTAGAGCATAGAGGCATGGTTCCAGAGGGAGTGATGGTCATAGGAAGAGCATGAGTGATATCACTTCAGTATTGCCTGACATAACTTCAGTATTGCATCATAGTGTTTCCATCAATGCCAAAGGGGGAGATTGTTGATTAATTGGGTTGGTTGTCATTGATGTCAACCCTTGAACAAAGTTTGGTAGCACAAAGGTTTGGGTAATGGAACCAAGTTTGTTTGATTGGTAATGGTATGATTTTTTATATATTTGAAGGTAAAAATATTCTATATGGATAGTACATGTCATGTCATTTCTAGTGGTATGTGGAACGTCACATAACTCCTCACGGTTAGAGAGTTATGGACATGTGAAGTTGGAGAACCCTCATGAGTCATCTAGAAGCCCCAAAAGGTCAAAGTAGTCAAGGTGTTTGAAAAGAAGAAATTATTTAATTAATAAAGTGAAATGATGAGTGCACTATAAGTCAAAGAGGATGCAAAATAAATTATTTAAATAATAAAGTTAATGGAGAACTTACTAATTATGGAAAGTGGTTAAGTTAAGTGGACAAGTGGTTATAAGGGGGTTAACTGTAAAATAAGGAAAGTGAGTTAATATGTTTAGAAGGTAACTCCTTGAGGAAGCTACATAAAAGTATAAATAAGAGGCAAGGGTCTCTCATTCAAACACACTTGAATATCATTGAATATCTATTTTTTTGAAAGTTTATTTGGGGAGGTATTATTGATAAATAAAAGTGCAGCAGAAAAAGTGCAGCAGGAAAAGTGCGACAGGAAAGGTGCGACAGAAAACGTGCGGTAGAAAAATTGCAGCAGAAAAAGTATGGCAGGAAAACTGTGGTAGGAAAAGTGCAGCAGGAAAAGTGCTATAGAAAAAGTGCAACAGGAAAACTGTGGAAGAAAAAGTGTGGTAGGAAAAGTGTGGCAAAAAAAGTGCGGCAGAAAAATTGCAGCAATAAAAGTGCGGCAAAAAAACTGTAGCAGAAAAAGTGCGGCAATGGATTCACGGCAACAGAACGCTACACGAAGAAAAAAAAGGTATGGTTCTCATATGTGTAGTGTTGAATTTATGAATCAAGTTGAGGGTTTTCATTGTAAATATGTTGGATGCCCTCTTGGGAGTTTATGGACTGTTGTAGAGTTGATATGAGGCAGATCTATTGAAGTTTAGTATTGGTTCATGTTTGAGGGATTTTGGTTGAGGTATGTTGCTAAAGTTATTGGTACAGATAAAGGTTGTATAACAGTGAGGTTCTAGCACATGGTTTGAGGTACAGACTTGTGGTATAGTGTTTGAGGTATATGTGATCAAATCAAATTGGTTGATGAGTATACAGTGATAGGTTTCTCAATGACATATTCAGTTTCTACATTTGAGGTATATGTGATGAGATCAGATTGGTTGATGATGTTGGTACATCTTGATGAGTCAAAGTTGATGTGAAGTTGATGCACGATTGGTACATACTTGGTACATGGTTGGAGGTACTTGTTAGTAGTATTGTTGACACATGGTTTATGGATGATGTAGCATACTTGTATTGGTATATTATTAGAAGAACATATTGATATTGGTGATGATTATGAGTTTATTTGTGATGCTTGGTTTATGCACATCTTTGAGAGTTATCTTGGTGATTGATATTGGTGAGTAGATCTGATTTGGTTAATAAGGTTGATGAGACGGGTTGTTGTGATAGGTTGTTTGGATAGGTTGTTATGACAGGTTATTTGTACAGGTTTGGTGCATGGTTGATGCATTGTTCATGGTACAGGTTGAGGTACAGGTTGGTGCATGGTTGATGCACTTATTTATGGTACAGGTTGATTACATGTTGTTTGGTATAGGTTAGCGCATGGTTGATCCACTTGTTTATGGTACAAGTTGATTACAAGTTGAGATACAGGTTGATGCATGGTTCAAGTTATTGGTACAGGTTTACATTAGTATATCTCATAGTGATAGTGTGACAATGGTTCCATAATTATACTTATACATCAGGGAGGTTGGATGGGGCAAGGACAAGTGGTTGTAGCCATAGAACATAGTGGGTTGTAGCCTCCTTCTGGTTGTAGCTAGAGAATTGGGGTGTTGGATCTTCCCTTAGTTTGTAGCCTGGGAAACTAGGGGGTTATAGCCTCCTTTTGGTTAGCCAAAGAATTGGGGAGTTGGAGTTTCCATTAGGTTGTAGCCTGAGAAACTATGGGGTTTGAGCCTCCTTCCAGTTGCAGGTGGAAAAACATGAAGTTGGTGCTTCCAATGAATGTAATTCTTAAAGACATATAAGAAAAAGCATTATGTGATTTTCTCCCACTTTGGGTTTCCATGTAAAAACATTGGTGTGTTGTGTATGTGTATGATTTCCCATTTGTTCATTGTTTATTTACTCTGCAACTATTGGTTGATAATGCTACATTGATATAACACTTGGATTTTGTGGTTAAAAGGGATTGAATTTCTCTATTATTGATTCACCACCCCTCTCAGTAATCCAAACGTTAGATGGTTGTAGCAATCTTTTGCAACAAAATCAAATTCTAGTGGTCAAAAGTGCAAGAAAACGCCATGCAAACTCAACACTTATCTAGTAAATTCACTGGAAATTGTCACAATTGAATTTTGGATGGGCTAAGTGTGAGTTATGTAGGTGGATGCAAAAATTTAGCATGAATTAGTATGTTTGTAACAATGTTTTGCAAAAAAAACAAGTTAGTTAAGGAGTCAGTATAGTTTAGTGTTGGTAAAGGTTAGCAAAAGCTTCAAGGACAAAGGTTTGAATGTTTGTTTGATCAATCATCCACAATAATGAGTAGACTAGTGCCTTTTAGGATTTATGGGGTCACAATAGAAACGAAATAACTTGGAGCAAAGTATCAATAATAATACTTTGTCAAGGAGAAGGGATGAATGGAGGAGGTGTTGGCTACCCAAGGTCTCAAGAATCCAAATCCTAGAGAGAAATTTGCTAGAAAGTAAGGGATCACAAGCCCTAGTGAATTTTTCCTTCCTTAGATATTGAAAGAATATATGCAATAGGAAAGTAGAGTAACACTACTAGAGAGCTATCACTTTAGGGCTCTAGTAGCTACTTCTTAAACAAGATTAACTTCGAAAATTTAAAGAAGTGGAAAACTATAGAGAGAAAGAGGTAACTTATGTTTCTCTCCTAGGATTTAAACAAACAATTTCATAATATTTAACATGAACCAAGTAAAATTTACCACAAGCATTCATTAAATAAACAAATTGCATATTTTCTAATTACTTCATCAAGAATAATCAAGCCAAACCCTAGTTGAAGATCTTCCACAATGAAAAATAGCCAAGATACACCAAAAATTGCCTCTCCAAGAAGTTGCACACTAGTTATTTCAGTCAATAACCCTTAAAGAGGGAACAAATTTCAGACCAGACTTAGTGTGCGATGAGTGATGATGAAAAATGAGAGTACTTTCTCTCTATTTATATAGTATTAATGACCTTTAATTAAAATTATGTCATAAAAAGTCTGGCTTGGCCAAATTACATCAAAAATGCAGTTTTTACATAAATGAAGGTAATTAAACCCTAAAATTAGCTCCAAGGGTGACATCATGCCCTTATAGAGTGATGTTGATATCCTAGGGTGGAACGTTGGGCCCCATATGTAGAATGTTTGGCCTCCAAAGGCCCTAGATGATGCCACACATGCCAACCAACAAACAACTTTCCTCATAAATGAAAAACCTAGCTTTGGATGACGTCTAGGGTCATAATGATGATGTCATGGGATCTCAAGCGTCAACGTCTAGGTGGAAGACCAATATCCCCCTAGGTCTAGGTCCTCCAGAGTGTCTCTGAGGTAACATCCTTCTTTCTTCCTAGTGCAAGTATTTGATATATCCCCACCCCTGGTTGGGGTCACAACATCCATCTGTGGGATTTCATCCCCATGGAGGTCCAAGCTAATCATTCCCCCACATGTACCTATCCACTGGGAAAAGTCATACACCAACAAAAATCATGCCATACAGGGGTTCATAAGTCATAGCAATCATAGCAATGGCAATCACATATAATAATCAAATTACCCAAACATGTGCAACAAACCTGCCTTTACTCAAACAAATGCTCAAAGATGTTATGTAGTTTAACAATTCGGGTTTGGAGAAGGTCAGGGTGTCCTATTGGGCTAATCCTCCTTAATTTAGGGGTGTTTCTAAGGTGAGAACCAATCTAGGTCATGTAAGTGTGTGTGAGGTGGTGTGGGGTAAGTGTTTGGGCATGGGGTGCAATGATAACAAGGAAATGTAGATATTACCTGTGGGTTCCTTTGTAGAGGGCGAGCTACACCTTGTCATAGATGTCATTTTCTCCTATCCCATTAAATTCATTTTATTCTTAGCTTCATTTATTTTGATCTTTTGCTTTTATGCTTCAAGAAAAGAGTTGAGGGACACTGTCCTGGCTTGGTGACAACATTATCCATAAGCATTTCATAGATATGAGAAGGTTGGCTCGTGATGAGACCCCTTTTCTCTTGGCTATTCCACCAAGAGCCACTACCCTGGTTTGGTGACTAGATAGATGGTAGTATCATACCACTACATTCCCATGCTCATAATAGGTCGGCTCATGATGAGACCCCCCATCCACCAACTAATACCTTGAGTGATTATTTATCTTATGTGTTCTCTTTTCTTATTGAGAAGATTTTTATTGATTTCTCGAGAATCCCTAAGAGAATCATCTCAAAGGTTTCATTTTATCTTTTAACTCTTTCCATCTACTTTTACCCTCTAGGCCTTTATCCCCTTCTTCCCACAAGGAAAGGTACAACCCTTACTAGTGTGGAAAATCCCAATGCCTGAACAAAGGTAGTGGGAAAATGAGAGGAATAAAGATGGAAATTGGTAAGTATGGAGTGAATGTAAGATGACCTATCATAGATCAACCCAGAGAAAATCCATCCTAAAGGGAGACTAACTTACTAGGGTATCATGTCACCCTCCCAGGTATGAACAAGTTAAAGAGAATAATTTCTAAGAAAATGTTATGAAATTAAGGCGAATTCAATGTAACATATTCAAGTGCTTCAATAATCAGAGTGACACATACCATGATACCCAGACTCATTACCTCATGGAGAAAGACTTACTGCTACTTCAGGATTAGGTTGGTGGGATGGATATTGTTGTTGTTGATAAATGGGTTGCACTAAAGAAAAGAGGGACCCTCCGGGGTCATGCTCAAGTCATATGTCTCTCGAAACTCCATGTATAGAACCTATCGGCCCCAAGACATGATCTCCTTAGTTATCCCTAGGGTAGGGGATAACAATACCTACATGTACCCCTATAGATTACATGAAAAGATACAACAAATTAAATAACCATTCATGGATTCGAAAATTTCAACGATATAAATGAACAAAAAAGTATACAAAATCAATTTCTACACTTACATACCATTTTCATCAAGGGGTATCAGAGGGAACCATCTCTCTATTACACATAAAATACCTACAAGTACCCCTGTAGACTATAGAAAAATTTGCAGGAAAATTTTGATTCAAGAAAACCCATGCAAAATCAAAAGAATTCCCAATGAGGACTTCTCAAATTCAAAACTCCAACATCACGACTCAACATTCTAATTGTGTACATGCTCTCTAATACCAATGCTCTCTTTACTTACAATTTAATTGCAAAACATCCATACAAATGCATGGTCAAACAATATTATCTTACCCTTCATCGAGGTGGGCCTTGCACTCTCATGTGGGGGATGATGTCACATCGACATGTTGAGATAAGGGGGTGGTCAATTCAGGCAATTAAAATAATTTGAGATAAGTAAACGTTTTATACAAAGGTCATGACCGTTAGCATAAGACAAAACAGTGACATGAGAGAAAACGGTGGTAATTATGAAGATGTTGTTACAGGTATGAACTAACTGAGAGGGGGGGGGGTGAATCAGTTAGTGTAGATTATTAATAATTTCTCTTCTTTTCTAACTTTGAATCATTAATCTTAGTGGCAGTGAGTCTT
>JZKD02S1122378.1:25754-41229 GCA_000966675.3 Picea glauca | reverse complement strand
GCAGCATGTTTCAGCATCTGTTCTTCATAAACAATCGATTGCCATCAATGAAAACCTTGATCATCTGCGCCTTGATCATCTGCGTCATCTCTGTTGTAGCCATATTTCCAACAGATGCTATATCTTCGCCAATTTTAAATTGAGAGTTTCTAAAAGGAACCACCTCCAATAATCACTCAATATATTCATGATATATCATGCATAAAAATAATCAACCACTATCTCATTCACACATTTAATGATCTCTTGAGAGAACTAATCATTTAAGAGAAGCTATAGAATTTGGGTTTAAGAGAAAACTACAAGGGCCGACCTGCCAAAATTAAAGCAAGTGGATGTCAATAGTTTCAACCTTGGATCTAGTCATTTCCTTTAGTTAATTTATAATCTTCCTAACATTTAAACTTCAGATTTTTTGTTTATGATATAATAAGTAGTTGTTGGTTTTCACTCTCCCTTATTGAAGAAATTGAAGTATCCCTTGGTTAAGATAATCTCCCCTTTAGATAGATGCATGCGTGGGGTCTTCACACATAGTGCACAGTACCTCTCAAGTTCATATAGAATTTGAGTTGACATTTAAAGTACTAATTTCAAGAGTGCAACATTGTTTTTTTTATTCCAAGTCTTTTCAACAACCCTATAAGAATACACAAATATAAAATTTCATGAAACAAATTCTTATCGCCCTTCATTTATATTTTCTTTTTTATAAATATACATAATAGAATCTACACAATTGCTTTCTTCTCCTAAAAAAATATAGTTTGCAGTTTCTTATACATTCTACTCCATTACTTAGCTACCCATTTTACATGCCCAAACCTCTAGGTAAGTGGTTTTGTAATTTGATATAATAAAAAAATGTCTTTCAAATCCCTTTCTCTTAATTAGTTCATGACCTTCTATTTAATAGTTTTTTTTCTCTTTCTCATATATTTTTCTAAGATCATGTTTAATTTCTTTTTTTCCTTTCTTGTGTTTCATATATTAATTTTTTTTTTTTTTTTTCATTTTCTAACAACTTACATATTTATCCATTAAGATTTCAGAAATGCCGCATAACAAGTTGGATTGTTGACGTTTTGAACCTCAAGATCATGAGAACACACTTATTATTATATTATTATATTGTAGAAAACCTAAAAAAAAATCTAAATGCATACTTGAGAGAATAAACATGGTGATTATGATGATGATGGTTATTAATGTCCAAAAAGACCAACATTGGTTTATTGGGCCTTAAAAAAGGTGAGGAATTACTTGGTTTTCTTAAGAATTTTATTTTTATGCTCGAAAATATTTAAGAGAAGGATTCCTAAATCACCATAGCTTTGATGAGTTAAAACGTTAGGAAGGTTTGTACTATTATCCCCCCCATTCCTAGGGGTAACTAGAGGAGATCATGTCTCATGGCCCATAATGAAGACATTGATCTTGATTATGATGATGATGGATGATGGTCAACATATCCACCCATGGCATCCTAGTATCCCCCCTCAAATGTATCTTTCACTCTTGATCAACAAATCTCATGACATCCAATAAAACACAGTCTTTGGGAGATGGTAATATAACATTATCATGAGATACAATAGTACTTATTTCATACATAATGTTGTTATTAATATACTAGGAATTTGAATGAGGATAATTTGTTGAAGTTGGATAATGAATCATAATCTCAAGAAGTTATGTTTGTTTCCTTGTTTCACCTTGGTGGCTAGAATTTCTACTCTAGTCCCATGTTGTCACCCCTAAGGAAAAGGGGTATTACTTGGGGGGGGGCTCATAAGAGTAATGTTCTGTTTCCCTGCCATAGTTAATACTTACCATCCTAGAGTCTATCACGGTGTACTAAAATTCCGCAATGGGTCACGTTTCATTCTCTCATGAGAAGAGGGGATAAATGCCCAAAGGTTTATTGCAGTTGCTAGTAAAAAATAATGAAGAAAGAATGATCCTAAAGAAAGAAAGAGATAATAGAAAGGCCTTTCAAAATTCAATCCATAATTGAGCTCTACCCTTACCATGTTCATTCCAATCCCAAAGCTATGAATCCTCATGCTTGAAACCTCATAAAGGGGTCTTGAAAATAACTAAAAGGACACAAAAAAGGAAGATTAAGGAGTTGGAAAAACATAGAACCTAGAAAGTGGTAACTCAAGAGAAAGTGAACCGTCCATAGAGGAACTCATATAAATGGACCAAATGACTCCATAAGCCATGAAGTAAGCCCAACATGTTTCACTATCACACTTACTCTTGAAGGGTTATTTTCTTTCCTGCTTCCCCTGAGACATATCCCTCTACTTGGGCCTTTTCTTTCCTATTTTGGTTGGCACACCAAATAGGGTCCAATGATGGTCCTCCCATATTCAAACTTGCCAACTTGCATAAAGTATTTAGCTAATATTAAATTTAAAGAGTATACTTGATGTGAACTATTTATGTGGCTTCTATCTTAAGTAACAATTTACTTTGTATGATCTAAGGGATTTTATACCTTGTGAAAATCGGTTTTACTTGATTCCATGCTTTGATTTATTTGGATGCCACTGACATAGTTCCTTAAAGGGCATCTCATTCTTTCACCTAGGACATTGTGCATATGTTTATAGGGTATGGCATGTGCGATGCAGATCATTGAGTCATTGGATGGCTTGAAAAACTTAGTTATAGGCTATCACACCTTTTGGACCTTGGATGATGGACAAATGGGCTTGAATTTGATAGATATGTTCATGATGGAACACTTATGGGAATGAATCACATACTTTGGATAATGCATCCATGCCTTACCCAGCCACTTTATGGAGGACATTGCACTTGGTTTGGATTAAACTACATGTAGAGATGAGATGCATCCTCTCTCCACCTTGGATGCTACCTTCTATACCTTGGATAGTGGGATTTTGATGATGATGTCATGAGATAGGGTTTGATGGAGATGATGGGGTTTGTATGTCACATGGACACCACATGATGATTTTATGTGACATGGCATTTATCCACCTTGCTTGAACATTGGATGATGACACATGGAATTTGAAGGACCTCCTTCTCCCTTGGGAGGCTTGGCATCACCAAATGTGTGGCATTATCATTGTAGAGGATATTTTGATGGGTCAGCCCCCCCTTTAGCATGGATTTTTTATGTTTTACTCAAATTATGTGGACAATTTGTGCTTGGTTACCTCATATAAATATATGAAACACTAATTTCATTTTTTCATCATCACAACTTCTCATACAAGTGAGAGATATTCTCTAGAAAAGTTCACAGTATCTTTGTTTTGTCTCTTGGAGTCTATGCGCACCTCTTGGAAGTGATTTTGGATGGATATTCTCTTATTGATGGTGGAATATTCATGAATTAGGGTTTCCTCATACTAATGCACCTTGTATGTAAGTGTGGGGTATTTTTTTATTTATCTTGGTTATTTTCTCTCTTAAAGTGGTGATTTTGCATGTTATCTTAATATTTCTGAAGTTTTGAAACCATAAGTGGAAGTATTAAGAGTGGTTATCCCATTCCCTTGTTGTTTTCACCTTTAACTTGTTGAAGCATTTAAGATTCTCCCTAAGGGTTAGGAGTGGTTATCCCTTAAGGGTTTAACTTATCTAGGGTTTGTTTCTAGGGGTAGGAGATGTTATCCCCCTAGGTTCAATACCTGTTTCACCCCTTCATATTAGCTAGATGCACTAGATAAAGTTGGACATAACCTAAGGTTTATGAGTGGATAAACCTTGGTAGTATTCCTTTTAGGTTTGACTTGGTTCTATAAGGAGATAGCTCTAAGTCTCAAACCTTCACCTTCTCTCTTCCTTGGCCTCCTTGACTACATTTTCTTGACTCCATTTTCTTTCGGAAATTAAATGACACTAGTGTAGTTGATTGCAAGTGATGATTGAAACCCTAGTTTAAACACATTTTCTCTCAAAACTCTTTCTTAAATTGGATTTATGACATCATTAGCAAGTTTATTGTACCCCAACGCTTTGAATAACCATTGTTTTACTTGTTTCTTTGATAAATTATTTTCTACAACCACTAGGACTATAGTTTATTGATGAAAATTTACTTAATATTGTGGCAAAGCTTGCCTAGAAAATTCTTTTAGAAATTGGATATTGTTTCCTTGTTGTAAAAATGATCTTTTTGGACTTGATTATCATAACCTTTGTTTTGTTAGTATTAATAGTCATACATGTACTAGAGAAAAATCCTTGAGAATCTTTAGTGTCTTGTCGAGATTAGGGACTCATCACCATAAGAACAATATCATCAGCATAAAGAAAAAGGATGATGACTATTCCAACTAGAGACATGTTGATACAATCTACTTATTCCAAGAAAACCTTTAACTTGTCAATGTATATACCAAAGAGGGTAGGGGACAGGGGAAATCCTTTATTAAATCCTATATCATAATTAATTTCTTTTGACCAGCCCTCAATGCTCCTAAACTTGACAATAATTTTCTCTTATAGCCTCATCGTAGTGGATCTCAACTTGAAAGGAACTTTGAGCTCCTCTAATCGAGTCTCGAGGTTAGTTCCGGGCATAGTGTCAAATGTTCTCTAAAGTTAATGAAGCAACATAAGAGATTGATTTTATTATTGTGACACTTCTGCACAATGATCCTAAGTATCATAACATGGTCCATAGTTGAATGATAACTTCTAAATCCAACTTGGCCTTCAACTCTATTTTTTTGTCTTTCTAGCTATATGTTGATCTTTCTTTCTAGAACAATCCCATACAATTTGGATAAAAGAGGGCTAATCATAATGGTCCTATAATTAGAGATATTGTTTGTATCATTTCTTTTCAAAATAAGAACAATGCGGCTTTGAGTCTAGGATTTAAGGAAACCCCACTTGACTCCTAAATTGAAGAGCTTGTGAATATAAGGGATGAGGATATGCCCTCAAATTTTTAGGATTTTTGTTTGGTAGCCTCTAATGTCATTAGTCTAAGGTAAAAACAATATTTGAGGTTTAGTAAATCTTTTTAAGGTAGGAATTCTAGTCTCTCAAAGGAATCATATTGTTTTCTTTAGTTTTATGAGTTAGAATTGACCTCGAGAATTTCTTAGGATCTACCTTAGAGAATTGGTGGAAAGTTTTCTTTTGAGGTGATAGGTTGTGGCCAAAATTTATTTCTAAATTTCTATAGATAGGTTAGAGAGTCTATTTTCTGTAAATAAGCTCAGAAAGAACTTTTGATTTGGTTCGGTCAAGCAAAAGACAGAATCTCAGGTTTCGGTGGTTTAGGAGAGCCTAAAACGTGCTCATTAACCACCAAAAGCCTTTGTTCCCAGTAGTTAAGAGGGAAAAGCAAAAGCGCGGTTAATTACCAAAAAGATTTCAACGGGAAAAATGGAAAGCCCATGCTTTGGCATGAGCCAGTTGTCAATTGGCGCAATGATGAAAACATAACCACCGAAAGCCCATGGAGGTGGTAAGGTATGCATGTTCTTGTTGTATCTATCTGAAGATTGATATCCTGTTGTCCTTCCAACAACATTTGTCATTTCAAAATTAAGACTCGGTAAAGACACAGAAACTCGTGCGTGTTTCCCAACTAACAGAAATGATTAGTTACGTATCCCCTGACCATTTCTAGTCATGAGTACACAAATCCATTATGACCCAGATTAATCTCTAATTTGATCTCCATTCATTATCAATTCAAATTTGGGAGTTATTGAAACAGTCTTGAGCCCATGATTTCATCAAGAAAACACATATCCAGAGATCATAATCTCGTTTCTTGTGGTGATCATCGAGCGCAGTTAGATTTCAGAAAAACGCTATCAAGCCAATTGTCATACCAATCAAGCCAGGTCGAGTCATCAGGTAGTTCAAAGCCCATACTTTTTCAATTTAAATATGTATCTTACTGAAACTCGAGATTTTCGGCATGTTTTCAGTTAGTCTGTTGCCTAAACTCAGTTAGTGATTGAGATTTGCGATCTGAACTCTGTGTCACCCTGTCCCATTTTCTTTTCTACGAGTCATACTCTCTGTCATCCTAAATCATAGAGTCATTGTCTCCCTGGCACGAATTGTTTCCTTAATCATAGGTACAGTCAGAATTTACTAATGTTGAAAGCAGGGTCAGTTCTAAGGGATGAATTGGATGGAGTTTGGTACCTTGAGGCGCACCCTGAGGTGGACGAGTTCTTCAAACAGACTGGAGTCTATACATATTTTGAAAAATTGGCAGATTTTCATCAATAGGTGTCCAAGACTTTTGCTAGATCGTATGATGGGAGAACAACAACAGTGGGAAAGAAACAGTTTGTGGTCAATGAGGCAACAATAGCTGAGTTCAATGGTCTTCCTAGAACAAGTGATTGTTGGGTCAAATCAACGGTACCTTCAAACATTGAATTTAGGTCCTACCTACAACCTCTGCACAAAGATCTTACATGGAAAAAAGACATACCAATGTCTTATCTGGAACCTAAATGGAAATATCTCCTGAATGCAATCTTTGTCTATATCACCTGTGAAGGTAGATACAACAAAGTCATGTTCTACCACTTCAAACTTTTAAATCATTTCACAGGGAGATCTCCCATCAATTTACCATTTTACTTGCACAAATCCCTCACAAAAATGCCTAGACAGGTCAAGGCCAATCCCACTAAGGTGGCAAGTAGATTGTCCCATCAAGGACTCATTACTCTCATTGTCAAAGAGTCATTGAAGAAAAGGCAGGTAGATTGGAACTACTTCCTCTTCTGGAATGAATTCCAGACTAACTGGCAACAGCAGGATGCTACTAAGAAGACCATTACTCCTAAAAGTAGTCATAGAAAACAGAAGGGTATCTCACCACCAAGAGATCCGATAGAATCATCCTCTGTTAAAAAGAAAAGAACCAAAAGAAAGTTACAGTTTGAGGGTGAGCAGTCCAAGGACCCTGTTGAAGGAAGTAACCCTTTAAACCTACCCTATAGTGATTCAGAGCCAGAACAGGAGTTAGCAGAGACACAAGGTAATGTACAAGATAGACAAGTTGCATACGATTGTTCCAACTTACCTTTACCAACTCCCCCAGAGGCACATAGTCCATCATTAGCAAAAGCTTCTTCAAGTAAGCCTAAAGCATATAGGGCACAGAAAATCAATAAACACCTGCAACAAGTCTATGAAATGGAAGTCTTGGAAAGAGTTATTAAAAAGGAAAATATAGACTTGACTGAAAGAAATGCAGATCTCTTCAAAATAAACCAAAGCCTCAAAGAAAAGCATGATAAGATAAACGACAGGAACATGGTGTTGATAAGGGAGAACATGAAGCTATACAAGCAACTTAGAATTCTGAGGCTGAAATTAAAAGATTCTCAATCGCCAACATAGGAGAAAATAGGTTTGGAGACTCTAGCTAACTTAGCTACAACCATGGTAGATACACTAGAGCCTTCCACGCAACAAGTTGAAGTTCGCAGATCTGCACGAACAAGAGTTGCATCGTCCAAAAGACCTTGAACATTCAGGAAAGAATCAAGGTAATCATTTCTGCAAGTTTTGAAGTTTTCTCAAAGCTAAAGTTTCGGTGGTTTAGGTGAACAAGACGACTGTTCATTAACCACCGAAAGCATCTTTCGGTAGTTAATCCAATCAGGAGTCTTCTAGGTTAACCACCGAAAGCCTGTCACTGCCAGAATGATCGAATTTTTGCCTAGATCGAGATTTTTTGAGTTGGAATGGTTTGAAACCTCTTCGAATGGATATTTGTTGAATTGTCAAGTCAGATCCAATAGTTATTTTTGATTGATAAGGGAACAAAGAGGCGTTTCAATCATTTTTGGTAACTTTTACAAAGGCAGAAAATCAAGATTTTTGCCCATCTCAACAAATTCGAATTTGTATCTCTTAGAAGAGTCATCACCCAGCCTTGGAAGGCTATTCTGCACTGCACCATGACTCTACAAGATATGAAGACCATGAAATGTGGGATTGACCTCATTTTGAGGATCATTCCATATCTTTTGCAAACTGAATTTTGACTTTCTATCTTTACCATATTTGATCCATGCTTTTAGAATCTCAAAACTACATTGTAAATCTATAAAGCTAAAGGTAGAAGAGGAACTAAGGGTTCGACTTTGGAGACTTTTTCCATATTATGTACTCAAACTTCTCATTTTCATATTAAGTAATAAAAGCTTCTTTTTCCATAACTTGTTCAGATTTCATCTTCTTATATATTCTGTACTTGCACCTGGATATTATATTCATGTTGTTATGCTTGTTTATGCCCGATAACTGTCATCTTATCATTGCATTCATAAGTTAAACTTTGCAAGTATTCATGTGATTATTGTAATTGGCCATTCATATATGCTTTATATGTGATTTTGTTGATATAATAGTTATTTCTCCATACATCTCTTTATTTGTAAACTCTCTGAACATTTGTGGTTGAAAGCCTTGTCCATATAAATGTGTTCATGCATGTTTTGAGTGAGAAATGATTCAATCATCCAACTTGATCCAAACCCACACTTATTATTGAGAAAACAGTTACCAAAAGATTAAGTTACTAGGCATCTCTGACTTACAGCCTAGGAGAGTTTCCTGGAGTGATAACAAATTGGCGTCATTGCCGGGGAGAGGAGATCGAAGCTCAGCTTCCTTGGCAGATGACATAGATCCATCTTTGATGATAGACAAATCTTGGACATCATTTGGTTTGTAACCATCTATCTGGCAACTCCATTGAAACGAAGTGGCTCTGAAAAGAGCTCACACCAGGGAAAACCAATAAGGCCCATTGGCAGCACCAGTTCCTGACCCTGGGAAGATCATCAGTAAGGGAAAAGATTTATAAAGATAGGCTTCCAGATCTGCAAAGACATCAAATCCAGGTATTCAAACCGACACTTCTTCTTTCATATCTAAAAGGCCTCTAGTTGAATCCCCTTCTGCTGAAACTCATAGTTCTCAGGAGATTGAAAGTTCATCTGAAATATTGAAGGTAGAGTAACCTTAACTTTCCTCTAATATTACTGACTCTATTTTTTAGCATGATATTTCATTCAACCGTAAAGAGGTAATTACAGGGTCCCCTCAGCAAAAGAAACCTCTTCTTCATCTTCTTTGAATTCCTCACCCACCAAGCCTACAGAGGGTGTTTTCTACACTCATACTAATATGCCTATTCTTGAAGATATTTTACATGATCTGTCCTCTAAGGGAGAACAAAGCTTAGCCTTGTTGCTCGGTCAATTTTACAAGGCCTCCTATTTTTCACCCATCTCTGAAAATTTTGCTCAAAGTGAAGTGAGACAACTATTTTATCTAAACTCATCCATCCCATATGAACCTTCATCTCCTGAAAATTCTTCTTCTGTATCAACCCCCAAGACTACCATGGTTGTTCCTTTAACCAAGATGGAACAGATTCTAGAAAATAGGTATGCTCCACTTGTCTTTCCCAATCCCTTATCTTCCATGACAACCGGAGATTATCGGAAATATATGCCAAAGTTTACCGGAGCTAGGGATTATACTGTTGAAGAACATATAGAGGATTTTTATGCTTATGCTAAAAATATTAGCATTTCAGAGGAAGATGTGTGGACCAGAGTTTTTGTGCAGAGTTTGGATGGTCAAGCCCAGAAGTGGTTCAAAGAGCTACCGGAAAATTCAGTCACAGGTATTGAACAACTAGATGAGGTATTCTTAAAACATTGGGGAGAAAGAAGAGATCTACTATATTACATTTCTGAGTTCGGAAACTTAAGAAGAGAAGATGGAGAGTTGGTGTCAGACTTCATCAAAAGGTTTAATAGAATGTTTGGCAAGATCCCTGCAGAGATCAAACCAAGTGATGCATCGGCAAAGATCACATTCTCTGCTGCTTTTGATCCAAATTTTTGTCTAATCCTCAGAGAAAGAAGATCAGTCACACTTTCTTTAATGCAAGATGCTGCCCTCGAAGTTGAATCAAACATTATGGCATCTCAGAAGCTCAAAGGAAAGGTTGAGAGAAAGAATTCTATTGTTGAGCCCCCTTCTTCTTCTAATAGTAAAATGGAAAAGATGGCCAAGATGTTGGACAACTTGACATCTGAAATGTCAAAATTGAAGATCTAGAATCAGCAACTAGCAAGGACAAAAGAGACAAATGCTTTTGTCCCGAGAAATCTGAATGCTTTCCCTTACAGAAGGAACAATCAACAAGTCCGGATCCTTCAGAGAGACAAGAATGCATCTGATGATCAGAGAATCAGACCCCCTTTCCAAAATGCAATGTTAGAAGATGAACAACAACCATCTCATGATGAAGTTGAAGAAGCAGATGAGATAAATTATTTTGGTGACGAAAATGATTCCTCCTTTTTGACATAAGTAGATTATGAAGAAGCCCTGATGGACCAGCAAATTCATGAGGCAAGTATTGAAGAATCTGTCTACCCGACGGATGATCATAAAGGTTATAATTTAAGATCCAAAAATGCTGCCCCTAAACCATTGCTCGTTGCTCCTGTGAAGAATAAAGAAGTTGCTGCTAAGCAGCCTGCTGCTCCTGTAAAACAGACCTCCACTCCTGCAAAACAACAACAAAAGAAATCATAACCCCTAGCTAGGGATGATTTTAAGGATGGAAATTTATTTTAAAATGTAGAAACCTTGGTGAATCTTACTAATCCTTCATATGCCAACTATAAATGTTTGGCGATATTTTTGTAAAAATATTCAAATTTCTAAGGATTTTATATAGTTTTTATAAACTTTTGGCGATTTTTAAGGTAAAATAATTTATCCTATAGAATTTGGGCGAATCATTTTTAAAATAGCGAATCTCGTTTTTGGAAAAACCATGGAAAATTAGCCCATGAGAGAAATTTAGCCCCTAAAATCATCCATGCCCCTAGCCAAGGAGAAAGTCATTCTCAAAGCTCCTTCCAACGAGGTAAAATCTTCTGATAAATCATCTTTCTCTTTTAATTTCGAATCAAAAATTCAGAAAGTAAAGATACCTATGCCATTAACTGAACTCATGAAGAATGATATCTTCGAATCTGCCATCCTGAAGTCCCTTGAACCGAAGACCTCTTCATCTGCTGATTTTGTAAACCTACAAGATGACAAGCCAACAATAACTACAGGGCTTATGATAGAAGACCGACATGATTCTTGTCCACCATTCTATATATCCCTAAATGTTCATGATAAGATCCTCCACAACTACTTGCCTGATTTAGGAGCATCGCATAATCTTATGCCCAAAGCAGTGATGGATGAGCTTGGGCTTGAGGTCACCAAACCATATCATGATCTCTTCTCGTTTGACTCTAGGAAAGTTAGATGCCTTGGCCTTATAAAATACCTTGTTATAAACCTTGCCCAATTGCCAATGAGAAGCATGGTAATGGATGTGGTGGTTGCTGATATCCCACCCAAGTTCGGACTCCTCTTGTCTCGTCCATGGAGAAAAAGGTTAGGAGGTAATTTGCAGATGGATCTTTCATATGGTATGACCCTGGTGTTTGGAGGAGAGCTAAAAATACTTTACAGAGAGAATCAACTTGCCTACATCATCAACGATGCAAAAAATTCTGTAAATCATCCTATTTATGTTGTGGATACAGAATTTGGCTCGTGCATTCTTCAAATAGATGATTCTCAATCAAATCCTATGCATTTTGTGAATCCCACTGAACAACAAACTAATGATAAGAGCGTTCCATTTTGGACCATGTATTTTGATGGGGCCAGTACCAAAGATTCAGCAGGAGGAGGGGTAGTTTTGACTTCTCCTTCAAAGGAGACTATACATTTGTCTTTTAAGCTCGATTTCAAAACTACTAAAAACATAGCAGAGTATGAGACCTTGTTGTTGGGATTAAATTCAGCTAAGGAGATGGGGATAAAAGGTTTAAAGGTGTTCGAAGATGCAGATCTCATCATACAACAAGTAAACAGTACCTTCCAAGCAAAGCATGTCAGATTGAAAGCCTACAGGGATGAGGTATGGAAAATTAGAGATTCTTTTTTCATTTTTGAGATTTCTTATATACCCAAGGATATGAATCATCTTTTCGATTCCCTTGTTGTTTCAGCTAGCATGTTTATTCCTCCCATGCCCCCCAGGCTCAGTTATGAAATCCAAGTCAAATATAGGCCATCTTTTCCCGACAATATTAAATACTGGAAAGTCTTTGCGGATGATGATGAACTTAATAGATTTCTTCAAGTGGTAGATGAGTTTTCTGATATGCATGTTGACCAGCAGAATCAAAATGTAGAGGAATCCCAGAAGCCTAAGATAAAACAAAAATTGGGTCAGCATGATATTGTTCAGCTACATAACAATTATATACCTCGAGGTTTGGTACGTCTCGAAAAGCTATTTGATCACAACGATGTCCCCTACAATCTAGACAAAAAGGAGAAAGATCTTGTTGTTCATGAGCACAACATAGGGAGTGAAAGCCAGCCTAAATTCATAAATCTATCCTTTGAATTGACTGTTGATCAGAAGTCTTAATATTGCATCATTTTGAAATAATTTTCTGATGTTTTTGCTTGGAAATATAGTGATCTGAAGACTTATGACCCTGATATCATTCAACACAAGATCCCTCTTGAGAAAGACACCATCCCTTTCAAACAAAAGCTCAGACCTATCAGTCCTCTTATTTTGCCTGTGATTGAAAGAGAAATCAAAAAGCTTCTTGATGCTAAGATCATAATCCCTTTGAGATACTCCAAATGGATTGCAAATCTAGTAATAGTGTGAAAGAAAAATGGTGAGGTTAGGTTATGTGTGGACTTTATAAACTTAAACATATGCTCTAAGAAAGACAACTATCCCCTACCTAAAATGGAACATTTTCTGCAAAGAATTTCAGGGGCTACTGTCATGTCTTTCCTAGATGGTTTTTCCGGCTATAACTAGATTTCTGTCCATCCTGATGACCAAGAGAAGACTACATTTACTACTCCTTGGGGTACCTTTATGTACGCCAAAATGCCATTTGGATTAATGAATGCCAGGTCCACGTTTCAAAGGTCCATGGAGATAGCTTTCGTGGGTGAGAAGGACAAGTTTGTCCTCATATATCTTGACGACATCACAGTTTATTCCAGCAGTCATGAAGAGCATCTAAAGCATTTAAAAAGGGTGTTTTTGAAGTGCAGGCAGTTCGGAATCTTATTGAATCCCAAAAAGTCCCATTTTGCTCTCAGGAAAGGTAAGCTCTTAGGCCACAATGTCTCAGCAGAAGGTGTAAAAATTGATCTAGCTCGAGTGGAAGCAATTCAGAGGCTGTCCTTACCAAGGTTGAAAAAGGATATTAAATCCTTGCTCGGTAAGATTAATTTTGTTAGAAGATTTGTTCCAAATTTTTCCGAGTTAGTAAAACACATAACATGTATGCTGAAAAAGGAGTCTGAGATAAAATGGACAGACAACGCAAGGAATTCATTTCAGGATATCAAACAAGCCATCATGGAATCCCCGACTCTGATCAGTCCAGATTACAGCAAGATTTTCTACATTTTTTCCTTTGCTTCTTATGACACAGTGGCAGCAATCCTACTACAGAAAGATGATGACAATATGGATCACCCAGTTGCTTTCTTCATCAAAACACTCAGATATGTTGAACTAAGGTATGATCCTATTGAAAAACAAGCTTATTCTCTCATAAAATCTTCAAAAGCTTTCAGAATTTATATCCTCCACTCAAAATTCATTGCATATGTTCCTTCACCCTCCGTGAAAGATGTTTTGACTCAACCTGATATTGATGGAAAGAGAGCTAAATGGATTGCAAAGTTGATCGAGTTCAACATTGAAGTGAAGCCCACCAAATTGGTAAAAGGACAAGGTCTTGCTAAGCTTTTAACGGAGGAAAATCATGAGTTGCTGGAAATAAATTTCATAGGAGAAAATTAAGTGAATTTGCAGACGGAGCTAGTAGCATATGGACAACATAACAATCAACAAGTGGCAGAGCACTTGTCTTCTTGTGAATGGTACTCAGGTATTATACATTTTTTGCAAAAGCTAGAAGTTCCTCCTGAACTTAGTATGACTCAAGCCCGAGCCCTTAAGCTCAGAGCCATCAAATTTTTCATTTATAATAATCTGTTATATTGGAAAGACCCTACTGGTTTGCTGCTCAGATGTTTAGACAAAGAAGAGTCAGTGGAAGGTATACATCAGTTTCATTCAAGTGTTTGTGGAGGTCATCATTACTGGAAGACCATTGTTCATAAAATTCTAAGGGTTGGATACTATTGGCCTTTTCTTTTCTCAGATGTGTGTTCTTTTGTCAAAGATTGTGATAAATGTCAAAGATTCACAGGAAAACAACAGCTAAAATCCTTGCCCCTAAGACCTATAGTAGTGAATGGCCCTTTTCAGCAGTGGGGTTTAGATTTTATAGGTGAGATAAATCCTTCGTCTAGTGGTCAGCATAAGTGGATCATAGTAGCCACAAATTATTTTACAAAATGGATAGAGGCAATTCCCACCAGGAATGCCACTCACCAGGTTTTCATGAATTTTCTTTATGAAAATATCTTGAGCAGATTCGACTGTCCCAAAAGGTTGGTAACACATAATGCAACAACGTTCAAAGAAGAGGCATTGGTAGACATGTGTGAATCAATGGGCATCCAGTTGGTACATTTGACCCCCTACTACCCTCAAGGTAATGGCCTGGCCGAATCATCCAATAAGAGCTTAATCAAAATCATCAGAAAACTGTTAGAGGAAAAAAAAAAGAATTGGGATTTTAAACTGAAATTTTCTCTATGGGTAGACAGAGTAACTATTAAAAATTCCATAGGAACCTCTCCATTCAAATTGGTGTATGGGACTGATGCCATTTTTTCTGTTCAGTTAATTTTACCAGTGGCTAGATTCTTTCAGGAAGAGAAAAATGAGTCAAATGATATGGTAAGAAGAATGCTTGATTTGGTGGAACTGCACCAGGCTCGTGAACAGTTAGTGGATAGATCAGAGGCTCATCAAAAGAAGATCAAAGATACTTTTGACAGAAAGGCAAAGGTGGATAATTTTCAGGTTGGTGACTTGGTTCTGAAATGGGACGCTCTCAGACAGGATAAAGGAAAACATAACAAGTTCGATTCTTTGTGGACTAGCCCTTTCATGATAACTCAAGTACAACACAACAACACATTCATTCTACAGAATCTGGGAGGTGAAGAAATGTTCGGTGGCCCGGTCAACGGGCGATTTTTGAAACTCTATTTTGTCTAAGGCTATGAAGCCTGGACATTGTAAGTTTAGTTTTAGTCTTTATTTTTACAGAATAACTCCATGCCCAATGGAAACACTAGCAGATAGTTTTTAGTTTTCTTTTCAAGAAAGGCATTGGTTTTGTGGTTCTTGAAACCTCACAAGGAGGCGTTCATCCCCAATAGGAGCCAATGTTATCTCCTCAAATAAATTGGTGGAAATTTTTCTTTTGAG
>JZKD02S1122345.1:0-12959 GCA_000966675.3 Picea glauca | reverse complement strand
CCAACCCATCTCCTTCTTTTCATTCAATGGGGATTTCTTATAATGAGCCAAGGTATGATATCAATACTACCTAAAACATCACTACTAGGGGATCCAAAAAGCTGTATGATTTAAGAGAAAAAATGTCCAAGTACACACCAAAGTCTATTCCATTGTTGGAAGGTAGTGATGACTTCCCTCTTCCTATCCATCTGCAAAGTAAACACCAAACCTGTTAAAAATGAGCTTTGTATGGAACTTGGTCGTCTTCCATGCATGTGCCCAATGTTGGAATCAAATTCTCTTTTTTTGGTAATAGTTGTATTATCGCCAAGTCTAAAATAGATGTTGAAAATATTGGTTTGTTTATCCTTTCACATGTATCCATTCCTTCCAAACAATCAGTGACACTTATGTCATTTTGTGGTCCTCTTTATAGTTGGTCTGGTTACTTGAATATTGTCCAACACAAACATATCATTTCCATGTATAGTATGTGCATAAAAAGTTAGTATTCTTGAAACTTAAAGAGGAAAAACATGTTATATATCGATGGTCGTCGATGAAATCATGGGAAGATCTCAGGGTTAATAAATAGCTCCAGGTCCTCATTATTTAGTGAAAATTGTTCCTTTGAGGAACACTATAATGAAAATGAGTTCTTTAGGAAAAGGAAGACACCCATATTTGTTGTTGTGAATGCAATACATAGTTTGTTTCCTGGTGATGACTTGTTAATAAACTATAACTTTTCTAGAACACCAATCGCTCATCCCCTTGGGGCGTAAGAAAAAGATGATTAGGTAATTGTATTTTTGGATTTTCAATGGAACTAATGTAAATGTATTACTTAATTCAAAAATATATATATATAAAGTGGTTGGTTGCATGATACAATCATTACATCAAATATGGGGACTAACCTCCCTATAAAATCCACACATGGACTTTTGTTTATTTTATTTATTAAGTTTTTTTAATATTCTTTATATTTTTAAATATTAATATAAAATCAATTTATTTTAATATTCTTTTAAACTTAACAAATTAATTAATTTTTTCACTAATTAAATCAAATACTTATATTTCATTATGATGAGATTCATAATTAAGTTGGTGGTGGAGAAAAAAATCATAAAGTCATTTAAAGGAAATTGTGTATATTAAAATTTATCATTATTAATTTCATTTTCAGATTTAATAATTACTATTTTTGAAATTCATATTTAAAATTCATTATTATCAATGATTTTGTTTTCATATTTAACAATTATGATTATGATAAAAAACAATTAAATATAACAATTATAAATTTAATTATGAACAATTATTATAATGTTATCAATAAAATAAATAAATAAATAACATTTCAAAAGAGTAGTTTTTATTTGTAAACATGTTTAATCAACATATTGTATCTTGTTGGAAATTAAACAATTCACTTTGAAGAAGAATTAAAAATTATATGGCATTAATAGTTATAAGTTTTTGCAATTACAATCCAAAGTAAACAATTTCATAAGACTAAATTTAAACAATATATGACAACTCTAAATTCTAATGAGTGATACATTTTAAATTTAATTTAAAAAAAGAAGAAATCATTAATGTACTTATAATACATTGTATAAATCAAACAACAACATGGTTTGAAAAGAACAATATAAATGTGTTATACTATTTATAGCACACTAGTGCGATTGAAATCCCATCAGTGTGGTTGTTCCGTAAAAATGCATCGATAAACAATTTAATTGACAAAGTACATATGCAAACTTCGAAAATTAAAGTTTTGGAAAGGTTGTGCTTTGAAAGAGAAAATATATCTTATGTTCCTCTCATAATTTAGTGCATGGAATCAATCCTCTTCCACTTCCTCAGTGCTCTGCCTCACGTCTCCCCTTTTGTGGGCCACTAAACTTTATCCAAGATACAATCCTCGTCATTCCAGTAGACATAATATGAACCAATGTTGATTCACTCATAAATATCATACCCACACCTCCTCTTCTTCACCTTGAGGGGGGATATCAAATATCTCTTTGAGGATGGGGAGGAATTTTATAGCCCCAAAGTATCTATAATAAGTTCCCTTGCTGGTGGCACCAGACACATCAAATTAATTCCCATCAAAGTTTGTCATATTGGCCCCTACTTTGGCATAATTAGGACTACCAAGCTCTACAATCATAGCCTCCCAACGCCCCTTTTCCATGTTCAGCAAGAAAGGAACCTGGTGGATGTCTTAATTATAATGGTGTGTCAACCTCAAGTATGACCTAAGTTCCATATTGTATATTTAATAAAAGTTAATAAACACATTTGGAAAAACAACGGATGATCCATAAGCTTTGTTAGTATTCCTTATCACTAAATATTAATAATTTCCCTGGCCATAGCCTTCTCCTCCATGAGATCCTCACTTGTGTACTTACTAAAAATCTCATGTTTCTTCTTCTCCACAAGCATGTGCTCGATCACTTTCTCATCTAGAAGGGGAAAATAGAAAACAAACTCTAACTCTCTCTTCTCCTAGTTTCCCTTGTCCTAATCATACATTTCTTCAACCACATCTTCATCTTCCTTGAATAAGACCAAATTAATGGAAACAAACTCCTCATTCTTGATCATCAGTCTAGCCTCCCTCTATATAGACTCGATCATATGCCACTCCCTCGATGCTCTGGCCCGCATCTCCTCCTACATGGGTCAATCAAATTTCTCCAATATACAATTCTCATAATCCCTGTCGCCATAATAATTGGAGTTAATTCACTTGTAAATTGCAGACCTAGACGTCCTCTTCTTCACCCTAGGGGGGCTTATAGATTAGCTCTTTTATGCTAGGGAGGAATTTCCTAGCCGCACTTATAAAATTGATTTCTATAAGATGGCATGTTAGAATAATACAATAACAATTTGTACAAGTGGGGATGTGAAATTCTTACCCAACATCAAAGAGTTATTCGGTAAGCACCCCAAGGGAAAAAAGAGGGTGTCTAGGTATATAGTTTACAAGTGAATTGATGCTAGTTATTATGGCGACGGGGATGATGAGAATAATATCTTGGAGAACGTCGAGCATCCCACGGAGGAGGATATGTGGGAAAAAATATTGAGGGGGTGGTATAGGATTGATTCTATCTAGAGGGATGTCAGGTTGACGATCAAGAGAAGGGAGGTTTTTTCCATTAATTCAATCCTATTTGAGGAAGAGTAGGATGTGGACGAAGAAATGGGAGAGAAGGACAAGGGAAAATAGGAGCAGAGAGAGAAAGAGTTTGTTTCTCATGTTCCCTTTCCAGATGAGAAATAAATAAAGTGAATGGTTGTGGAGAAGAAGAAACATGAGCTTCGTAGTAATTAAACAAGTGATTATCTCATGGAGGAGCAGGCTAAGGCAAAGGAAATGATTAATATTTAGATATAATGCATGTTGACAAAGCTTATGGATAATCAATTTTTTTTCCAAATGTTCTTCTTAAATTTTATTAAATATACAATATGGACCTTAAGTCATTCTTTAGGTTGACATAGTATTATGATTAAGAAATCCACTAGGTTCCTTTCTTGTTGATATGGGCATGGGCATTAGGAATTTCCGATCATAGATATTAAAAGTCTTGATTATGCAAAATTAGGGGACAAGATGGTAGACTTGGAAGGGAACGAAGTTGATGTGACCAATTCGACTAGCAGGGCCCCAGTTACATATAATTTGGGGATATTAAATTCATCCCCATCCTCAAATGGATTTTTGACAAGCCCCCTCGAAGTGAAGAAGAGGAGGTGTATGTATGTGATTTACAAGCGAATTGATTCCAATTGATATTATGGTTACATGAATTATAAGGATGGTATCTTGGAGAAAGTTGAGCAACCCACAGAGGAGGAGATGTGAGGCGGAGCATTGAGGAAGTTGTAGAGGATAAATTCCATGCACTAAATTATGAGTGGCACTGAAGAGTGACATATTTGTTTTCCTCTACAAAGAAAAACCTCCACAAAATTTAATTGCGGAGGTTTAGATATGTAGTTTGTGAATTAATTTTTTTTCCTTCTAGTTGTTGTTGTTGCTACTTCGCTCAGTGTCATCGTCATATTTGACTCTTGTAAAATTTATTTTAGGTACATATATATATAGATAAAACATTTATAAAATATCAACACAAACATATATAACTAATTTTTATTTATCAAAAGATGAAATTTATCTATGTTTGCAAAGAAAAAGTGAAAAAGTAATTTGTGTTAATAATAATGTAATAGTCACTACTCTTGGTGCTCTATATCAGACATAAGGTACCGAATAATGGTGTGTTAATTTTAACCCATTGGTGTCTCATTGTTAGTCGAGAATTGATATCTATATTAGCGTGTTGTGTTATATAGTGCACAAGCTAAGGGTTGTCATACAAAATGACCCCCGATGCCATTTCACATATGAACTATGTAACTCAGTGTGGTTAGTTAGATGGAACACATCATTGTAATAGAGTTTTTTAGTGATAAACCAAGCGGTGCGCTTTGTTATATGAAAATAAATGGTACTCTATGTTCCTTGTAGCACTGAACATTGTTTAATGGTGTGTTGTCTTTTATGATGCACCAGCAACAAGTGCATTTTAAAATATGCACCACAATGAAATTTTTTTAAATATTTCTCCCGTTGCAACTTAGTTAATTGCACTAGTGTGTTTTGGTGAATTTTGTTGAGAAAATGTTGTTATTGATGTCAAAGTGGCAGTGATGATGATGATGTGTCAATAATGATAAGGACGTAACATCGATTATGATGATTTGGTAGTGAACAAGGGAGATTGTTTGACTATTGAATCCATGAATCCAAGTGAAGAAGCCTTGAATCCATGAATCCAAGTAAAGAAGCCTTGAATCCATGAAGCCAAGTAAACAAGCCTTGAGATTGTTTGAGTATTGAAGCCATGAATCCAAGTGAATAATCCTTGAAGCCTTGAAGCCAAGTAAAGAATCCTTAAGACATGAAGCTAAGAGAAGAAATCTTGAAGACATGTTGATGAATCCTTGAGAAGCCAACATGCAGTAGTCAAGCCATGAGGATAAGTCAATGTAAAAGACAATTGAGGAAGCCCCTGAATAAGTAAAGATATCTCCACTTGAAGAATCCTTGAAGTGCCTTGAAGGATCCTTGACATAAATCTATATAACTCCAAAGGGGTCCCCTTATGGTGTATCTGTTGAGCATGGCCCTCATGGGATGAGAGAACATGTGGTTGTTTCCACATGCCTGCTTTGAGTTGTACACAAATGGATCCTTGAGGGAGCCTTGAAGAATCCCTAAAAACAAGAGAGGATTCCCCTTAAGTCATGTGAAGAATCCTATAGATGTCCAAGATAAATATTGCAAGATGGAGATTGTTGAAAGTATTATTTGTGGTTAATTTTGATACCCTATATTTGAGGGAATGTTTACCATACATACCTAACTCAGATGGGAGAACAAGTGAAATGGTTGGAAATATTATTCTAGGGAATTTCCAATGGTATATGGAATTCCCTCTAAATCCCTAGGAATAAGGAGATATGAGTTTTTTCATCCGACAATCCAACCACAAAATTGAGGTCGACTCAACTAATTTTTGGGGACAAAATCACTATAAATACATGACAAAATTTCACATTTTTAGTGGAACCAGCGAAGAGATCAAGTCTGAGGTGTGCTCAAGGTGTTCAAGTGCCTTTTTGGTTTTCAAGAGAAGTCTAAAGGATTCTCTTAAGGTATTTCTTATTCTCAAGGTATGTTAGAAGGTTGTGATGTTGTCGTAAGGTTGTGAGGTTGTCGTATGCACTGTTGTGAGTTTGTAATGTTGTTGTATTCTCTTCTATGAAATTGTGATGTTTTCATGATGTTTTGGTGAGGTTGTGATGTTGTTGTGTGCTCTACTATGAATTTGTGATGTTGTCATGATGGTACCATGAGGTTGTGATGTTGTAATTTTATTTTCTATGAAGTTGTGATGTTGTCATGATGTTACCATGAGGTTGTGATGTTGTCATATGCATTGCTATGAAGTTGTGATGTTTTTGTGATGTTTTCATGAGTGGATTTTTTCGTTAGAGAACATTTTCATGAATGGATGCTACCATCAATGGATGTTTTCATCAATGATTACATTGTAACAATGATGTTATGAGGCTTGCTAGGGTTTGAAGGATTGTCTATGGAATGAAGCATGCAAGTGAAGTCAGAAGTACTTTGTGTGTGAAGAGATTGGATTGGTGATATATTGTTGAGTTGGTGCTCAGTTGAGAAGATTGGTTTCTTCATTCAGCAATTTGGTTCTTGTGCTTTAGGGAGTAGGTTCTTCCTTCTAGTTGGAGTTGGTAATTCCATGGGATTGGTGCCTCCTTCCAATGGATGCTGGTAAATCAAGGATTTAGAGCATCCTTTAGGTTGGTGCCTGTAAATAAGGGGGTTGGTTTGATCAGAATCTGGACCAAGGGTCAAATTTTGCTCAAAAATCAAAGTTCTTGGAATTTCCTCAAAACAAACGCCTGCGTAGCCCTCGTCGTCACGAACCCAACGCAACTTGAACAGGTTCAAATGAATGTCAGATGAGTGAGATATCGCGATCTGTTCGATTCACCAAACAGGCAAATTTTTTTTATTGATTGTACAGTCCATACAGCTGACGTGGCAGAGGCCGTACAACTGACGTGGCACGTTCGTACGCTGAGGTGGAAGTTGATGATGTGGCAATCATTTATTGGAAGATGTTGATGAATCATGTTTCAACACGTGGCATTTAATTGGCAAATGGGATGGTGCCACATGGCCCAGGCATGGGCTGCCACATGGCACCGTAATTTGGTTGTTTGTTTAAAATTATTATAGAGTCCGTGGGGATCGAACCCCGAACCTCCACCACAATGCAAAGTCTTTGCAAAGTCTGACCTACCAATGCACCACACTATGTTGCTTGTTATATATATGAGTTTATATATATTTAAATTTGCATTGTTTTATGGTTGGCACGGGGGTTTGGGCTGGGGCTTAGCCCCAGCCCCCGGTCACACACATATTACCATATGAACTGACCTCTACACGGTTGCGTGAGATTCATGTGGTAGTTTTAAAACGACCACAACCACGCGCCTGATACGTGGCACAACCATATTCTCTCTTGGAACCTAGCCTTTTTTTGTGTGGGAAACGAGGTCACATGGACCATATGCCCAACGACCTATGCAGTTAGGGGGCTTAATTCCGTTAACCATTCTACAGTTGTACCTATTTTTCGATTGCATGCCAGTGCTAGGTTTTAGAACGGAAATGAGCGCGTGAGCTAGGTTGGATGCACAGAGGTGCATTTTGGTGAACCAGAGACAACAAACTTGAAGGAGGGAAATGGCAGGAGGCCTATCTTCTTCATTTTTTGGCCAAATGAGGTGCCAAAAAGGCCCAGCTAGGGGTTTTTGGATGTTCTGAATCCATTGGAACTATTTTCAAAGGAATTTGAAGACTTCCTTTGCATATTTTACACCATTGAAGTTTCAGGGAGCTCCAAGGAGCTTGAAGCCCTCATTGATGGAGGCCATGCTCAGATGAGCCAAGTCTGTTTTCTGTCACTGAATAGTCATTTTTGGCTAATTGTTATGCTCTGAACACATTGGGATGGGTTTTAGATCCATTTGAGGACTTTTACAAGTGTTATTTCCACAAGGAAGCTTAGGGAAGCTCAGGGTCACATGTAGAAGAGGTCATGCCCGGATGAGCCATGGTNCTGTAAATAAGGGGGTTGGTTTGATCAGAATCTGGACCAAGGGTCAAATTTTGCTCAAAAATCAAAGTTCTTGGAATTTCCTCAAAACAAACGCCTGCGTAGCCCTCGTCGTCACAAACCCAACGCAACTCGAATAGGTTCAAATGAATGTCAGATGAGTGAGATATCGTGATCTGTTCGATTCGCCAAACAGGCAAAAAATAATTATTGATTGTACAGTCCATACAGCTGACGTGGCAGAGGTCGTACAACTGACGTGGCACGTCTGTACGCTGAGGTGGAAGTTGATGATGTGGCAACCATTTATTGGCAGATGTTGATGAATCATGTTTCAACACGTGGAATTTAATTGGCAAATGGGATGGTGCCACATGGCCCAGGCATGGGCTGCCACGTGGCACCGTAATTTGGTTGTTTGTTTAAAATTATTATAGAGTCCGTGGGGATCGAACCCCGGACCTCCACCACAATGCAAAGTCTTTGCAAAGTCTGCCCTACCAATGCACCACACTATGTTGCTTGTTATATATATGAGTTTATATATATTTAAATTTGCATTGTTTTATGGTTGGCACGGGGATTTGGGATGGGGCTTAGCCCCAGCCCCCGGTCGCACACATATTACCATATGAACTGACCTCTACACGGTTGCATGAGATTCATGTGGTAGTTTTAAAACGACCACAACCACGCGCCCGATATGTGGCACAACCATATTCGCTCTTGGAACCTAGCCTTTTTTTGTGTGGGAAACGAGGTCACATGGACCATATGCCCAACGACCTATGCAGTTAGGGGGCTTAGTTCCGTTAACCGTTCTACAGTTGTACCTATTTTTCGATTGCATGTCGGTGCTAGGTTTTAGAATGGAAATGAGCGCGTGAGCTAGGTTGGATGCACAGAGGTGCATTTTGGTGAACCAGAGACAACAAACTTGAAGGAGGGAAATGGCAGGAGGCCTATCTTCTTCATTTTTTGGCCAAATGAGGTGCCAAAAAGGCCCAGCTAGGGGTTTTTGGATGTTCTGAATCCATTGGAACTATTTTCAAAGGAATTTGAAGACTTCCTTTGCATATTTTACACCATTGAAGTTTCAGGGAGCTCCAAGGAGCTTGAAGCCCTCATTGATGGAGGCCATGCTCAGATGAGCCAAGTCTGTTTTCTGTCACTGAATAGTCATTTTTGGCTAATTGTTATGCTCTGAACACATTGGGATGGGTTTTAGATCCATTTGAGGACTTTTACAAGTGTTATTTCCACAAGGAAGCTTAGGGAAGCTCAGGGTCACATGTAGAAGAGGTCATGCCCGGATGAGCCATGGTTCGTTTTCAGAGTTCTATTAGTCATTTTTGGGGTTTTTATGTATTCTGAACCCAATGGTAGAGTCTGTAAATCCATTGGAGTTGAGCAGCATCTTGTAAAAGAATATTTGACAAACTAATCCCAGAGAGCCTAGTCCATTGAAGGAGGCTCAAGGAGATGTAGCCCAGTTGGGGGTGAATTGCTTTATCATGTTGTTCTTGTTGTGAGTGTTTGCTGGTTATTATTTGTTGCAAGTTATTTTTGTTGTTGTATTTATGAAAACAACATATTTAATCTTACAAAGACCTCACACATAANATCACACAAAAGGAATAGGGTCCAAGTTATTGTTAAAAATGGGCTATGAAGGTAGAGGGTTAGGCAAGCATGCACAAGGCATTGTTGAGCCTATTGTTGTTGAAGAGAGGCCCAATTATTGTGGTCTTGGATATGAACAAAGAGATGGAGCAAATTCCAAAGTTGAGGAGATAAGGGAAAAAGTTCCAAGAACAGATTTTGTTTCAAGTTCAATCCCTCAAGCATGCAAAGTCTGTGTTCAAGATGAATGCAAATGTGTGAAACGAAAGAATTTTGACAGCCATGAAGACAAGAACGTTGTTGTTGGTCTTCAAAAGAGAGCCAGTAACTCTTCAAATTCACCTCCTCAAGAAGGCTATAAAGGTGAAAGTTCAAGAACTTTTGTTGCAAGTTCAATCCCCCCAGCATGCAAATCTTGTGTTCAAGATGAATGCAAATGTATGAAACAAGAGAGTTATGAAAGCCATGTAGACAAGAACATTGTTGTTGATCTTCAATGGAGAGCTTGTAATTCTTCAAATCCACCTCCTCAAGAAGGCGATAAAGGTGAATGTTCAAGGTATATTTCTGCCTATCATTTAGTTGCTTTTGATTATGTTAAGCATGATAAATTTGCATGTAAAAATTGAAGAAAAAGTCCATGTACATATTGTGGTTTATATTACCATCATGTTTCAAAATGTTGGAAAAGATTGACCACTTTCAGCAAAATTTACAAGCAAAGACAACTTGAAAAGAGGATGCAAAAGATTTGCACTCATTGCCAGAAGAGGGGTCATCTCATTGGCCAATGTTGCACATTGCATCCAACCACTCATCCACAGCACAAGAAGTAGATGGATAAAGAGATTGGAAAGAATGGAAGAGGAGATTCCATTATCGATGTGAGTCAAGATGATTCACAAGAAGACGATTTTCAGCAAAAAAAATCACCATTGAGTTGGCTTGGTAAGAAATGGTTAGATTTCTTGAGCAAGTAAGGCTTTCATTTTTCTATTGTAGATGCACATTTCAGCCTTATGTATTCATTTCTGTTGAAAGCATGACAAGTTGCAGTAGTTTATCACAACTTGTATGATGCAAGTTGCATGTGAATGCAATTCGTTTCAAGGCATTCTTGTTTGTTGCACAAATTCGTCAGGAGGATGTAAAAGAGGGGTATGATGCTCACTTGTTATAGCCATATATCTTTTTCATATTCAGATATTATGTACCCATATGTTTCGGGTTTATGTACTTATGTTTGTACTTGAAGGAGAGTTGAAGAGATATGCACATACATGTGTTTTTGTGTGTGTGTAAACAATGAACTTGGTGATAGTTCATCCTGAATGACTCATGATTGTATCATGGTTGTGTATCATGAATGTTGACTTGTCATTTTGGGAAGGTCGATATGTTTCAAATGAGTCTTGATTTGTGTCGATGTTGTCTTGACGACTATGCTGTGTTGATCATGTTTTTCGACTTATGTTTAGTCGATGGTGTTTGTTGGCTTGTAAGTTGATTTTGAGTACACCAAGATGAAGGAAAACACCATGTGCTTTGATGAAGTACAAGATGTGATTGTTTTCTTGAAGAGAAAAAAGACTTTGTTGGCATCATTTTCAGTCTTGTATAAATTTGTTTTCAAGATTGATGGTTTTCTTGGTTTGTGACAAGATGTCGCAGGGAAGTTTTTGCATCCATTGYAGAGMGGTTTGTTTYGATGCCAAAGAGTTCAAAAGAGGGACTTGATTCTCAGTGGGAAGGCTAGTAGTMTTCYAAGCACAAAGAGAACAGTGGGTCAGCAGCAGCCAGAGAATAGTGGTTGAGGGACATAGCCAGTTACAGTGCAAGGCATGTCAAGGTATCCATGTGATTGTCAAAAAGACTTTTCAAGTAGAATCAGTTGATAGAACTTGGAAGAAGAAGAGTATTGAAGCTCAAGMAGATAATCATAAGMTTTTGTGGGTCCAAAAKCCTTTCAGTGGGAAGGTGTGATCARAATCTGGACCACGGGTCAATTTTTGCTCAAAAATCAAAGTTCTCGGAATTGCCTCAAAATGAACGGGTGCGTAGCCCTCAATGTCACGGTCCTCAGACGAAAAGTTTGACATGATGATGAATACCATGGAAAAGATGATGGAGAGAATGTCCAAGGGAAACAGACCGGTTACCTGAGAAATGAACGATCCCTAGCCCAGGAATCAAAATCTTAGAAGGGGTCAAGTCCCTCAGATAAGACAGAGGGAACAAAGAAAGTGGAGGGATCAAGGTGACCAAAAGGCAAGCCCTTCCTTCCAAAACAACTATGCGGACGAATAATTCGACCAGGCATTTGAAAACCAGATGCATTGTTGTGATGAAAAAAACCTGCGCGTGTTCTTGACAAAGAGCGAGCATGATCTGTACATGAGAAAAAACGACGAATTCGTGTTGGAGACGGACGATGATATGACACTCGAAATGGATGATGCGTCATCCTAGGAGACAGAGGAATTCAAAAAAGGCTATCATAATTCCATCATGCAGTTCCAGAAGAAATATAACCTCCGGAGCAAAGATGTGCCTATCAAGCCGCAACAAATGAACCCCATATGGAAACCTCCGGTGGACACCCCTTCCACAAGCCAATCAAGGCCGGACAGCGTGACCAAGAACACGACGGAGAAAGTGAATTAAAAGGAGGAGGTCCTCAATAAATCTCCATAGGCAGGCCATGAGGCGAGTGGAAAAGAGGTAGAGAAAGCATGTCCCCTTTTCAATTTTGAACATGAGATGGCCAAAATCAAAATCTTCGTCCCGTTCAACGAGCTTATTAGGAAGGGCGAGTATCAGGAGAAAATCATTAAAATGCTGAAAATGGGATGGACCCCCGACACTTTGAATATCCAAGATGACCACCCTGTTATCCTGTTTGGTCTACACATTGAAGAGACAAATCATATCAAGGACGTCCCTCTGTTCTACGTCAATATAAAGGTCCATGACATGAACCTTCATAAAGCCATGCTGGATTCTGGCATGTTGCACAAACTCATACCAAAGGTGATCATGGATGAATTCGGTTTGGATATCACCAGGCCATACAAATACCTTTTCTTTTTTTACTCGAGGAAGGTCAAGTGTTTACACCTCATCAAAGACCTAGTTGTGTCCTTGGCTCAAATCCCCTCAAAGAACATGGTTATGGACGTAGTCTTTGCGGACATACCCCCAAAGTTTGGCATGCTACTATCTAGGTCATGGGCTGTGAAGTTAAAGGGAACTCTGCAGATGGACATGTGTAATGTCCCCACTTTGGGACATCATCACAGGGCAGAGATTTATGATGACCAGAGTAGCCAGATGGATGCTAGAGCGAGTACAGAGGTCATTTTGGGCACATTACTTGGAGGAACCTCTCAGTGTAATAGCTCATTGGAATCGGGACGAGTAACACTACAGGATGGGATGGCTAGAAGTGACTTTCAGTGGCCAGGGAAGCCACAAGGAGAGATAAGGAGCTTTCAAAGTTAAAAAGGTTAATTAATTAATTAAAGTGATTTAATTAATTAATTAAATATTAATAAAATGAAAGTCACTTTGGAGGGACAAGGTGAGCCAAAAAGTATA
>JZKD02S1122312.1:0-12959 GCA_000966675.3 Picea glauca | reverse complement strand
TTTTCTAATTCATGAATAAGCTGCAACTGGATGCCAATAGTTACTAAATAGAATTTAAAATAAAATAGAATAGAATTTTGAACAGTTTTAAACTCGCTGAAGGTACTGATACATTTTCTGTATTAAATGAAATCAACATTCAATCTAGTTTTATTATTCCCAACAACTATCCACCACTTTGAAGCGCATCCATTGGCTATCTATACTATTTTTATAATTCATGAGTAAGTGCGAAGGACTTTTTGTCGATAAAACTAAGGACTGGTTTGCAAATTGAAGAAATCGCTGTCAGAACCTAACCAGTGTGATTTTGATTGTAATATTTACATTGTGGTGTCAGAGTTTTGTTTTACTAAATTGCTTTGCATATCTGACACTATTGTAAATCAAATGAAAGCATTAAAGTGATTCGGTATTTGTGATCAAATAAAATGACATATAATAATCAAATGAGAGTAATTTGACAACAGTGATTAGGGTTGAAATTTTAGATCAATTTCATTTATCAAATGTCATGGTTACAACAAATTTCTCAAGCTATTAACTGTTTTCAATTTCTTATTAAGTGTTTTCAATTTCTAATTCTATTTGTCAAATTTGAAGATTACCAGGTTGAGATTTGAAATTAATTTCATTTATCAAATGTTATGGTTACAACAAATTTCTCAAGTTATCAAGTGTTTTCAATTTCTAATTTTATTTGTCAAATTTGAAGATAACAACAAATTTGTTAAATTGGAAGATTATAACAAATTTGTTAAAGCTTCCCCCAAGTATAAAACAGTAGGTGATGAAGTGTGTTGTTAAGACACTCCCTGATTAGTGATTTCTTTAAATATTTTAAATTTCAAATTTCAAAGTATTTAAGGAGTAAATGATGTATTGAAATAGAGAATACATGTCATTAGATTGTAAAGAGAGTGTGCAAACATATGCCATATCAAAATACAAAATGTTTGAAAAAGTGTCAAGCAGTAATGGTGTATTATTTAAATCATTAATAATAAGTAATAATAATAATTTAATTTAAAATCATAATTTAGATGTTGAATTAAGATATAGAAAAAAAAAATATTAAAAAATACAAATACTTTACTCTTAAATATTATATTGTATTTATTATAATTTTTATTATAGAAATTTATTACAACATTTATCATATAAATTTTACAAACCCATTAAACCAGAACTCTTCCATCAAATTTTACCACACCATTAAACCAGAACTCTTCCATCAATGCTCAAAAGAAAATGATTCTCTTAAAAAAAAAATGGGCTGTACAATTTTCGTTGGGTAAAAGATTTGCTGATAGAAGATCACCTACTACAAGCTGTTATTTCATGTTTGAGAAAGAATTAAGATCTTAGAATTGTAAGAGGTCACCTATGTTTATGTTTTGTCCAGCGTAAAATAAAAAATGTTACTTGTAGTTGTGTGGGTTAAAAGATTGCTTCTGAATCTAGAAAAGGATACATTTTGGAGTTGCCTTATAATCTGACAATCAAAATTGCATTGCAGAGAAGGCCTAAGCTTGCATTAACATTTAGTATCATTTGGTTAGAGAAAACGTTATAGAAAAGAGTGCAATGAAATATGCACTTAAAAAATTGGATGAAGGAGATTTGTCCACTACAACTCTTCCTCCAGATAAATTTCAGAACTATAAATCTTGAAATCGAATATAAAATCAGGTTTAGGTAATTGCTCAGTGGCAGTTTTGGAAATGTTGCCATATTTCCAAAACGAAATGAGCTATAAAATTAATCGAAAATAAGGAAAAAGAACATGCTATTTGAGCTTCTTTTTAGGTAAATTTCATCCATCTTATAGAAGATATATGCATATGATATGATTGTGAAATACAAGAGAAGATATATGCATATGATATGATTGTGAAAAACAATACAATTTACAGTCTCTTAAAAAAACAAGGATATAAGATACAATTTACAGTATCTTAATAGAAGATATATGCATATGATATGATTGCAAGGATATAAGATACAATTTACATTATCTTAATAGAAAATATATGCATATGATATGATTGCAAGCATATAAGATATAATTTACATTCTCTTAATAAAAAATATATGCATATGATATGATTGTGAAAAACAAGGATATAAGATACAATTTACAGTCTCTTAAAAAATAAGGATATAGTATACAATTTACAGTTAATTAAAAAACAAGGATATAAGATACAATTACAGTCTCTTAAAATTAAATGATATTTGAGCTTCATCTTTTTAGGTAAATTTCATCCATATATGCATATGATTGTGAAAAACAAGCATATAAGATACAGTTGCAGTCTCTTAAAACTGAATGGTGCATAAGCTTAATGAGCATCCTTGAGCTCTCATTTACAGATAGTCATTTTAAGAAATAACTCAAATGTGTGCACTACAAATTCTTGTGACAAGAAATTACCTATCTGGCACTATACTTCTCATACCATGATATGAAGTAAATTGAATATTAGAGTAGAACGTGGAGGAAAGGAACAACTTTCTAAAGTCCACGGAACAACTTCCTTAAGAACCTCCTCTTAAAACTGCATTCAGCTTGTTGAAATAACATCATCCATTCCGTTGTAATTTTCAATGACAATGAAAGAGTATTAAGCTACTTATAGGTAACAGACCTGCAATCCATACTGTAGTTAGCTTGACTATAGATTGCCGCCCATAAGCATGGCCTCAATACCAGTCACCAAAATAATGGTATTGAGCAAGAAACTCAAAAATCAAATAATAATTAAAAAGCTTAAGAGGACATCAGCTGGTTGTTTAACAGCATTTATTAACATCGTCAAATATACTTTCCCATATATCTCTTAAGTTCCATCTTCTCAGCCCTTGTGAACCTCTTCATCAATTTTTAAACTCATTTGGATTTTGTAAGCAGTTTATGTATAATATTTATTTAACACATTCCCTGTGAAATATTTGATATGCTTCATTCACTCCCATGGTAAATAGCCTTATACATATTTAAATGCTTCATTCACACTCCAATGTTAAATAGCTTTATAGACTTTATGTTATCCATTTTTTCTACTTCACATCTCTTGAAAATTATTCAAAATTCCATCTTACACTCTTCAAACTGGTGCAATAAATATAAAAATAATAAAAACTAAAAACAACAGCACATTATACCCTACCATAATACAAAATTTTGAAAAAATGAACCAGCACAATTTCAAGATACATAATTAACAGGAAAAATTCATTAGAATTTGAATTCGAATTCTATCATACTAGGAGCTTCCTATTTCCAAGGACTCCACACTGTCCTGAGATTCTCTGTTAAGAATCCCATCTTTTCTAACTATTAATCACATATTAATCAAGTTTCTAAGGGTTTTGTAAGCGAGAACTTGAATTCTATCATAGTAGGAGTCTCCTATTTCAAAGGACTCCAGACAGTCCAGAGATTCTCTGTTAAGAATCCCGTAATAGGAAGCAACATTCTTCCCATAAAGCTCCTATCTAACCCTAACCCAACATAATCAGAACTTTGATTAGACTTATCAATCAGCTTCTCTTCTCCTCCAACTCCAGTATTTTTTTCTCCAAAACCAGTATTCTCTCGACCCAAATCACTGTTTGATCCCAGCCAAGTTATGAGCTCCTTAGCATGCAATTTTTCCTCCTTGGCCTTCATTTTCTTCCCAGTTCTACTGTTCTCAGACGCAGTACCAATCCCCGCCATGTGATCTTCAAACATTTCCATGGCCTCGTGAATGACATCTCTGTTTGGGGAGCCATCCCAACGACCCCAAAAGCCCACATAACACTCAAAGCAACTGCAGTCAAAAGAAGGCCCATGAGAAGTATTGCTCTTCCTACCTTTCCTGATGTTCTTGCCTTGATTGTTCTCCATTGAACATGCCTTCAAAGAGCAGGCAATGAGATAAAACAGCACTTCCTGGTCCTCCTGGGGGAGTGTGATACTGAGCGTGATTATGGTCTCAGGAAGAAACTTGGGCACTGAAAAACTCTCCAACTTCCTCTTGGAGCTCATGGCGTCTGAAACTCCGAATCCCATGAATTCTCAGATTCTTCAGATTATGATAAATTGTATGAAGGCCAATGTAACCGCTATTATATAATAATGCTTTCTTTGCTGGAATATTTGACTGCTTCTTAAGGACCTCCTTTCTCGTACGTTTTCCTTGAATTTTCTATCGTTGTCCCCACACGCATACGCTTTTATTTTGACCGTAAGCCCAAGAAATACGAATAGAAAACTCTTCGTCTGAAGATTCGTCAGGCGCTTCCGGTTCCAACTTCCCTGTTCGAGATATATACAATGAATATATGTTTCAAAACCGTAACTCTTGTTGTGAGACCTATTCTCGTATTGGTGGACGTGTTCGAGATATATATAATGAATATATGTTTGAAAACCCTAACTCTTGTTATGAAACCTAATCTCGTATTGGTGGACGTAATGTATTAGTTAAAGAGCACATAATTTACTTAACACCTCCTATTCCTTCGCACGTAGTTTGACTTGACAGTTCCGATTCTCACGCTGGATTATAATAAAAACTATAAATAAAAAATGTCGAATCACGCGGTTCAAGTCAATTAGGAAAATTGTATAGGTTTGACCGTTGAATGGGTGGTTAGTCTTAACTGTATGGCCTTTGAATTTTGACTTAATTTATCGAAATAATGAACGGAGGGACTCTCTACAGTATTTGTATGTAACTACCTACCAACATTGACCATAATAGGCTAAGCTGACTCTGATAGACGAAATAAATAATAATTGTAATTAGACACAGTTAAATTTAATTAAAATATTGTTTTCAATGAAAATTAGTACATTTTCCCTTGAAAATATACTAATTTTAATTTTCAAAATATTTATAATAGAATCTAATTTAGTATAAAAAATCAAACAAATTTTAAAATGTCATTTCAATCATAAAAATAAGATGATAAATCAAAATAATTAATTTAATTGTATAAATCTCCTTGAAATCATTATCATAATTATTTAAAGCAAGTACTTCAAATTTTATATGTTTCTTTTGGTAAAGTTTTAAAATTCAACATTATTTTAATTAAAATTTGACAAAATGAACACTTTTAATCATGACATTGTGGTTAAAAGTCTTTTAAAATGTTTAGTTATATCTTTTTTAGTGAAAAAGATGTTTTGCACCTTCATTTATGACTTGGTGGTCAAAAGTCTTTTAAAATGTCAAGTTGGTTTTTTCCATGAAAAGAGGTTGTCCCATTTAATTATGATGTATATAGTGTTTTGAGAAGAATTTGGATTGTAATGGATGATAATATCTACGGAGTGAAAAGATGTTGTCCCATCTAATTATGATATATAGTGTTTAGAGAAGAATTTAGATTATAATTGATGATAATATCTATGGAATGTATATAGAGGAGTTTATATAAAGAAGGATGATGATAATGATGGAATTTACAAAAAAAAATTAGTTGTTTATTTAAATAAATTTAAATTAAGTTGTAAAATATTATATATAAAAAAAATTATATAAAAAATTTAAGAGTAATTTAATTGTTTTATTGTTTAGATTTATTTTGATCATATTATTTACTAATTTTGATTATATTATTCACTTTTTTTCCTTAAAATTTTAATAATTTTGTTATTGCATTTTCATTTTTTATCATTTATTTTTTTTTTAAATAAAATATCACTTTTTTTTTCTTATGTATATATGTACACTTTTCATCCTCTCACAGTTTCAATATAAAGATATACATTTATGTAAAAAGATAAGGAAAATAGTTTTTTATCTTATAAAGAGTTATATACCCTCTTATATGGAGTATAAAAGAATGTTGACTATAAAATGTTGATGATCTCTGTCATTTATATTTATATGTGTTTGTCTTTTTTTT
The DNA here is from genome assembly GCA_000966675.3 of Picea glauca. NCBI lineage: Eukaryota > Viridiplantae > Streptophyta > Pinopsida > Pinales > Pinaceae > Picea > Picea glauca. The sequence goes on along the minus strand of JZKD02S1122312.1, from coordinate 7,052 downwards.
TTAAGTACACTTAGTCATATTTGGGCAGGGGTTTGAAGGTTCGGTTTTGAATGAAAGGGTTCATGTGGAACCCATCTCCTCTATGGGAAATGGCCCCCTCTATTCAAGGATTTAATGGTGGAGTTTTAAGAAAAAAAATGGTTTATTATGTAATATTTTTTTCGAAGGTTTTCAACTCATTGTAATATAATCATGGTTAAAGGATTATGGTTGTAATTTAATCTAGGTTAATATATTATGATTGATTGAAGCTACATAATATATGTAAATATTTTTATGGTGAATAGTTGAGTTGAGACAATGAGACAAAGATAAGTGCAATTCTGAGTTAGATTGGTTTCATTGGTTAAGAATTTCCAAGATAAATCTTGTGTATGCTTTGTAAATGTGTTATCGTTATTTTTATGTTTTAGATTCTATAAGTATTTATTTTCTTGGGTGAGTTTAACAAACTTTTCAATATGGAGATTCTAACTAACCATGCAAATGGGTTTGACTTTAAAGACATGTTCAAGGAATAAATGAGATTTTTTAATATTTAATTATTTCTCCAAAGGGAGTGAGGGTGAGTGGTGTTGCTTGATGGTGAATTATTGAATTTTTCCCATTCAAAGCTGGTAATATTTCTAGTAGGTATGTTTATGGCCAATAGGATTCAATCTGGGGTTTCAATCATAAAGAAAATTCTAATGACAAATGGACTTGGTGGTCTTTCAACTTGTAGTAAGTAGATTATCATCTATGACTTGTGTGGAGATTTAAAAACAAACTTGTATTGTAGAATATTTAACCACAAAATTTTTATATGGAAGGATTATAGCATGGAATCAAATTGATGGGAAGAAATAAAGTTACAGTTTAAATGTTCTATGAATTGCCACTTTTCTAGTCTCTCAAAACAACGAGAAGGGAAACCAATATTTTTGGCCTAAAATCTAGCAAGATAATTTTGGATTGGTGGAATTACATATATGAGATGTTAATCTAGTTGTATTAGGAGTATTTGAGGGTGTTGAATCCATTTTTGTATTAAAAATAACAATTTGTTGATCTAAAATTGCAATTTTGACAAAGATTGTGTAACTAGATTCCAATGATGATAAAACGAAAAAATTAACATCATAGAAAGTTTAGCCTTATTCAAAAGTAAATGGTAATCATAATGTGAAAATATATCATTTTTTATAATAATGAAAAAACATATAAAAATATAAAATATATAAACATTGATAATCTTGTAAGTTTATTTGTTTTTTTGAATTTTTTGTGTAGAATAATGGATGTTGTTTAGAAAAATTAGGAAATAAATGTTATGGTCATTGCATAGAAAAATGTGGCATAGAAAAATCTATGCTTTGTAAATCTAAGTATAAGAAGTTAGAGTTCCCATCAATTTGGAACTCTAATCAAAATTTTAATGATTTGAATTATTCAAAATTAGGAAAAACTCATAGGGTCGTTGTTCCACCAAAATGGAACTTAGATCATGTTGGAACTCTAATCATGCCTGGAATTTCTATGGGATTCTTATCATATTTATGATCCAAAAGAGCATCCTTTAGCTACAAGAATCACCTACTCCTAACATATGTTAATATAGTGAGAGTTCAATTATACATGACTTCTCTAGTTACCTGTCACAAGTATTTGTGAATCATTGTAGCAAGAAAATTAAATGCACTCTACAACCCAATATGAGTTAGATCTGTCATGAGAGACTCCTATAAATTGAAATTTAAAAAAAATGTTGGAAGTCTACGATGTAAAAAACACTGACTATTAATTATTGTGTGTGTGTGTGTGTGTGTGTGTGTGTGTGTGTGTGTGTGTACAAGTGTGATTCTTCTAATAAGGGTCAAAAGGTTGAGTGGTGGGAATGAAAGTTTACAACTAGGTCCTTGCAAGCAAGGCATACCAATGTATGTTGATATATCTACTACGAATTCCATACATGAAGATGAGGAAGTATCCTTCAGTTTCCTTGGGGATTATTTCTTTGAAAAAAATATAGACATATATAATAAAATAAACCAGCATAAATATATCCATTTTTTTAACCTCTCTATACTCAAAAAATCTAAGTATGAGATGAATCTATACTGGCAATAAATCTAAAAATAAGACGAATATATACTAACAATAATGCATATACATTATAATACGTGAAATCCTACCTCCCACAAACATTCATGAATCATAGTAATACATATACCACTACAAGGTCATTACTAGCAATTGCACTAGAAGGTGCAAAGACACACTGAAAGAAGTCAAAATGTAAAGCAACACAACATAAGAAAAACATTATGTTTAAAAGAAAATAATTAACGCATTGAAGCAATACATAAACTTAAAGGTATGAAAATTTGTAATTATTTAATGAATTAATTTATGATTTTAAGAACATCCATTCCAATCATTCTTTCTTAATGTGTGTAATAGATGCAATACATAGGGTTTATTGACAAATTGTGATGTGCAAGATGTGTTCACATTACACCTTGTATATTTCAATAAATCTGACAAGTAGGTACCTTTTCCCATGATGTGATCTAATGGACATAAAGGCATTATAACATATAATTATAATAATATCAACCAACTTGGAGTGCATTCTAAAAAAAAATTCCAAGCCAACAATCAAGAACAAGAGGCAAGCCAAGTTTGATGTTAGGCTCAAACCTTATTTCTAAATATCATTGACCCACCTTGAACAATTTATCATTAAAAAAAAAGACGATCTTACATACCATGAACCTTACCTTTAGACAAATTAATGATATACAATTTAAATTCAATCGATATTTAAAGCTAGGGACTCATTGGGATGTTGGCAAACAATGAATTTGTTTCTTCTAGCAAGGCTTTGAAATTTTAAGGGATCGAGAATGGAGGTTATGAGGGAGGGAATCATGAGTCATTTACCCTAACACACAATCATATTGAAACATGTTATTCATTATCTAATGCATATCGATTATGACACACTATCCATTATCAATTTTGTATGTGATGCATTTGTTATGCTATGGTCAATTTTTGTGTTGGCCAATGATCCAAAACCCTACATAGCCAACTGAAATTGAGCACAGGTGTTAAATCCAAACATGTTACACTAATTGGAAATATAGTTCAATGCAATATTTCCTTGCACACACTTCAAGGCATTCAATGTAATATCACCTACATTTAAAACAATGTCTAACAAGCATTGTAAGTGTCGTCATTATGACCATTCCTACCTTCATATCCTCTAATCCTACCTCGATACCATCAATATTAAGCATGGTGACCTTGAAATCCCCACTCATGGATTCCACTTGTTGGTCATGTTTGTATGTTCATTGCAATTGGACTTTCCCTACATACACTACTTCAAGAGATTATGAATGTTAAATCCATTACTTTCATTAAAGAACCGTTTGTCAAAGTTGTTTCACTGCAACATAATCTCTAGCTTCCCATGCTTTTTATGATCACCAACTATGCACACATTTCATATTCTCACATACCTTTCCATCATATGTGTTCCCTCATACATTCTGAGATACATGTTCTCTATCAGTGAAGGTAGGGTTCAATGTGGTTAGCAACATCATCAATGTTATCTCCAAAGATTAGTTATATCATTATAATTGCTCATGATTAGTAGTGTCCCTATATATTGATCGAAACTATGAACATTCCATGGATCCACAATATTATCAGATGTTGTAGTATTGGAGGGAATATGCATTCCTTAATTGTTATCACAATAAATTTAAAGGCTTTCTTATTCCACTACTAAAAATTATAGAGAACTTTGAGGAAAAGACTTACAACAATAACCTCAATGGGTATATCAAAAGGAGTTATGAAAAATGGGAAATATGGTTTTTTTCATTCCCCTACTAGCCATAGAAAGGTAAAATAAGAGAACCTAACCTTTCATTCCTTGTTTGACTACTCCTTCTTATGTTTATCAATTTGTTTGAGAATTTTACCGCATGTCTAGGTTTAGGAATAAATTACTACTATAAGACATGGAGGAGTATCTACTTTAGCTAATTAATAATTCTTAGTATTGAATCATAAGAAACTAACACCTACTGTAGTTCTCTATGCTCATTATAAAAGTGACTTTGTTTGTTGAAGTAAGTGCTTGGACAAATGGTGGAGGAATTTCTTTGAATGAGGCCATTGTTTCACCTTCCTCTTATAAGATGGTAGATGTGTCTATACCAAATGGAAGAGAGTGATGGAATGAGATCGAGTTATGAACAACAGAGTTATTCACCGAAAGGGAATGGGTTAGACTAAACTTATTTTGTGTCATTTATATTATTTCAATCTATCCTCTAAGAATAACCATAGAAAAAGCTAGCAGAAATTTAGGTTCCAGGCACAAATATAGTAAATTAATAACCAATATCCAAGTCCATTCAAAAGACAAATCCTATGTCATTGCCTATTTTATATATAGATTCATATCCTCTAGATATAAGGACATGTGAAATGACCCATAATATACTAATAATATCATATTGTGTATGCTCAATTTATTGAATAATGTATTTTCATCGCATCAAATCATTAAGAGGAATCTCTTCTCTGAATATTCAAGATTGGCTTTCATGGAAAAGTTTCTCTTTTTAGTAAGTTGATTCCATATGCAACAAGTAGTATGAATTATTGGTTATAGAAATAGCAATCATATTAAATTGTGGCCTTTTAAATGTGTTATCACAACCAACTCTAATTATTTATCTTGCAAATCATACATCCAATGGATCGATTGCATGCATGGCATAAATTGCATGTATCTTTGGGACTTTCTTACCAAGAAATAACGTCATGGAATTTGATCTTCAATTGCCAAAAACTAAAGGGGACATACTTTCTTACCAAGAAATAACGTCATGGAATTTGATCTTCAATTGCCAAAAACTAAAGGGGACATTCAAGAAATGAAAGAGAAAAAATTGTGTCTCATGGAATAAAAGGATAAACTGAGAGTGGAACTGTGTCTCAAGAATGATCACTCATGTATTCATGTTGTTGTGACTACCAAATTAAATTAAATCCCCTTGGGCCATAATGCCTCTAGAGATGTAATTTATCAATTAGCTCTCTTGCACACTTGGATAGAGGAGATTATATATGAATTGGCTCCATCTTGAAGTATCCTTAGCCAAACATTTGAACTAGTCGAAAGCATCAAAGTGATAGTTGAGGAACTACATGGTGCAATGAACCAAAAGGTGGAGTGCAATGGAATAAAAATTTGTATATATATAGAAGAAAGAAGAAAAATCTCCAAGGAAACCACACATAAGATTTCAAAGTCATATCTCTTGTTACATTGGTTTATGTTGTAGTTTCAAGGATAAAGAATCCAAAATAATCTCAAAGTGGAAATGAGAGTGACCATCCAGATAATTGATGGTAGTAGATAATGAAGACAAATGGAAGGCATCAAAGACAACAGTTGGAGGGGCATGCAAAATGATGGATGGCCAAGGGCACACTATAGTAGAGGCAGGAAAAGATGGGAGTGAATATAAAACCCACCATATGGAGCCAATAGGTGAGGGGGAGGGAGAGAACAAGTGATGATGGTGGAGCAATAAACAAATAATAAATGGTAATGTTTAATTGATTTTATAGGTGGACCTTATGAAATCATTTCTCATAGTATAAATGCATGTCATCGTAATAAAAATTTATACCAATAACACTAAATTTAAGAATTCATTCATCATGTAATTGCAACCATTTGTCTTGAACTCGCTCTTTTCTGAGCTTTCCAAAGGCATTGCATTTCATGTCTATTAGTTTAAATGTCAAATTTGATAAAGCTAAATATTTGAGCAATTTAAATAAACTAATTTAATCATAATGCTTGAGTATATACATTATTTTTGAATGATATGTAACCATTAATAATTGCATTGATGAATCAAAAAAGATTATTCCGTCTTTATCTTTTTTTTGCATTATAGTTTATTTAACAATATTTACATTGATTTAATACAAAAAGTGGGTTGTGCATGGAGAGCCACTAACATTAGAAAAAACAAATGCATCATTAAAAATAGGGTTGGTTCAAGTCAAAACACTCAAGAGCATAATGTTGTAAGTGATATGTAAATTATTATGGATATTCCACTGGAACAATTTGTCACAACAAATCTTACAAGTTTATTGCAATATATTATTGTGCAATTATTTACTTAATATTCATATGAAATGTTAACATGAAAGTATTGAAATAATTGAAACTAAAATGGAAGAAGCTAAGAAAATGACACACCATCCACACAATGAACACAAGAAGTGCCCTCGAAAAACTCAAAATGGGAAAAGCCCAACTAGAAGATTAGGCCTATGCTCTACTCTTTTCTTATCAATTATGAAATGCAAATACAAAGAAAGAGGCACTCACTATGGATTTTCCACGGACACTATAGCCAATATAGCTACTATAATTTCTTCTACTTCCTTTATTCTACATCAATATCCCACTCCCATATGCTCTGCTCAACTATGGAACGATACATAATACAATCAGAACGAAACCTCTTCCTTTTCTAGTGGCCTAGTATTTAACATAGCCTAATAGTCATTAAGGGTTAGGATTATGGTTTGTGCATGCCTCAACCCCCAATTACTATTATGGTTTTGGACTCTCTAAAATCTTATTGAAATCTCGCATGTGACTAGCTCCACATGTGTGAGTAATGGAAGCTAACATGGCATCAACTTGGTACCATGGTGGTCAATAGGATAGGTCAACTTGAGAGAGGAATAAATTCTACATACAAACTCCAATTGAGGTGATATTTGTGTTGTTGGAAAGCTCTCAAAGTGTAGAACAACATTGAGTGGCTAAGAAATATGATCACAAAAATTTTGTTGAAATATTGTAACTTCGAAGAATATTCTAATTATATTTGAGTTATTATTTTATAGATCAAATCCCCTTTTGCGGATTGATCAAGTCGGGTATTGTATAAGATCAAATCTTGTTTTGTGGATTGGTCAAACTATATTTGTATAGTGGTATTTGTAAA
>JZKD02S1122301.1:0-12959 GCA_000966675.3 Picea glauca | reverse complement strand
TTTTTTAGCTACCTCTGATTCGTTAGTTGGCAAAGGAAGCGACATGCCACATTACAAATAACTAATCTAAAGGCCAAAATACTAGAGAAAACAATAGGAGCAGATATAAAATAAATAACTAGAGAAACATGTTAAGCTAAACATCTTTAAAAGGGCACAACAAGAAACATCTTTAGAAGGGCACAACAACAATGACTAGTAACATTGTGACTAATCATATGCACACTAGAGCACATAAGGAAAGAACAAAATGCTGCAACATAGATGTAAAAAGAGAATGTTGAGTTTGAAGTATGGAATAATCTTATTGAAAAATAAAGAAAAAGAAAGAAGATTCGAGAAAGGGGGTTACCGTATAAACTCATATTTTCCCTACAACGAATGTTGGGTTGCCTCCTAAACATCAAATGATTCGATTTCGAGTACATTGATACATACAATCAACCAAAGCGAAACTTCAAAAAGAAGAACGCAAGCAAAATATAGATTCCATGGATCCACAGAGTTTCCACGGAAGCCAAGGAGAAATCGAGTGATCTAATGTTCAAGTCCCGCGACCTCACTTTATTTGTAGAAGCCCCTAATTCTCTACACCAATTCAACTTAAGGCAGCTGCAACAATGAATCCTTAGTAGGCATCGTATGTGGTGGTGAGTTCAAATCTCGTACTTAATCCAACTACAACAATGAAGCCTTAGCGGGCATTGTATGTGGTCACGAGTTCAAATCCTGTGTCGAAACCCTAATGCCAAATGCCAAAAATCGACATTCGCCTTAAAACAACATATTCAAATATGGAGACTAAAGTATAATAATTGGAGAATATTTGCAGTGTGTGGTGGGCAAAAGTACAATAACAAAATAAAGAAAACCAGAAGGGAGACCAGAATCGTAACGATTCACATGGGCTTCTGCAGAAGTATTAATGTTGAACCTTTGATAGTCCGCCATGAATGCACTCTTGTGGACAAAAGGTAAAGTAAAAGGACAACCTTTGTCATCTACTTTAATATAACTTCCGCAGTATGATTAACTCCATAAATTTGGTGGGAGTAACTTGAAAATCAGGATTCAGGAATTTGGTGGGAGTAACTTGAAAATTCGGAATTGAACCAAAATTAGTGGACGTTTATTTTAAAACCTTACCCTTCATATGGAATCTTGAATAAATATTTGAATTTCCCAAGAAAACGACCAAAAACAAAAATTCACATTTTATAGACGGGAAAATTTTTAACAATACTTCTGGGACGTGGTTGAAGACTCTTGACGGGCTCTTACGTGTTCAATTTTGAACACTTAATGATTCACATGGGCTTCGGCATAAGTATTAATGTTGAACCTCCGATATTCCGCCATGAATGCACTCTTGTGGACATAAGGTAAAGTAAAAAGACAACCTATGTCATCTACTTTAATATAGCTTCCGCAGTATGATTAACTCTAGAAATTTGATGGGAGTAACTTGAAAATCAGGATTCGAGAATCTGGTGGGAGTAACTTGAAAATAAGGAATTGAACTAAAATTATTGGACGTTTATTTTAAAACCTTACCCTTCATATGGAACCTTGAATAAAGATTTGATATTCCCAAGAAAACGACAAAAACAAGAATTCACATTTTTATGGACGAGCAAATTTTTAACGATACTTCTGGGACGTGTTGGAAGCCTCTTGATGGGCTCTGACATGTTCAATTTTGAATGCTTAACGATTCACATGGGCTTTTGCATAAATATTAATGTTGAACCTCTGATCGTTCACCATGATTGCACTCTTGTGGACATAATGTAAAGTAAAAGGACAACCTTTGTCATCTACTTTAATATAGCTTCCACAATATGATTAACTTCAGAAATTTGGTGGGAGTAACTTGAAAATCAAGATTCAAGAATCTGGTGGGAGTAACTTGAAAATCGAGAATTGAACCAAAATTAATGGACATTTATTTTAAAACCTTACCCTTCATATGGAATCTTGAATAAAGATTTGAATTTTCCAAGAAAACGACAAAAACAAAAATTCGCATTTTTATGGATGGGAAAAATTTTAACGATACTTCTGGGATGTGTTGGAAGCCTCTTGACGGGCTCTGACGTGTTCAATTTTGAACGCTTAACGATTCACATGGGTTTCTATATAATTATTAATGTTGAACCTTCGATAGTCCGCCATGAATGCACTCTTGTGGACATAAGGTAAAGTAAAAAAACAACCTTTGTCATCTACTTTCATATAGCTTCCGCAGTGTGATTAACTCCAAAAATTTGATGGGAGTAACTTGAAAATCAGGATTCGGGAATTTGGTGGGAGTAACTTGAAAATAAGGAATTGAACTGAAGTTATTGGACGTTTATTTTAAAACCTTACTCTTTATATGGAATCTTGAATAAAGATTTGAATTTCTCAAGAAAATGATAAAAACAAAAATTCGCATTTTTATGGACGGGCAAATTTTTAACGATACTTCTGGGATGTGTTGGAAGCCTCTTGACGAGCTCTGATGTGTTCAATTTTGAACGCTTAACGATTCACATGGGCTTTGGCAGAAGTATTAATGTTGAACCTCTGATCGTCCACCATGAATGCACTCTTGTGGACAGAAGGTAAAGTAAAAGGACAACCTCTGTCATCTACTTTAATATAGCTTCCGCAATATGATTAACTTCGGAAATTTGGTGGGAGTAACTTAAAATCAGGATTCGGGAATCTAGTGGGAGTAACTTGAAAATCGAGAATTGAACCGAAATTACTGAACGTTTATTTTAAAACCTTATCCTTCATATAGAATCTTGAATAAATATTTGAATTTTCCAAGAAAACGACAAAAACAAAAATTCGCATTTTTATGGACGTGCAAATTTTTAACGATACTTCTGGGACGTGTTGGAAGCCTCTTGATGGGCTCTGACGTGTTCAATTTTGAACGATGACCCCAAGTGATGTTTCAAGCTGCCAACTCACCAATTGCATGCAACCAAACCTCTGAGGGGTTGTTCTATGATTACCAAATGACAGAGGGGGGAGATTTGTCGGTTCATGGGGAGTACGGCCCTGTGCCCTCCAGCGATGCGGCATGATTATAGAATTAATGAGGAGTCCTAAGATTAGGGAAAAATTATTTGAAAATGCAGAGATGGAAGATAAAATGAAAGAAGACAAGGAATGGGCTAGGAAATCTTGCTAGAAAGTGGAGGAGGTGGAGTTATTTGGTTATGATGGAGCTTTTCAACACCATAGTGGTTGTGTTAACAATATTAGGGCATGGGGATGTGGTCCTCGACGTGAAGTTAACTCAACAGATTGGATTGGGAAAATGGAACAATGTAGAGCTATGGGAGTTAGAGTGGGGTGGGCTCTGTGCCTTTGCTTCCTCCCTTGGTTTCTTATAATCCACAATCCTTGGGGGAAATTGAAGCTCGAGACTGTTGAGGGACTACTAAGGTTATATAGACGAGGATACATGGCAAAGCTTGGAAGTTGGAGAGGGGACTATGACCACTCTGTAATTGGTGGCAGTGCGGAGAGGGGGAGGTGGCCAAGGGGTTGGTTGTTTAGAAGAAAAGGGTCTTCGCTCAAATTTTTTTTTGGACACGTAGGATTTCTCAGGATGGCTAGGAAATAGAGTAAGGGAGGAAAGGCGAGGAGCCAGAGTGGGAGAAGGAATGAAGGGCCTTTATCCTCGCAAGGGCCAATGGCTCCAACCAGAGCGATTGGGGAGGCATGCGAGGTGGGACACCACTTCCAAACACTTTGCTATGAAAGTGCGAAGAAGGAAGTTGAGGATGTGGAGGTTGTTGTTCGGGCACAATGTTTGGCAACCTCATATGAGGAAATTCTGGAAGAAGTGAAGGACCAAGTATTTGACCCGACCCGGTGTACTCAAGGACAAGGTATCTGACCCGGTGTACTCAAGGACAAGGGACACAAAGTATTTTAAAATAATGGAAACTCACTGAATTGCGAAAGCCATGGTGGGCCAAGTGTTGGAAAAACTAAGGGAGGAGAGCATGGCCACCCTGCATGCCATTCATATTTTCAAGGGTAAGTTTGAGTCACTCTGTCAATCTCAGTTCGAGGTCAGGTTCAAAGTCTCATCAGTAGGAGGCTAGGGACCTCAATAAGATCATGCAAGAGGTACCTCCATCTCTGTAGGCTCGAAGGATAATCCAATTGCCTTGGAGGATGACAAACCATCAATAACATCCCATGATGAAAGAAAGGAGGAGAAGCCCCACCTTCCAACACTTTGAAGAGGGATTTGAAATAAGTTTCGTGCTTTGTTTTGACTTTTATGGACATATAACCCATGGTAACTTTCATGGGTATATTTATATAAGGAACTATTATAGGTTAATAGCTAGCTTGAACTTAGACATTAGCAGCTTCATATTTTAGTAAATTGTAGAAGACTAGTTTGAAAACTTATTTCCATATTAGAGATATGCTTTTCATAATGGAAAATCCCTGGTTTCCATAATGGCAGATCCCAACTTTTGATGTAATTTCCTGTTCTATGTAATAGGAAAATTCTAAGTGATTTATTGTAGAAGATTAGTTTGAAAACTTGTTTCCATACAAGGGATCTGGTTTTCATAATGGAAAATCCTTGGTTTCCATAATTAGCCATAATTGACAGATCCCAACTTTTGATATAATTTCCTATTCTATATAATAGAAAAATTCTAAGTAATTTTTTAGCTTTAAAAATAGTTAAAAATCATTTTGATAATAAAGTAATTTTTTAGTTTAAAAAATAATTTTATTTTTAAATAATTTTATAAAAATAGTTAAAAATCATTTTTTGTTAATTGAGTTTAATTTATTATTTGTTAATTGAGTTTAATTTATATGGTGTTATTTTTCCAAATTTAAACCATTATTTGTTAATTGAATTGAATTTATATAGTGTTATTTTTTTTAGATTTTTCAAAATGATGTATTAAACTTTAACTTTTAAAATATATTGTATAATGACTTGAACCTTCGGTTTTTATCAAATTTGATTTACTCGAAAGTATCATTTTCAAAATGAAAAAAAAAAATATCTAACAAATTTCTTCCAATACAATACATATCTCGAAGAAATAAATTATTAATAAAACACATTTGTATATTACCTTGAGAAAACATAGTGACAAAACCATTATTTAAAATAGTTAAAAACCATTATTTGTTAATTGAATTGAATTTATATAATGTTATTTTTCCAGATTTAAACCATTATTTATTAATTAAATTGAATTTATATAATGCTATTTTTTCAGATTTTTCAAAATGATGTATTAAACTTTAACTTTTAAAATATATATTGTATAATGACTTGAACCTTAATGGATAAAACCTCAGTTTTTGTCAAATTTGATTTACTCGGAAGTATCATTTTTAAAATCAAAAAAACATCTAACAAATTTCTTCCCATACATATCTCGAAGAAATAAATTATTAATAAAACACAATTGATAAAACCTCAGTTTTTGTCAAATTTGATTTACTCGGAAGTATCATTTTCAAAATGAAAAAAATATCTAACAAATTTCTTCCAATACATATCTCGAAGAAATAAATTATTAATAAAACGCATTTGTATATTATCTTGACAAAACATAGCGACAAAAAGAATCATTCGTATATTCTCTTCAGAAAAACGTAGATATAAAAGAATCATTAATATCTTATTTTGTAAAAGATCATATATATGCTTAAAAAAATCCAAAATTATCCTCAAAAGATGAGTCGCCATCATTTTATCTGGGTTTAAGGTTGTCGAACCCTTCTAATCAAAACATTTTTATATATGGTTTGTAAGAAATTAGAAATTCACCCACAACATTTACAATAGTGCTAAAATCAAATTCATAGTAAAATTGAAATTAATTCAATAATAATAATAATAATATATTTTTAAAGTTACGGTCAAGCATATTAAATTTGTGTATGAGATCTTTAATCTATCTTTGCTCTCTATAAAGGACCTGGAATACCCTGTTTACGGATCATTAGAAAGTGCATTGGCATCCACGCTAATGCTTCCGCGTAATAACTCTACCAAAGGAGATCCTATTACAGGAATAGCCTCAGGCACACCAGTCACAATTTTCACTGCCCAATAACCAATTTGATCCCAGGGCAAAGAATAACCAGTTACACCGAAAGATACGGTCAGCACACCCAAAATTACACCCGTGACCCAAGTATCTTACTCTCCTTTAGATTTGAACTTGTAATCTTTTAAGAGGAAACACATGTTCTTAACCATTAAACCCACTAAAAATGCACTAATAAAACCAAGTCCCTACATTTGTGAAACTCTTTTATCCTCAAGTAAATTTTCTCATTCATAATAAAATAAAACGAAAAACCATTAAACCCACTCAAAATCCACATTTGTGAGACTCTTTTATCCTCAATTAAATTGTCTCATTCATAATAAAATAAAATAAAACGAAAACGAAGGCGGCATTATTATACTGCCAAGAAATTGTCTCATTCATAATAAAATAAAACGAAAACGAAGGCGGCATTATTATACTGCCAAGAAATTGCATTTTCACTTGAGAGTGGATCAGTGGGTGGGCTCCACCTTCCACTTTCTCCGTTCCTCCTTTTAATGAAATGCGTGACGTGTTAGAGCATGGGCGGCGGGCCGGGAATATTTAGAAAAACGATAAAAGCTTCGCATAAAATCAAACACTCTCTCTCCTCACACACCCATGCGTACCCTCTCTGAAACAGACACCACGCACACGAGATGAGGGAAATTCTCCACCTATTCCAGAAGCGGTTGATTCCATTTTTGCTTACTCATCGCTTCTTCCTATTTTTTAATATTCATCACTCTGCCCAACTCAAAGTAAAACAAACCGGGCGATTGCAATTTCCCTCCACGAATCCCCTCCTCTCCCATCTCCAGCTGCTCCCTTCTTTCCATACAGATCCAGTTTTCCGATACCTCAATTTTTAAGACCTGAAATGGGCAAAATACTCCAATACCTCAATTTTTAAGACCTGAGATGGGCAAAATACTTCAATCCTGATCAATATTAAACAGAAATAGCCATTACTCCATTCCAGATATGAAGCAATCAGGCCAGATTATACCCAAAAAAACATAAGATTTGTACAAAGCAGGAACTGATTATTGAATAATATGCAACGTCGGTGCCAATTACTGAATCTAATACAGGCGGCGGCTATAATTTAGCTTCCAATAGAGTTGAATTACACAAGAAATAAAACGATTGATGTCATCCAAATCTTACGATAAGACATCAATTAACGGTAATCTAGACTTTGCTACAAGTAGGGATTCTACAGCGCCCGCCTGTCGAAGGGCGAATCTAGCACTCAAAATAAAATTATATGGAAAAACAATTTAACAGCTTCCCCGGTAATTGTCCAGAGAAAGAAAGCTTGCTTCCTAATACTGCGTACAGAGTACTCATAATAATAACAATAAATTAGAGGAGCATTTGATGGTATGTGACCAGTTCTGGCCAAAAATTGTCGTTGCCACTGCCATCAGCATGGAAGCAGAGACGATGCTTGCTGGTCAAGGAATACCAGAAATGACTATTGTCTCCACCTTGCATGAACCCAACTAAATATCAACATCCCGAAACGAACCCTTAGAAAACACAATTTGTAAGCAGCAACATCGTATTCAGAACCCCAAATACTCTAAACCTGCATGCTGAATAAGTTAATATAGGTATTTACAATTACTGAAAAATTCTGGAGTTTTCATCGTCATATGCAGCCTGCAAAATGTTGTTTTTCTACATCACGAGCTCATTCACCCAACCCAAATCGGGAGAATATTCAGTATTAATATTGTTCTTATCCTGCAGGGTGGATTCCCTGGTCAATCTGCCGTAAATCTTGGCTCTCAAGTGTTTACCAGATTCGACCCGCTGTATTGATCCGTCCTCGGTCGCTTCGATTTCCCAGGCATCATCATCCCACCTGGGCGCGCAAGGTAAACTGAGACAGGAGCGACGCGGCAGATTAAATTGCTGTTGCTGTTGAAACCACGGAGTAGTCTCTCTGTTTATCTCCATGCGCTGCAGAGAGCTTATGAGACCATCTATGATCAGCTTTGAGGATGGGGCCACAGAATGCTCGGCTGGAGACAAGGGACTTGGGTCGAGATTTGGCGGGGGAATCGAAATTAGCTTTTCTAAATGACGACGGGGTGTAAAAGATCCAGGAGCAGTGTTAGTGTCAGAATTTAGGTAAGATTTGATGGGAGAATTAGCATAATTCACATGAGAATCGAGGCAACTATCGGGCGATATGGGAGGAGAAGCAGAGGGTGACAAGGGCGGAGATAGAGGTGGCGGGGAATAAGAATGGCCGATTAGAGTAGAAGTCGGAGACGAAATCTGTGACGCCTTCGCCTTCGCCTTTGCCTTGCAGAGATAATTCAAGTGCCCGCGGGGTGAAGCATTCCCGTCAAAACCATCGTAACCGAAAGCCCCGTCGAGCGACGCTGCTGCAGAGACCGCATACCGCAAAGGGGATCCATCATAGGATCCACTAACGGCATTCCTCATCGGAAAAGAATTTCTGTTACCAAAATTGGTTGTAGCATGAGACTGAGCCTGCGATGCTCCGGGCAGGAGGCGCAATTGCTCAGGGGTATGCGCAAAGAAACAGACGCGCCTCCTGCAATTACGTCCGTCTTTGCAAGGCTGCGTGCGATAACGCGCAGGATGAAGCCAGCATTCAAAGACTCCGTGTGCATATTCGCAGGCATCTCCACGCCTGCAGCTTCCTTTTCTGAAATCGGGACAGCCAGTGCCAGAGTAATGAAAACGCCTAGGGTCTCTGCGTCGAGCCTTTTCTCCGGGATGCGCGAACGGGCACTCGGTCCAGTCATGTGACCGGCCGCGCATGCATCGGCGCACTTTGAACTCATACATTCGGAATTCGTCGCAAGAATACGCGTCCACGGCCGGCCAAGAAGCCTCTTCTTCATTGTTGGAGGGCAAGAATTTGTGCAGAGAAGAAATGCCGTCCGGGGATTCGATCACAGTCCTTGGACTTACCAAAAAATTCTCAGACTCCATAGCAGTGGTGTTAAAGCCGAAGTCGACACCGAGGCCGTTGCTGCCGAAGGAGAGGCTCTTGTTGAAGAGCTTCTGAACTGAAGCAGAATCTTTGCTGTATGTTGATTTCTCAGAATTAGGGGAAGTCTCGGAGAACAAATTCAGGCTTTGCAAGTATTCCATATTTGTCAAGGAATGAGGGGAAAGCTCGGGGGCCTCAGCATAGAAGGATTTTGGCAGGTCCTGGGACTCGAACGCGCGACTTACAGGACAACAACGGTTGCCGAATACAGAAGAAGGAGAACCAGTAAAGAAGTGCTGCTCGGCCGATACGCCTGGCATTTTGGCAGGGGGAATTAGGTTACAGTGCAAATAAAAGGAAAAAAAAAAAAAGAAGAACAAGAAATTAGTGCGCTCACACAATAGCCATGGCTGGATATCTCAGAGAATTATATGGCCATGGAAAAATGCCATTGCATTGCAATCAATCAATTTAGAGAAAGAAAGACGGACGATCCGAAACGAAAGGCAAAAAGCAATGATGTGAAACGGCTACAGCGATGGCAAGAACTGCACATCGAACAATATAAGGCCACTCGGTTTGGTTTAATTATTTCTAATTCCATTTAAAATTAACAAATCCAGTCCTCCGTTTTTAACTGTGGGCGCGCGCGCTCGTAAGTCGGTGCGGCAAAGCAAATAATAATAAAATGAAGACAGAAATGGACAAAGCAAGGGGTGATGGGGTTAGTGTCCGTGGCGCTTCCACACTGGACCTCTCCATCCCTTTCTCCATGATGCTCCGCATGCAAATATCACACGTGTCATCCACAACCCCCAACCGCACTGAATTTAACTAAACTTCGGCCCCACTTTACCCTGGTTTAGCGCTACCCAATGCTGTGAACTGGCATTAGCCCTACTTTAACTCTCTGGCCTCCACATGTGACCTTAACCCCAACACCTGTCCCGTGGTGTCTCGCCCCTCCAAAACAAAGCCTCCGCCCGCCTTGCCGGATGTATGGTGACGAATCTCTCGCATCCGATTGGACTGCCTAACAAATTGCAAGCATCCATCACGGGGCCGAGTAAAACAAACGCTCAAATTAATGCCAACCGATGATTCTCTTTCCGCACGTCACCTTCCAGATTAAAGTCGGGCCTTACCTGGCAGCACCCATGTGACCTGACCTGACCTGGCCAGTGCCTCCAAATCGGTAATGGCGGACTATTTGGCCGGCGTCCGTTTACGACTGACCGGAACTGGTAGCCCGAGGAGGCGGCGACTCGGATTTTGGCCTGGAATATCCATACACTTGTCTGGGGATGCGTGTAACTTGGTACGTGCCCGTGTGCCGGGAGACCAGCCGGCCTTCACCCGACCGGAAGTCCCTTTGCCTCCGACCCAACTCTCTGCTCAGTCAACAACAGTTACAAATTTTACCGCCTGCTCGTTAATTCCCACTCTCTCACTCCTCCTTACTACGCTCTTCCATTATACTTACACTAATGGAGTCGCTTCGTCTTGATTTTTCGCTTTGCCAATTAACTCTTGAAATACTTGTCTTTAAAGGTAGGTGTAGACGTTTCTGGAATACTTGTCTTTGAATAAATTTTTTATTCTTCTTAAACATTGAAGTCCCAAGGCTCTCTCTTAATGGTGGGCTAATGTTCTTTTGAACAAGTTAAAAGAAAACTCAAAAGGAGCATTAAGCAAAAAGTTATGATCGAATGTTCTTTCCAACAAGTTAAAGAAAACTCAAAACATAGGTTCAATCAAAAAGAGGATGATCTTAGCAAGTTTTTTTTTTATTTTTTTATTTTCTAATTGTTTTATGATTGTTTTTTTTTTTTGGAATGGACCACATAAATTTATATGAAATAACAATTTTATGTTATTTAAATTGTATTTATGAATCTAGAAATAGATTCAACCTGTCTAAAAACTGAAAAATCTTTGGTGCACTTAAATTATATATAATTAACCACTCAAATATGCAGATCTAACAAATTCTCACTGGATTTTAGGCAAAATTAAACAGAAATAATTACCGGAAAAAAAAGACAAAAACGTAGAATAATTAGACTACTACCTTTTTTTTTTCTTAGAAACAATTTAGATTTGTCTAACTTAGCTTTAGTGCTCAACACTGATCATGGTAGGGTTAGATTTCTTTCATTTGATCATGTTAGGGTTAAGTTTCTTTCATTTGCGTGTTTTTGCTTCTTAGATTTTTATGGCATTATAATAAAATGTAGTTTCAATGTATTCTTATAAATTTTTATGCAAATGAGTGTAGTTGTCACATCTCTTCTTAAATAAACTACTACCATTCGAGCCTTTTTGTATAACCATGTACATATTTCACGTTGTTCACCATTTGATTCACTAATAATTATCTGCTTTCAATATTGTGTTTGTGTTTTCTCTGTAATACTGCACGTTCTTTCATTTCGTTCTAAATCTATTTCGAATTAATTCCAAGTCGATGGGAACATACTTTGAGTTATCCTAGAGAGACTCTCCAAACTTGGAGGCAATTGAGTCTGGTGTAGCAAGAGGGTTTGGTGAAGATATACATTGAAGTAGTGGTGGAACTTTGGAGAAAGCGATTCTATGATCTACAACCTCGTACATTGAAGCTATAGTTTGTAAATCTCAGCATGAGTGCATTTGTTTCTCTCCCTCTTAAAAAGCTTTAGCACATCCACTAGGACATTATGTGAAGCCCTATATGAAGGTGCATTCAAACAATGCAACGTTGAGGCTCTAATGTGTCAATAAAAGTCCATCCCACAATCTCCCCGTGCCATAGAGGTCCCGAGTTCGCTAAATATGCATACTTAAAACAATTAAATTGAAAATGATCCAACTAAGTCTATATATTATCATCACTACATGGAAAATCACCAAAATAACGAATGAGGAAGTGTCAAATTACAATCTCAACCATTTTTCTTTTCAAATTCTTTTCTAAATTCGATAAGAATTTTACCAAAAGTTACAATACCACTTATTGATGGGATCTTTAACCATGGAACTTTGTCCTTAAGGATTTTAGTGCATTTTGAAGATCATCAAAATTTCAAAAAAATGAGTGAATCAAGATGAAACTTTCTCTATAAAAAAATAATCGAATTTGTCCATTTTTAACCCACTCCAAAAGACTCACTTTTAATGAAAGAATAATTATTTAAAATATATATTTTTGCTTCTTACATTTTTGTTGCATTATAATAAAATATAGTTTCAATGTATTCTTATAACCTTTTTTACACATGAGTGTTGTTGTCACATCTTTTCTTAAATATAAACCACCACCAATGAAGCCTTTTCGTATAGCTACATATATTTTGCATGTTTTTCACTATTTGATTCACTAGTAATACTTTGCTTTCAATCTTGTGTTTGTGTTTTCTCTACAATATCACATGTTCTTTTATTTCATTCTAAATCTATTTTGAATCAATTCGAAGTCGATGGGAACATACTTTGAGTTATCCTAGAGGGACTCTCAAAACTGTGAGGCATCTGAGTCTAGTGTACCAAGAGGGTTTGGTGAAGATATACATTGAAGTATTGATGGAACTTTGAAGAAAGCGATTCTATGGCCTACAACCTCGTATACTGAAGCTATAGTTTGTAAACCTCAATTTGAGTGCATTTATTTCTCTTCCTTTTAAAAAGGCTTAGCACATCGACACTAGAACATTATGTGAAGTCATATGAAAAGGTGGCACTCAAACCACTCAATGCTCAAGCTCTAATGTGTCAATAAAAGTCCATCCCACAATCTCCCTGCGACATAAAGGACTTGAATACTAAACATGCATTTAAAACAATTAAATTGAAAACAATCCAATTAAGTCTATATATTATCATTACTACATGGAAAATCACCAAAATAA
>JZKD02S1122279.1:0-12959 GCA_000966675.3 Picea glauca | reverse complement strand
AACCGATGATTCTACTTGTTGGAACACATACAATTCTGAACTTTTGAGATTTATATTCTTCACCTCATGAAAATACAATTTTCCCAAAGAAATCGGTAACTTAGAAAATTACTTTCGAATTTTAAATCAACTTCATTATTGTTTAACTAGAAATAAGGTGCGCACGATATCCGTCGTTGATGAGTTTTCCCTTTTTTTATCGAACGATCCTAATAGCCCCCAGAGTTCTGGAGCCGCTTGAATTTTAAAGAGGCAAATCACTAAAGGTTGCTTCATAGCTCCACTTTTCGAGTGTTTCGATAAGTCTTAACGATACAAACTCTGAAACCCAAAGGTGTCTGCTCACCACTTTTCCTACACCTTTTTTTTTTTTTTTTTAAAAGGCACGAGACGTAGGACACATGTACCTTTTGACTCTTTCCCAAGTTGACACGTGGCACCTGTTTTTGACATTTTCATTGGAGGATTCACACAATGCCAAGTAACACGTGGCACTTCTCTTCTCTAGACACGTCAGAATCACGCCATCTATAACACGTCACTACTGGAGACGATCCTTCGGGAATTTAACAAAGAACGAATTTAGGAATCATCGAAATATCAAAATGTCGAAGCATTAAATGTTTATTAATTAAGTTAATCATGATCAAGAGATAATTAATGACTTCACAGTTCAGAGTTCGGATGTTTACCCTGTATCGTATCCTAAAATCTCCGAAGTCCGAATTTTCGAAATGCTTAAAATAAAAAATGATTAATTAAGACTTAAAACCGATTGCTAGATAACTGATCGCTTTGCAGTTTTGGGTTTCGGGAGTTTCCTCTCGAGATACATTAAAAGTTCTCGAAGTCTAAACCACCAAAACACTTGAAGTTAATGCACCATTTTAAACATGATTAATTAAGGTTTTAAAAGCAATTATCAGGAGACTAACCTTTCGCGGATTCAAGATTCAGGAGATTCCCACTCCGTCTCATCTAAAACTCCCGAACGCGAACCCCCAAAATATTGATGGCATTAATGACTAATTAAGGATAATGATTCAAATGCGAATTGCGGATCACCAGGTAGACATTTACACTAAACCTAATAAATTTTTCGTCAGTGTAGCTACACGAGAATTAATGTAGCTGATTTGAATAAAAGCACTTCGATTTCAAATTCATTTTCATCTTCCACAATTAGCAAGTTTTATCTGTTGGAAAATCTTACAAAATTTCTTTGCAACAGGTAGCCTCATTTTGTTCTCTTAGAAATTATGGCACCACGAAAAATGACAAAGAATCCTGATACAACGGGCGAGGATTCAAACCCAAATGCAGATATTTTGTCGGACACAATGTTGTGAGCCACACACACTGTTAAAACTTGGACACAAGTTTTCAAAATCCTGGAATGGGAAATCATCAACTGTCTAGAGGATTTCGGCGAGGAAGAAGATGAAACTTTTATAGCCAAGCTCAAACACGTAGTGCAGTCAGAGCTACACAAGATAATTGCACAACCGAGACTCGTGTCATATAACGACATGATAAGATGGGACTTGGAAAATGTCAACATCCAGACCAGGAACATCATCAACCATCAGGAGGTTGTCATTGGTTCTTTCCGACCATAACATATCCAAGTAATGTATAAACTATCTCCCAATCCTAAATACACTTACAATGTTGCATTTATTCCGGAATTAGAGCAAAAGGAATGCATCCAATACGATAGGAGTTGTCTCGATATAATCCAGTCCTGGTGGGGGCACCTAGAGAAATGTAGGACTGTCGCTCATGGTATCTATGCCACAACGTCTTTGGATGCTCATATGATATACATAGCCATGATGCTCTATCGATTGTTTGGGAAGAAGAGTCCTACTCATTTTTTGGTGGAATGGGTATCGGTTATGAATGAGGTGGTCGAGGGTTACACATTTAATTGGGCCAAAATGTTGTTAGATAACTTGGCTAAAGGAATTGTTGAATACAAAGTAGTGAAATCAACAGGGAATCCAACCCCTTTCTACATGTCTGCGTATGTTATGGACACCATCTGCTTCATGACACCTTTTCCATTGATGAATTGGAGCTGGACCCCAGCCAGTGTCGAGCCCATTCATTTATACCATTCCAAGCTATGGGAAGAGAAAGCCAAGGATTTCTTTTACGAAATCTGCCACAATGTTGTGATTCATGTTCATATAGCCCTGTATGGTCACCCACCCGCCCGAATTTCAGACAAGATTATGGGAAACCTGGGTAAACTAGCAGATTGGTTCATTGAGTATAACTTCTCCTATATCAGGGTTTTTTGGTGCTTAGTCCCTCCCCATGCTCTCCCATGTTTTCTACCAGACCGACTGGTATGCAAAGAAGTGGCCTACGAGACAGTGACAGGAGGCATCAACAAGGAGTTGAAGGCAACAAATAAAAATGTATGGTCGACTTTCCCTATTCAGGTTGGCATGTTTTCATTACTGGATTTCAGTCATTCCAAAGTGGAGGCTGCGGCTCTGGAAGATGTCAAATTGGTTGACATCGACACATGCACAATATTATACCAAAGGTACTACAAGGAGAGCAAATAGACACTCCCCCTTCTCAAGAAACCAGGTCTACAGGTTCTGAATCGAGCCACTCTGGTAAACATAAAGTTGAGGAAACCCCAAAAAGCTCAGAGGTATTGACACATAGATTAGAAGCATCATTGTCAAGCCAACTGAGCTCCCAGGCGTTAGAACAGATCAAAGATTACATGAGGCAGGGACCCGATATGCATCCTTCAACGCCATCTACCCCCGCTGGTACCTCAAATACAATAGTACAACAATAGTCTACAGAGATTGGTACTCCCATTACATCATTGACACCTCTGCAATCTAGCCTCAAAAATCCTAATTCCGAAATTAATTTTGTAAGTGATCTTACCCCCATCTCACCCGAAGAGATGCCTCCTTCAGATTTCTTTTTTAGTAAGAAAAGTAAGGCCATTGTGAAAAGGGAATCACACCAGAAAGATGGAGTGATAACTAAAAGGTAGGGAATGGTGTATGACATGAATGATCAAGATGATGCAAAATTCACAAAAGAAGTTGCAGGTTCATTAGGTTCTTTTGCCACAACCAATCAATGGTCCGTGGACAATTTGGCGAACAACTGCGACATAAGTGCCTATTGGTAGAGCACTTGCAAAGTCAAATACATGCCATGGAAAAAACTATCAGGAATAGGATGAGCCACGACTTCGAGCAAATCATAGCACATGATCAGCTGCAAATCCAACAACTTCAGGCCAACCTTGAGGATCTCCATCATAGTTCATAAACCAATCGAGGATTGGTCACTCAATGTGATGAACTGATAGAATAATTGCAAGCTAGGTTGGACATAAACAAAGGTACCTCAATAGATATCTCGACCTTCCAAACTCAAGCATTGGAAATAAACGAGAAGATGGAAGTTGCACAATAGGACCTTTTTCTGAAGGCAGATGCCATCAAAAAGTGCTACCAAGCAATAGATCTTTCTCTGAAGGACATATATGTTAAGGAAAGGGAGGCTCGCTCAGCTCGAGCTAAATTTCAAGAAGCCATCATATTAGTGCAGAAAGAGAAAGTCCCCGATGTTCCTCTGCTTTCCCCTTCTGAACAATTAAGAGGTGATATGGCCCTAAAGGTTTGGGAAACTAATCTGGCAGAGAGAAAAAGATTCGCCAGAGAGGTAAAAGAAGCTTGCCTAGAAGCATTTTCATCACTAGAAAAAGGCTAGTTGATTTTGAAGGAAGTAATATCTCATAAGCCCTGGGGCAAATTGATATAGAAATGAACCAACAAAATTCCAGGAAAAACAAAGAAGAAACTCTGGTAGCAATTGAGGAAATGATCCAGATTTATCTTCTTAAAATAAATAAATGGCTAGTAATTCCAAGCTCACAGTTCCAAGACATGGCTCAGGAAGTAAAAAGGATCCAAGAAAAGCTGCCTCGAGTAGAAAGGAAATTATTTACTTTTGAGGTAAATGAAACAATTGAGCCCTCAAGGTTTGTGGTGGAATTATTAGATAGATGAAACCAATTTATTGAACATGGAAAAGCAAGGATAGCAGGGAGTAAGTAAGAAAACATGCACAATGCCCTTTTCTTTTACCCTCTCTACCTTTCACCTTCCAATAGTCACTCATATCGTCCACCTTCATCCTAATCTCCACTTATCCCTACTTCACCATCATACACTTGTCCCATTATCATTCTTTCCATAGACAATTACTTTTTCTTTTATTCGTTATCCATTCCTTGATGAGCCATGAAGTGCTATTCATCTGATTATCCTTTCCCCCTGATCTCAACTGTGATTCATTGCATTTTTGAACGTATCTGGAGGGACAGATGGCAACATAATAAAGCAACCGAGACAATATGCCGAATTATTAAGATGGCCTATATGACATCTATTTTCAAACCTGAAAGACTAAGGAGAGGAACGTTTCTGCTAGCAGATGAAGGGGCAGAGAAGAACGCCAGTGCAACTCATCAACTTTTACACACTGTTGTCTTATTCAGATATATGCTATTTTAATCAAATATTGTAAGAAGTTGAACCGTTTTGAGTTGTGACAACTTTTGTATAAATACATAGATTCAAGATCTATTCAAGGTTGCTTCTTGCCGGATTGTAATAGAGAAACTCTCTTTTTGAATATTAATACAAGTGTAGACATAGATTCTAATTTTCATTCTGTTTGAGTAATGTGTTTCCTCTGTATTCTGATGTCTCTAAATTTCTTTATGTAATTCCTTGAAAAGAGATTGATTACAATTTGGTATTACAACTACTATGATCATATTAAACCAACAATTCATTAAGTAAGTAGTTTTTCCTCTGTATTTACTGTGAGTAAAACAAGACCTGCAAGCTGTGTGAATTACTGCATTTCATATCTTTTTCAAGGGTGCACTATCTACTTTTCTTCTGCTGCAAACAAGGTGAGACTCATCTACAATTGGTGCCTAGCTTTGTTTAATAGTTTTATAACTTTCTTTCACACCATTCGATATTAAAATTTTGACTCAGACAACGAAATACAACCTTTGTCTTATCCTGTTATTAATTTCATTGAAAGATCATTTCTTGTAGAACTCAAGGTATGAAAAACACTCTTTTAAAACATTTTCTTTAAACATTCCTGATGCCTGACATTACTCTTTGAGCCTTAAGTTTAATCTCAGGAACAACATCTTTTTGGCACCGTTGTCGGGGACGAAGAAACAAAATCATTTTCCCTAGGAAAACGACAAAGCAAATTTCGATCTTTGATGCTGAACAAAGATTGAATACTTAAGAAAGGCTTATTTTATATTTCACTTGGCGACTCCACCCGAGACAAAACTGACATTCGGTCGAAAGAATACTAGGAAAAATCCAGACGATAAGAAGACCACACCAGTGTCAGATCCTGAAAAGTTGTTGAAACTAAAGGGATATCTCAAATCGACTGCTGTATCAACATGGAAAGTATATCAACCCAAAATTACGCAAGTTAATGCTAAGGTTAAGATTGAAGAACTTACCCCTAAATAAAGTTTAAAAAAATTCATTCTGCAGAGGCATCGACTAGTGAACCTGAGGTTAAACTCGAAAATCAAGAGGTAATTATTCCCGAGATAAAACTTGAGATTGATTTGACAGATACTTATACCAGTAGGAACAAAGGATCCCTTTTGGTACCTGCTTCTATTGACACCATGTCGTTACCCTCCTTTCTTGAAGAAAGGGTTGTTGTTTCCCGAAACTCTGAAGAGTACGTTTTATAATCAGATTCATCTCCTACCACCTCTCACATATATACATCCAATAAACCTAAGGAAACTGACCCATTTTCCCCTTTTCCCCCATATCTAGATCTTCCATCTCCTAGTTGTCTTTTCCCTGAACTTCATTCCCCACAACCCGAAGTAGCCAAACAATCAACAACTCAACCCCTCGCAGTTTTTAAAAATCTCATTTTTACCCCTTGAAGTTCGTCTCCTAGACTTTCGATGGCTGGTGCTAGAGGCGTCGAAGGTGGTGGAGCTAGTGGGCGGGCAAGGTCAACCTACAATAATCTTTGCCAAGGTAGCCACTATATACACTCCCTTGGTCCTCCCTGTTGTCCTTCATGATTTGCTTGAAAATTACATGAAGAACCTCCCCAAATTCATGGGAGAAGGAGATTTAACCACAACCGAACACATAGCCTTTTTTGATCAGTTTGTTGATATCCTCGGCATCAAACACGAGGACATTTACTCAAGGTTGTTAGTACAAACCTTTGAAGGAAAATTGAGAACCTGGTTCAGAGGACTCCCTGTAGGTTGCATACGATCATATGACGACCTAGAAAGTGCCTTCCTAAGACAATGGGGAGAGAAAAAAGACCATCTCTATTATTTAACCAAATTCGAGGCTTTAAGAAAAAATAATTTTGAATCAGCCCTTGAATTTACTCAGAGGTTCAATAAACGGTATAAAAAAATACCAGCTGAAGTCAAACCTTCCCAACCTGCTGCAAAGATAACTTTTGCAAGAGATTTTGATCTCGACTTCGCTCTACTTATGAGAGAAAGGAGATCTACCACTTTATCAGATATTCAAGACGATGCCATAGAAAGTGAATCTAATATGATCGCATCCAGGAAATTAAAAACTAAGGTTGAGATGGGAACCAGAGAACCTAAGCATTTCAAAGAACATGCAAGACCCTTTGGATCTGGGAAATCCGCAGAAGAAAAAATGGATGACATGGCCAAGATAATAAAATATTTATCAAACAAAATATCCAGAATTGAATTAAATCAAACCAAACCTGATCCATACGTTAGGAATCAGTTCAAGAGAAATCCTAATCCCCAGATACAACAAAGACAAGTAACAAATGAAGATCAAAAAATCCAAGTCCCGTTTAAAACTGAAAATTTTATGCAGAGGGATGAAATGCAAAATTATGAAGAGTTAAAAGAATATCTTAATAACCTTAGCGATGACGATCTAGAGCCACACTTAACTAGGCAGGAATATGAGAAATCTTTAGACCCGGAATCCCTGTTTGAAAATGAAGAAAACATCAATAATTTGGGAGACTCTATGTATCAAGGTCTCATCGACTCGATAATGGTCGAACTCCAACAAAGGTATGATTTAAGGCCTAGAGAGAAAAACTCTATGAATTTTCTGCCAAAAAAGTTTTTGTCATGAAGTAAAACGAATGAGGCAACAATTACTAAACCACCAACTGAAACACAAGTTGCCCGGACAAAGCCAGTTGAAACAAGGACAATGCAAACTAAGAAACCGGAAAATACAGAAGCAGAAATTCCAACCAGAGAAATTGAAAAAACAATTGGAGGTTTCAGTTTAGAAAATGAACTTAAGAAAATTAAAATCCCAATGCCTCTCGTTGAGCTTGCAAAAAACCCGATTTATAAAAAACAAATCGCTTAAGTGATAAATTTATCTGATGTTGAATGTCATGTAGACGTTATAAATCTGTAGGACGAGAGACCTACGATCATGTTCGGTCCTCACGTTGAAAACAATAAGGATTANTGGAAGATGTCAAATTGGTTGACATCGACACATGCACAATATTATACCAAAGGTACTACAAGGAGAGCAAATAGACACTCCCCCTTCTCAAGAAACCAGTTCTACAGGTTCTAAATCGAGCCACTCTGGTAAACATAAAGTTGAGGAAACCCCAAAAAGCTTGGAGGTATTGACACATAAATTAGAAGCATCATTGTCAGGCCAACTGAGCTCCCAGGCATTAGAACAGATCAAAGATTACATGAGGCAGGGACCCAATATGCGTCCTTCAACGCCATCTACCCCCGCTGGTACCTCAAATACAATAGTACAACAATAGTCTACAGAGATTGGTACTCCCATTACATCATTGACACCTCTGCAATCTAGCCTCGAAAATCCTAATTCCAAAATTAATTTTGTAAGTGATCTTACCCCCATCTCACCCGAAGAGATGCCTCCTTCAGATTTCTTTTTTAGTAAGAAAAGTAAGGCCATTGTGAAAAGGGAATCACACCAGAAAGATGGAGTGATAACTAAAAGGTAGGGAATGGTGTATGACATGAATGATCAAGATGATGCAAAATTCACAAAAGAAGTTGCAGGTTCATTAGGTTCTTTTGCCACAACCAATCAATGGTCCGTGGACAATTTGGCGAACAACTGCGACATAAGTGCCTATTGGTAGAGCACTTGCAAAGTCAAATACATGCCATGGAAAAAACTATCAGGAATAGGATGAGCCACGACTTCGAGCAAATCATAGCACATGATCAGCTGCAAATCCAACAACTTCAGGCCAACCTTGAGGATCTCCATCATAGTTCATAAACCAATCGAGGATTGGTCACTCAATGTGATGAACTGATAGAATAATTGCAAGCTAGGTTGGACATAAACAAAGGTACCTCAATAGATATCTCGACCTTCCAAACTCAAGCATTGGAAATAAACGAGAAGATGGAAGTTGCACAATAGGACCTTTTTCTGAAGGCAGATGCCATCAAAAAGTGCTACCAAGCAATAGATCTTTCTCTGAAGGACATATATGTTAAGGAAAGGGAGGCTCGCTCAGCTCGAGCTAAATTTCAAGAAGCCATCATATTAGTGCAGAAAGAGAAAGTCCCCGATGTTCCTCTGCTTTCCCCTTCTGAACAATTAAGAGGTGATATGGCCCTAAAGGTTTGGGAAACTAATCTGGCAGAGAGAAAAAGATTCGCCAGAGAGGTAAAAGAAGCTTGCCTAGAAGCATTTTCATCACTAGAAAAAGGCTAGTTGATTTTGAAGGAAGTAATATCTCATAAGCCCTGGGGCAAATTGATATAGAAATGAACCAACAAAATTCCAGGAAAAACAAAGAAGAAACTCTGGTAGCAATTGAGGAAATGATCCAGATTTATCTTCTTAAAATAAATAAATGGCTAGTAATTCCAAGCTCACAGTTCCAAGACATGGCTCAGGAAGTAAAAAGGATCCAAGAAAAGCTGCCTCGAGTAGAAAGGAAATTATTTACTTTTGAGGTAAATGAAACAATTGAGCCCTCAAGGTTTGTGGTGGAATTATTAGATAGATGAAACCAATTTATTGAACATGGAAAAGCAAGGATAGCAGGGAGTAAGTAAGAAAACATGCACAATGCCCTTTTCTTTTACCCTCTCTACCTTTCACCTTCCAATAGTCACTCATATCGTCCACCTTCATCCTAATCTCCACTTATCCCTACTTCACCATCATACACTTGTCCCATTATCATTCTTTCCATAGACAATTACTTTTTCTTTTATTCGTTATCCATTCCTTGATGAGCCATGAAGTGCTATTCATCTGATTATCCTTTCCCCCTGATCTCAACTGTGATTCATTGCATTTTTGAACGTATCTGGAGGGACAGATGGCAACATAATAAAGCAACCGAGACAATATGCCGAATTATTAAGATGGCCTATATGACATCTATTTTCAAACCTGAAAGACTAAGGAGAGGAACGTTTCTGCTAGCAGATGAAGGGGCAGAGAAGAACGCCAGTGCAACTCATCAACTTTTACACACTGTTGTCTTATTCAGATATATGCTATTTTAATCAAATATTGTAAGAAGTTGAACCGTTTTGAGTTGTGACAACTTTTGTATAAATACATAGATTCAAGATCTATTCAAGGTTGCTTCTTGCCGGATTGTAATAGAGAAACTCTCTTTTTGAATATTAATACAAGTGTAGACATAGATTCTAATTTTCATTCTGTTTGAGTAATGTGTTTCCTCTGTATTCTGATGTCTCTAAATTTCTTTATGTAATTCCTTGAAAAGAGATTGATTACAATTTGGTATTACAACTACTATGATCATATTAAACCAACAATTCATTAAGTAAGTAGTTTTTCCTCTGTATTTACTGTGAGTAAAACAAGACCTGCAAGCTGTGTGAATTACTGCATTTCATATCTTTTTCAAGGGTGCACTATCTACTTTTCTTCTGCTGCAAACAAGGTGAGACTCATCTACAATTGGTGCCTAGCTTTGTTTAATAGTTTTATAACTTTCTTTCACACCATTCGATATTAAAATTTTGACTCAGACAACGAAATACAACCTTTGTCTTATCCTGTTATTAATTTCATTGAAAGATCATTTCTTGTAGAACTCAAGGTATGAAAAACACTCTTTTAAAACATTTTCTTTAAACATTCCTGATGCCTGACATTACTCTTTGAGCCTTAAGTTTAATCTCAGGAACAACATCTTTTTGGCACCGTTGTCGGGGACGAAGAAACAAAATCATTTTCCCTAGGAAAACGACAAAGCAAATTTCGATCTTTGATGCTGAACAAAGATTGAATACTTAAGAAAGGCTTATTTTATATTTCACTTGGCGACTCCACCCGAGACAAAACTGACATTCGGTCGAAAGAATACTAGGAAAAATCCAGACGATAAGAAGACCACACCAGTGTCAGATCCTGAAAAGTTGTTGAAACTAAAGGGATATCTCAAATCGACTGCTGTATCAACATGGAAAGTATATCAACCCAAAATTACGCAAGTTAATGCTAAGGTTAAGATTGAAGAACTTACCCCTAAATAAAGTTTAAAAAAATTCATTCTGCAGAGGCATCGACTAGTGAACCTGAGGTTAAACTCGAAAATCAAGAGGTAATTATTCCCGAGATAAAACTTGAGATTGATTTGACAGATACTTATACCAGTAGGAACAAAGGATCCCTTTTGGTACCTGCTTCTATTGACACCATGTCGTTACCCTCCTTTCTTGAAGAAAGGGTTGTTGTTTCCCGAAACTCTGAAGAGTACGTTTTATAATCAGATTCATCTCCTACCACCTCTCACATATATACATCCAATAAACCTAAGGAAACTGACCCATTTTCCCCTTTTCCCCCATATCTAGATCTTCCATCTCCTAGTTGTCTTTTCCCTGAACTTCATTCCCCACAACCCGAAGTAGCCAAACAATCAACAACTCAACCCCTCGCAGTTTTTAAAAATCTCATTTTTACCCCTTGAAGTTCGTCTCCTAGACTTTCGATGGCTGGTGCTAGAGGCGTCGAAGGTGGTGGAGCTAGTGGGCGGGCAAGGTCAACCTACAATAATCTTTGCCAAGGTAGCCACTATATACACTCCCTTGGTCCTCCCTGTTGTCCTTCATGATTTGCTTGAAAATTACATGAAGAACCTCCCCAAATTCATGGGAGAAGGAGATTTAACCACAACCGAACACATAGCCTTTTTTGATCAGTTTGTTGATATCCTCGGCATCAAACACGAGGACATTTACTCAAGGTTGTTAGTACAAACCTTTGAAGGAAAATTGAGAACCTGGTTCAGAGGACTCCCTGTAGGTTGCATACGATCATATGACGACCTAGAAAGTGCCTTCCTAAGACAATGGGGAGAGAAAAAAGACCATCTCTATTATTTAACCAAATTCGAGGCTTTAAGAAAAAATAATTTTGAATCAGCCCTTGAATTTACTCAGAGGTTCAATAAACGGTATAAAAAAATACCAGCTGAAGTCAAACCTTCCCAACCTGCTGCAAAGATAACTTTTGCAAGAGATTTTGATCTCGACTTCGCTCTACTTATGAGAGAAAGGAGATCTACCACTTTATCAGATATTCAAGACGATGCCATAGAAAGTGAATCTAATATGATCGCATCCAGGAAATTAAAAACTAAGGTTGAGATGGGAACCAGAGAACCTAAGCATTTCAAAGAACATGCAAGACCCTTTGGATCTGGGAAATCCGCAGAAGAAAAAATGGATGACATGGCCAAGATAATAAAATATTTATCAAACAAAATATCCAGAATTGAATTAAATCAAACCAAACCTGATCCATACGTTAGGAATCAGTTCAAGAGAAATCCTAATCCCCAGATACAACAAAGACAAGTAACAAATGAAGATCAAAAAATCCAAGTCCCGTTTAAAACTGAAAATTTTATGCAGAGGGATGAAATGCAAAATTATGAAGAGTTAAAAGAATATCTTAATAACCTTAGCGATGACGATCTAGAGCCACACTTAACTAGGCAGGAATATGAGAAATCTTTAGACCCGGAATCCCTGTTTGAAAATGAAGAAAACATCAATAATTTGGGAGACTCTATGTATCAAGGTCTCATCGACTCGATAATGGTCGAACTCCAACAAAGGTATGATTTAAGGCCTAGAGAGAAAAACTCTATGAATTTTCTGCCAAAAAAGTTTTTGTCATGAAGTAAAACGAATGAGGCAACAATTACTAAACCACCAACTGAAACACAAGTTGCCCGGACAAAGCCAGTTGAAACAAGGACAATGCAAACTAAGAAACCGGAAAATACAGAAGCAGAAATTCCAACCAGAGAAATTGAAAAAACAATTGGAGGTTTCAGTTTAGAAAATGAACTTAAGAAAATTAAAATCCCAATGCCTCTCGTTGAGCTTGCAAAAAACCCGATTTATAAAAAACAAATCGCTTAAGTGATAAATTTATCTGATGTTGAATGTCATGTAGACGTTATAAATCTGTAGGACGAGAGACCTACGATCATGTTCGGTCCTCACGTTGAAAACAATAAGGATTAAGGTGATGCAGAGCTTATTGTAAAACAAGTGAAACAACAGTATCAGGCTAAGTACCCAAGGTTGATATCATACAAAGATTGCGTTGGGATCTTATAGATAATTTCTTCTCGTCTTTTAACATACACTCTATTCCTAGAATGGAGAACCAACAAGCTGATTCCTTATCCAAGGCTGTTGTGACCTTCACACTGCCCACTATCTTGAAGATGAAATATCACATCGAGATGAGACACAAAACTTTGATCCCGAACAACGTTAAACACTGGCAAGTGTTCGAAGATGACGAATAAATCAAACAATTTTTGGAGATGGTTGATGAGTT
>JZKD02S1122267.1:204847-222799 GCA_000966675.3 Picea glauca | reverse complement strand
GCACCACCCTGCCACCCTGGTTTCTCTGGCTGCAACCAGATGGAAGCTACAACTCCCTGTGTTCAAGCACCCACTTGAACCTCTGAGGACAACAGTCCTCCCGAGCACCTCCCTAGAAAATTAAAGGATGAATACACATACAATTTATGCAGATAAATCACTTCTTACCATTCTTTTTCTGTTCTGTAATTCTTCTCTTTCTCTGTCCCTCCAACAAGTCTCCTCTGCATCACATTGTTCTGTCATTCTTCTCTTCTTCTGCTTGCTCTATCGTTCTGCTCTACTTCTACTCTGCTCTATCATTCTGCTCTGCTTCTGCTCTACTCTATCGTTTTGCTCTGCATTTCATCTCATTCTGTACCTCATTTCAAATGTCACACCATGCATATCTTTCTTACTGTTTCGTTCTTTTTCCATCCAGAACAACCAACCCGACACTGTCTGTTTCGTCTCCTTTTATACACACGGGAACAACGTTTCAACTTCCCAACTCCTTGGGCAAGATGACGACAACTGTCCAGCCAACCGAAACACCAAACGATCGACAACTAATTTGCAATCATGAGTTTTACTAAACAGATTTGTAACTGAAAGTGTTAAGTGTGTGTGGAAGAACGGTAACCCTCCGATCACATTCAAACCTTATCCGCATCGTTGGATAATCTTCATTATTCTTTCCTTTTAAATCGGGTTTCGACATTCTTCATGTTTAATGTTCTTTTCACTTATAAATCCCGATACATAAAATTCCATAAATCGGTCAAATCAACGATCCAAGTGCAATCTTGACTCAATGGCTACGATTGTGTCGCGATATCGCATATCGCGATTTCGACATTTTCTGTTGGTGTTCTTGTCTCCTTGATATCGCGATTCGCGAAACTCCGACGTAGAGTTTGATCAACGGTCCAGGTGAGATCTTAACTCAACGGTTACGATTGTGTCACGATATCGTGTTTCGCGATTTCAACATTTTCTGTTGGTGTTCTTGTCTCCTTGATATCGCGATTCACGAAACTCCGACGTAGAGTTTGATCAATGGTCCAGGTGCGATATTGACTCAACGGTTATGATTGTGTCGCGATATCACGTTTCACGATTTCGGAAGTCTCGTTGCATTTGTTTACTTGCCATTCCATGTTGCGATCCCCGAAACTCCAACACAGTCTAGACTCAATGGTTCAGATCAAAGCTTGATCTGACGGCTTAGATTACATCGCGATTTCGCATATCGCGAAATCGACACTCCTGATGTCAAGTGACTTTGTCACTTCAAAGTTCCGATCACCGATGCCGATGCACCCCTTTCCACGCGCTAGCCCTGTTGGCTATAGGCCTTAGCCCAAATGACCGTCAACACATGACCTCAGTCAAACCTCTCATTGGGGTTTCGGCGTTTACGATGTCAATGTGCATACGCCCGTTGGAACCGCGATATGCCGATCCCCGACTTCCTCCATACTCTTGACACGCGTCCCACCGAATGGATGGTTCAGATTTCGCATCGGGGTTTCCTCTAGGGATTTCGCCGATCCTTCATCCATGGGAATACCGATTTGCCGATTCTCGATACGCTGGTCCTCCGATGTCTCTCGACCTTTGACCTGCCACCTGTCCTTCACTGACTCCTGGGTGGCCCTCAGGCTATATGCCCTATCGGGAAATCACATATCGCGATTTCACAATGTCTGAAGAAATTGTTCATGAGACTCGTGAAACTCTGATTCCCGATTCTCCGATGAAGAAACCTGTCAGGCTTCTCCCGGTGGCACCCGATCCCTGCCACACGTCCTTCCGAATGGACGAAATTCCAAAGCTTCTTCAACTTACGATCCCCGATACTCTGTCAAGAATTGTAATCTACGATCCAGATTCATTTGTGATGATCCAATGACTACTATTGAATCGTGAAAACTTGTTGCAATGGGATTCCTGTCTGATACAGGCTTGCCATCAATGACAACCATTCAATGATTCGCTGTCTGTTGCCAACACTCATTTCGCTGTCTGTGCAATATTTGCCAACAAGTACTCCTCTTTTTCTTATAAACTTATAATAAAATCTAAGAAGGACCAGATTCTATAAAAACTAACATTCTTATCCAAATCAATATTTGAGATAGGGACCAAATATCTTAAAAAAAACAATATATACACAATATTTTACAACATGGATAAAGAAAGTATGATAAATAAAAGGTTGACATTTCCATCACAACATTTATCAAGACAATACAAATATATCCATAGTAAAGAGACAAGAAAGATGTACCGTGCATATAAAAGAACTTTAAATGATCATTCCATTAAACACCAAAACTATTATGATGGATAAAACATTTGGAAACTCAAGCTTCAAGTCAAAGTCTTGGAGGATACAATAATGTAGTATCCTAAGTAGTTCTCTTAGAGTCTCAAAAACAAAATAAGTCTTTAAATGCAAATTAAATGTCTTTAAAGAAAAAATATGTGTTTTTGCTTCAAGGAGAACTGGAATTGGCTCCCTCAGACCATAAAATGAAAATACCTGGAAGATGAGAGAAAAAAAATCAAGGGTTAGCCTGGTTTTCATAGAATACTGAGAAATAAAGGCAATGTGACAGATGACTTTAGAAGAAAAAGACAGAAAAAAGAGAACAAGGTTGTTTCTTGACTCACTGTGATGGAAAGTGCTTGTAACCTTTACTTTCTTGCAACTGATTCCTTTATAGGTGAATGTTGTGGTTGAGGTGGTATAACCGCTATAACTGCTTCTTGATTTTCTAGTTCAATAATTATGATTAATGCCTTTTTCAACCACTCCTCAATGTATTCCCTTAAAGGTGCCACAATAATTTCGTGCATAGTTTTAATTTCAAATAGTTGATTTTCAAATTCCCCTAGATCCATTTTCGATTGATGCAACGTGTCCTCCACTTCATAATTCATGTTGATATACTGAACTAACCATTTTTCAACTTCATCTTCAGAAAAATCTATAGTTTCGGTAAATTTGTTTTCCCAAGCAACTTTTAATGCATTATGATGCCAGAGTATCCTTAGGCTCGAGCAATCCGAATCACCCAAAAATATTTCCATTCTACAAATAGGAAATAAGTCGAATAAGGACTATGTTAGTGGTCCATTTTATTTAGTTAGTTTGCTGTAAATTCAAAATGTTGATTACTCTTGCAACTATGCTTGCTATGTTGAAAATTGTGTTGAAACTCGTGTTGACACTGCCACATATAATGGAATTTTACAAGTGTCGTGCTGAAACTGCCACGTATAATGAAATTTTACAAGTGTCGTGCTGAAACTCGTGCTAAAATTTCCACATATAGAGAAATTTTACAAGTGTCATGCTGAAACTCGTGCTGAAACTCATGCTGAAACTCATGCGTATAGTGAAATTCTACAAGTGTCACGATATTTGTTCAGTTGCAACAATGTGGCCGCACACATTTGATTTTTCCACACTAGTATGCATTCATGATGAGTCACAACTACCATTAGGTAAAATAACTATTGGCTAAATGAAAAAGTGTGACCAAAGGGAGAAAGGAAGTTGAGGCAGTCTGGAAGATAGAGAGAAGGTTTGGGTAACAACTCGTTCTTATAGGGAAGATAAATCGTTTCAAAGCCGATGAGGAGTTTTAAAAATAAATGGAGTGCAATTTTGAAAGGGTTGGTGAACCATGAAGTAAGGGAATTGTAGAATATGGACTGGAGAGAAAGATTTCAGGTTGGGTGAGCACGCAGGAAGGGCGAAACAAAATATCATCCCATACACACATACCATTACCCTCTGGATGATTTCGTAGTGGTTTTCAACCACACAAGCAACAATTCATGGTTGTCTTTTAACCCAGGCTCGATTTGATATAGAAAATATGTTCTTTGCATTGAATTAATAAACGAATGGTATTAAAATTTGTGGGTTTTTCTAGTGTTTTAGTGTCCAATAGATTTCCTTATTATTTGGCAAAAGTATTTCTGTTTTTATTTTCTGTTGTGTATTCTGTAGCAGGGTGTGTGTTGTAACTGTTTGTGTGTTCCATCATATATAAATCTGCATCATTTGGTATCAGATCCCGGTTCTGCTATGGGATTAACATTTAATATGCTTATGTGAGACAAGGTACATAATACATGTTCGTGGTCGTTACTTAGCAAGAGTGATGAAATTCAAGTGGGGTTACATAACCAATGTGAGGTCTATGGATGTTGGTGAGACACCTACAACTTGGAGGAATGCCACCGCGAAGGAGAGGAGCATGAGGAGGAGGTGTAGGAAATCGAGAACTTGAAGATTTGAGATGAAGAATAGAGGAATTGGAGAACTGTAGGAATGGAGATGATAAAGTATACCCAAAGCTAGAAGAAGGAATTGAAGACGAACAAGATGGTGATGAAGAGACCCAACAACTAGGCTAATTTCATATTTAAATAACATGGGTAGTGAAAAGGTTGAAGTTTCCTTTTATGATGGTAGTCTGAGAGCTGATGTTCTCATTGAATGGATTGGAGAACTCGAAAGATATTTCGAGTATGAAAATTTTCAGGATCCAAATCGTGTAAGATTTATTATTACGAAACTAAAATACCATGAAACACTATGGTGGGATTTGCTGTAGAAATATAGAGTGAATAATTGGCTGGAGAAAATTAGAACTTGGAAGAAAATGGTTACCAATATTAAAGAGAAATTTCTTCTTATTGATTACCAACATAATTTTTCCGAAAAGTCCAGAACTTCAGACAAAGGGAGACATCTGTTCGTGAATATACCGAAGAGTTCTTTAGGTTGTCACTCAGAGTAGGCCTCAAAGAACCAAACTTCCAACGAGTTGTAAGGTATGTAAATGGGTTGAAGTATTTGATTCAATATGAAATGAGCACACACTATTTCCACATTGTTGATGAAGCTTATCAAGTTGCCCCGAAGGTAGAAGAGAAGTTTGAGAGGAAAACACAACCTAGAGGTAGAGAAAGAAGTTTTAAAGGATGAGGTAACACAGGGACTGCTAAAGGCAATGAAAAGGAAGAAGAATCTACTAGTGGTCAAGGTGGCAGAGGAGGAAATGGAGCTGGTAGAGGTAGAGAATTCAGAAGAGGAAAGAGCATGTATGTAATTACTTGTTATAGTTGTGGTGTAAAGGGACACAAGAAGTATGAATGTCTAGAAAGGAAAATTTTAGGGAGGAGAGGTAAAGTACAGGAACAAATCACACAGGTTGAAGAAGATTCAATAGTTGGAGAAAATGTGACTGCTCTTCAACAAGAAAAAGGTGAGAATTTGTTGTTCCAGAGAGTGTTGCTTAAATCTGAACAAAAAGAGGCAAAGGAACCTAAACAATGAAAGAAAGTTTTTAAAACAAAATGTAAGGTTCAAGGAGAATGTTGTAACCTGATTATAGATGGAGGAAGTATAAAAAATTTGGTATCCACTGAAGTCATGAACAAGATGAACTTGACAAGGTTGAATCGTTCGGACCCTTATCGTGTTTCTTGGTTGAACAAAGGACAACATGTGAATGTGACTAAGAAATACTTATTGTATTTTCAAATAGGGAGTTTTCAGGAGCAAGTGTTATGTGATGTGATTGAGATGGATGCATGCCACATACTGTTAGGAAGACCATGGTTGTTTTATCGACAAGTTCATCATGATGGTAAGGAAAACACATATGAGTTCAAGAAAGATGGGAAACAATATAAATTAACACCAATGCAGGAGGATACATTAGCAACACCAAGAAATTGTGCTGATACAAACACAAGTAGCAGTAGAATCATGCTATGTTTTCCTAAAGAATTTTTACAAGAAGAAAGAAAATCAACATTCTGTTTAGCAATGATTCCGAAAGAAGTGAAAAGTGTAGAGAAGTCAAATGTTTTACCTATGGAAATAAAGTTGTTGTTTGATGAATTTAAGGAGATTATTGCTAATGATATGCCAAAAGGATTGCCTCCAATGAGAAGTATTTCTCATCAAATTGATTTAATGCCCGAATAAAGTTTACCTAATAAAGCACCTTATAGAATGACTCCTGTAGAGAGTTAAGAAGTGAATAGACAAGTGCAGGAATTTCTTGACCGAGGGTTGATTCGTGAGAATTTGAGTCCTTGCACAGTACTAACAATATTGACACCCAAGAAAACAGGGGAGTGGCGAATGTGTACTGACTCGCATGCTGTAAACAAGATCACTATCAAGTATAGATTTCCACTGTCGAGAATGGATGATATAATGGACTATTTGAGTGGTTCAGAATAATTTTCAAAAATTGATTTGAAGAGTGGTTATCACCGAATTTGAATAAGAGAAGGTGACAAATGGAAGACAACATTCAAGATGAAATATGGAATGTTTGAATGGTTGGTAATGCCATTCGGGTTAACTAATGCGCCCATCACGTTCATGAGATTGATGAATGAAGTATTGAATCCATTTTTGGGTAAGTTTGTGGTTGTATATTTGGATAATGATGCCAACTCCCTCCTCACAACCCGCAGGTCGTAAAGGTCCACGTCATCTCACAGGATCTTCCTTCTCTACTACGGCCCGAAGAAATCAAAGGTTCTTCTATTTCTCTATCGGGAAATCCGCACCCACAGAATTCTCCTCGCGATCCCCTCTCTGCACTCGGAGGATCAAACTTCGTGATTTCACGAGGTCAATGATCAAGTGATATACTCTCAGATCGCCGAGACCTGATACCTCAGTCAACATTGACCTTTCCCTTACCTATCGGGACTTCTCCTATCGCGATTTCACTACTCGTGATGTCGATCACTTCGTTTTATCGACTCCCGACTCCCGCTGTGCCAATTTCCCAACACGCTTGCGAGTTGACCTTTCAACGTCCCATCACCTCTATCGGGAGTTCGGGGTTTGCGATTTCACAAATCTTGATGCTATTGTATCGGGACTTCTCGCCACAAAACCCTGATAGCTTGTGCCACCTGTCCTCCACTCGCCGACTCTGTTATGGCCCACACACTGTCCTTCGTTTGTCGAAATATCATGTATCGCTATATCACGATTCCTGTTGCAATGTTTTGAAGTTTTGATCTGTGAAACCTCGATACACGATATACGTGTAGATCCAACGATCCTCGTGATTCTGATCAACGACTCTGCCCCTCCTGAGCTTCGAACCTCTCGGAAACACCTGCAGTATTTTCCCTACACCTTCTTGAGATCTAACACCTCCCGGAATTTCGTGAAATCTCCTCGTATAATTTCGACCGTCTATCCTTCCCGGTGAATACTGTGAAATAAACCAAGTGCTCCTCCACGAAGATTTGTCTTCCTGCTCGTAAACTTACGCCGCTTACTTAAACACTTCAAGGCACAACTTCCCTATGTTGTCCTTCAGCGAATTTGAAGGCCTATTCCTCCTGAGATTTTCCACGTCTTTAAGTCCTTCAGGAAAACCCCTGCATGCACTCCTTGCGGAAAACCTTCAACCACGCCTAAGTGTTAAAGTTTCTCGACTCTGCGCACACCTGCAGCAACAGTCCTCCGATACTTCACTCAGGTTCGCAACCCTGAGACTTTTACCTGGCCTGCGCACTCCTTGCACGGCCCCTGTGCCCAACTGCACTTCTGGAATGAATGAGAACAAAAGCTATCTCTATCTGAACCCTCTGTCAATGTAATCCTTGCAGACACTTCAACTGCACTCCTTGCAGGAATTCTCTGGTTCAAATAGAGAAACAATTGAAACTCATTCCTTCTTCCTCTCAGACTTCTGTTCAAACATGAAATCACATACACAACATATAAAAGCAAATGTATAACAGGAAGCAACCATTCATGAGCATATCAACCTCATACACAGAGAACAGACACAGAACCATGAATTTGAATCAAACTCTTCTATTAATTCAAATATTTGTACATGGGTGTTCTTCACACAACTCTCTGCATGCTCTTGCTCTTTCTTCCTTGATAATGTTACAATGCACTATGAGGGTGTCTATATCCCATTTCCCTCTTGCGCTCTACAACCGTCTAGTCTAGAATTAAATTCTATCTACTTTACATTAACTATCATAAATACCTTTCTATCTACTAAAGGACGAGAGATTAAAGGCTCAAGGCCCATTTACATATACAAGTGCGCCTCTATCTTAATGGCTCATTTAAGATTTGTGCAACAATCCCAAAGTGTTTTCAAAATTTATGCTGGCGCTCGTCCAGCTGTCCATTATCTTCCGCGCTGGCTTGCTTGATGTGGGAGATGCTCCTGCATCATACTCCCTCGCTTGAAAACTTTCATGGGCTCCTATCCATGAGCTCCTGCACGTTCTGTCCATGCCTTTGTATCTCTGCTTCAGTCTCCCAGCTGACATCTTCAACTGGATGGTTTTTCCACTTGACCATATACTCAAAGTATTGCTTTCGCCTGGTCCTCTTGCTCACTCTCTTGTCCAGTATGCACTCCATCTGTGGCTTATCCGCAATTGACATCTGCTTCTCCCATTGGATCACTGGCTGCTCAGTTCCGATCCCTGTTTCCTCAGCTCTGTATGGGTACAAATAAGAGATATTGAATATCGGAGAAATTCCGATCCCATCGGGTAATTCAATCTCATAAGCATTCGTCCCAAACTTCTTCAAGACCCTACATGGCCCGATTTTCTTCATTTTCAGCT
Source organism: Picea glauca (assembly GCA_000966675.3). NCBI lineage: Eukaryota > Viridiplantae > Streptophyta > Pinopsida > Pinales > Pinaceae > Picea > Picea glauca. The sequence goes on along the minus strand of JZKD02S1122267.1, from coordinate 214,153 downwards.
TATTGTATGTTCCTCTCGGGAACCTTTCCTTCCTCAAATGTGCCAGAACTAGATCACCAATCCCAAACTGAAGTTGTCTCTTCCGTTGATCGGCTCTGTGCTTGTATTCCTGACTTGATTTCAGCAGTCGCTCCTTCACCTGGCTGTGAAGTTCTTTCATCGCCTCTGTGAATTCTTCTGCACTAGCACTGCTAGTCGTAGTTTGTTCTGAATATATCAGTTCAGAAACTCCTCTCGGCTACATTCCATATACGATCTGAAATGGACTCTGTCCTGTGCTCCGATTCACTGATTCATTGTATGCAAACTCTGCATGTGGTAATATGTGGTCCCAACTGCTGTGGTGCTCTATCACCAAGCTTCTCAGCAAGTCTCCCAGACTTCTGTTGACCACTTCTGTTTGTCCATCCATCTACGGATGATAAGATGAACTAAATGCCAAGTTAGTTCCCAGCTTCTTCCATAAGGTCCTCCAAAAATGCCCTCTGAATTTTGTATCTCTATCCGAAACTATACTCTTCGACAACCCATGAAGTCGAATGACCTCTTTGAAGAACAAGTTCGCGATGTGAGTTGCGTCACTAGTTTTCTGACATGGAATGAAGTGTGCCATTTTGGAAAATCTATCCACCACCACAAAGATTGAATCAACACCTCTTTGTGTCTTCGGCAACCCCAATAAAAAATCCATGCTAATCGCATCCCACAACCTTCCTGGTATGGGAAATGGTTGATAAAATTCCGCATTCTGCTTCCTTCCCTTCGAATGTTGGAAAATTCTGCACTTGTCAACAAATCTCTTGACATCTGCTCGCATTCTTGGCCAAAAATATGACTCATTCATCTTCGCGAATGTTTTGTCATGACCAAAGTGTCCTGCCAATCCTCCACTGTGTTTCTCCTTCAACAAGTTCTCCCTCATGGAGCATTTTGGAATACATAGTTGATTGCCTCTGAACATCAATCCTTCCTGGATCATATAATCTATCCACTGACTTCTGTCTCTGAGAACTGGATTCTCAGCTGCTTCATATGCTTCTCTAAAATCTTGGTCATTTGCGTACATGTTCCTGAGATCTTCAAAACCTAACGTTTTGACTCGGAACTCTTGCAACAACAAACACTTCCTGCTCAAAGCATCAACCACTTTGTTAGCAGTACCAGAAATATGCTTTATCACAAAAGTGAAATTTTGCATATACTCAACCCATTTGACATGTTTCTGATTCAACTTCTCCTATTGAGTCACAAACTGCAATGCATGATTATCACTGTATAATACAAACTCTTTGGGTATCAAGTAATTCCTCCATTTCTTCAATGCCTGTATGATAGCATAAAATTCCTTATCATACGTGGAGTATTTCAATTTCGCCTCATTCAACTTCTCGCTGAAATATGCTATCGGCCTATCTTCTTGACTCAAGACCGCCCCAATTGCAAATCTGCTTGCATCGCATTTCACCTGAAATGTTTTCTGGAAATCCGGCAACACCAGAACTGGTTGTTCCATAATCTTCCTCTTCAGCAATTTGAAGCTCTTCTCAGCCTCATCAGTCCAGTGAAAAGACTTATGCCGCTTCTTCACTGTATCCAGCATCGCTGCACTAATTCCACTGAAATTCCCGATGAACTTTCGGTAGAAACTAGCCAATCCATGGAAAATTCTCACCTCGAATACATTCTTCGGTGATGGCCAATTCTTAATCACTTCCACCTTATCGGGATCCATCCTCAACTCATTTGCCGAAATAACAAACCCCAAGTAAATGAGTTCTGTCTTCATAAATGGGGATTTCTTCATATTTATCAACAACTTCTCCTGCTGTAGCTTCTACATCACTGTAGCCAAATGCTTCAAGTGTTCTGCCACTGATTTACTGTAAACCAGTATGTCATCCAAATACACAATGACAAATTTCCCGATGAACTCCCTCAGGACTTTGTTCATCAACCTCATGAAGGTACTCGGTGCATTTGTTAAGACAAATGGCATAACAAGCCATTCATACAAACCTTTGTTTGTTTTGAATGCTGTTTTCCACTCATCACCTTCTCTCATGTGAATCTGGTGATATCCGCTCTTCAAATCAATATTTGAAAAGTACTTTTCTCCACTCAAGCAATCCATCAGGTCATCCATCCTCGGCAATGGAAATCTGTACCTGATGGTTATTTTGTTAATCTCCCTTGAGGTAGTACACATCCTCCAGCCTCTGTCTTTCTTCGGACTGAGTACTGTTGGAACAACACATGGACTCAAGCTTTCCATGACCAAACCTTTGTCCAATAACTCCTGGACTTTCCTTTTAACTTCTTCATTCTCCTGTGGCGTCAATCTGTACGCGTCTTTGTTTGGCAAACTGGCTCCTGGTATGAGATCAATATGATGACTCACACTCCTGATCGGTGGTAACGAATGAGGTAATCCGTCCAATATGATGTCAGTGAACTCTTCCAGCAGTTCTTGAACTTCTTCTAGCAAATCATCCACTCTTGTGCTAGTCAGAACAATCCTCGGTTTCCTAACCACAAAGAATTGTGGATCCTCCTTCTTCTTTACCTCAGTAAGAATTTCCTTCCCACTCATGAGAAGTACTGTGTTACTCACTTTCGGCTTCACCTCCTTATATTTTATCGGAAGCAACATGTGTGTCCTCCCATTCTTTTCCAAGGTGTATGTGTTCATTCTCCCATCATGAATCACATTTCTATCATATTGCCATGGTCTACCCAGCAATAGATGACAAACATCCATGGGAATAACATCACATAAGATCTTATCATTATATCCTCCTATCTTGAACTCAACCAAGAATTGTTTAGTAACAGTTACCTGGTGTCCTTTCTGTAGCCACGAAACTCTATATGGGCTTGGATGATAAGTTGTCTCCAGCTCCATCTTTTCTACCATCTCGGTTGAAACGAGATTATCCGTGCTACCACTGTCTATGATGACCTTGCATACCCTGTCCTTGGTCTTGCAAGCAGTCCTAAAAAGTCTGGTCCTTTGGACTGAACTTTCCACCTCCTTCTCAGGTGTCAAAAGGACTTTTCGCATCATCAACAATCTTCCACCTTTAGCATCTTCAGCTTCAACATCCCGCCTCTGTGCCTCGGTGATGTGAAATTCTCCAATGTCCTTCTTTTTCTCTGGACACTCGTAAGACTTATGTCCATTCTTCCCACATGTGAAGCATGTGATTACTCCACCTCTTCCTCTTCCTCTACCTCTAGTACGAGGAAAAGTATTTTTGTCAGCATAATCTCCTCTCTGCTCATTATGCTGTCCTCTTTGTTCAACATATGGTTGCCCTCACTGTGAGGTTCCACCTCTCTCTGTGCGAGGTTGAGGTTTCTTCCAGTCTTCCCTAGGCTTCTGGAATTTTTCCTGGGTAACTGACTTCCCTCTGGGATGACTTCTGCCTCGGCCCCTCTGACTCTGTTTTCGGCTCAACTTTTCCTCTACTTTTAGAGCCATCTGATAAGCATCTTCCACCGTCCGGATGGTTACCATGCTCATCTCATCCTGGATATCATATCTCAGGCCATTCATATATCTAACAACTTTCTCATCATCGCTCTCCCGATGACCTGCTCTGATGTTCAGTTTGTAGAATTCCTCAGTGTATTCTTTCACTGTCATCAACTTCTGTCTTAGGTTTTGCATTCTCCTGAATAGAGTAATTTGATAGTCCATGGGGATGAATTTTGCCTTCATCTTTGCAATCATCCTGTCCCAGCTCTTGATCTTCTGCTTGCCCTTGCAGCGTCTGTCAGCTTGTAGTTCATACCACCACAATGCTGCATGTCCTTTCAAGCGTGTAACAACATGCTTGACTTTCTTGTCCTCTTTGACATCTTCATAGTCGAAGTATGTATCCAGAGCTCTAATCCAATCTAGAAGCTCCTTTGCATCCAATTTTACCTCGTAAACTGGAATGTCCATCTTTTCTCTTGCACCCATCCTGGCAAAAGCTTTGATCAAACGCTCATTTGATGCATCTTCGGCTGCAACTTCCTCTTCTCGTTCAACCTCTATTTCTCTTTCGGAATCAATCAGATCCCCTGCACTGGCTGTGTGTCTTTGCACTGTCTCCATGTCTTCAAGTCTTGCTCGGAGATCATGCATTTGTCTCTCCATGACTGGATCTGTTACCTGCCTGCCTCTTCTCCTCGGAATTTCCCTATCCTCTGGATCAGGTGATTTCCTATCTCTCCTTAGCGACATGGTTAATTCTCCTCTTTCTCTGCTACAGAAAGAAAAGACTCTTTCTACGCTCTGATACCACTTTGACGTTGTGTATTAGAGTGCAACTTACCTCTTATGCCTCCCTCGCCTAAAATGTACAGATAAGAATCAGACTCTGATACCACTTTGACGCCAACGCCCTCCTCACAACCCACAGGTCAGAAAGGTCCACGTCAGCTCACATGATCTTCCTTCTCTACCACGGCCTGAAGAAATCAAAGGTTCTTCTATTTCTCTATCGAGAAATCCGCACCCACATAATTATCCTCGCGATCCCCTCTCTACACTCGGAGGATCAGACTTCGCGATTTCGCGAGGTCAATGATCAAGCGCTATACTCTCAGATTGCCAAGACCCGATACCTCAGTCAACGCTGACCTTTCCCTTACCTATCGGGACTTCTCCTATCGTGATTTATCTACTCGCGATTTCGATCACTTCGTTTTACCGACTCCCGACTCCTGATGTGCTGATTTCCCGACACGCATTCGAGTTGACCTTTCAACGTGCCATCACCTCTATCGGGAGTTCGGGGTTTGCGATTTCATGAATCCTGATGCTATTGTATTGGGACTTCTTGCCACGAAACCCCGATAGCTTTTTCCACCTGTCCTCCATTCGCCGACTTCGCTGTGGCCCACACACTGTCCTTCATCTGTCGGAATATCGCGTATCGCTATATCGCGATTCCTGTTGCAATGTTTTGAAGTTTCGATCTGTGAAACCTCGATACACGATATATGTGTAGATCCAACGGTCCTCGTGATTCTGATCAACGGCTCTGCCCCTCCTGAGCTTCAAACCTCTCAAAAACACCTGCAGTATCTACCCTGCACCTTCTTGAGATCTAACACCTCCCAGAATTTTGTGAAATCTCCTCGGAGAATTTCGACCGTCTATCCTTCCCGATGAATACTGTGAAATGAACCAACTGCTCCTCCATGAAGATTTGTCTTCCTGCTCATAAACTTACGACGCTTACTTAAACACTTCAAGGCATAGCTTCCCTACGCTGTCCTTCAACGAATTTGAAGGCCTATTCCTCCCGAGCTTTTCCACGGCTTTAAGTCCTTCAGGAAAAACCATGCACACACTCCTTGTGGAAAACCTTCAACCACGCCTAAGTGTTGAAGTTTCTCGACTCTGCGCACACCTGCAACATCAGTCCTCCGATACTTCACTCAGGTTCGCAACCCTAAGACTTTTACCCGGCCTGCACACTCCTTGCACGGCCCCTGTGCCCAACTGCACTTCTAGAATGAATGAGAACAAAAGATATCTCTATCTGAACCCTCTGTCAACGCACTCCTTGTGGACACTTCAACTGCACTCCTTGCAGGAATTCTTTGGTTCAAATAGAGAAACAATTGAAACTCATTCCTTCTTCCTCTCAGAATTTTGTTCAAACATGAAATCACATACACAACATATAAAAGCAAATGTATAACAAGAAGCAACCATTCATGAGCATATCAACCTCATACACAGAGAACATACACAGAACCATGAATTTGAATCAAACTCTTCTATTAATTCAAATATTTGTACATGGGTGTTCTTCACATAGCTCTCTGCATGCTCTTTCTCTTTCTTCCTTGATAATGTTACAATGCACTATGAGGGTGTCTATATCCCGTTTCCCTCTTGCACTCTACAATCGTCTAGTCTAGAATTAAATTCTATCTACTTTACATTAACTATCATAAATGCCTTTCTATCTATTAAAGGATGAGAGCTTAAAGGCTCAAGGTCCATTTACATATACAAGTGCGCCTCTATCTTAATGGCTAATTTAAGATTTGCGCAACAATCCCAAAGTGTTTTCAAAATTTATGCTGGCGCTCGTCCAACTGTCCATTGTCTTCCGCGCTGGCTCGCTTGATGTGGGAGATGCTCCTGCATCAGATGATATACTAATTTTTAGGAGGAGAAAAAAAAGGCATGTTGAGCATGTGAGAGAAATGTTACATCGCTTGAAAGAAGATAAACTATTGATAAACTTGAAAAAGTGTACATTCATGCAGTGAGATTTAGTGTACTTGGGTTTTGTGGTTTCAAAGGAAGGACTGAAAATGGATCCTGAGATAGTGAAGGCTATATTTGAATGGCCAACACCAAGATGCACACTCGATGTGAGGAGTTTCAATTGATTGGCAGGCTTTTACCAGAAATTTATTAGGAACTTTAGCCAAATATGTGCGCCTCTTACATAATGTATGAAGAAAGTAGTGTTCCAGTGGAATCCAAAAACAGAGAAGTCATTGGAAGAATTGAAGAAGAGAGTAACAACATAACCAATATTAGCATTACCATATTTTAATAAAGTGTTTTAGGTTGATTGTGATGCTAGTGGAACAATAGTCGGAGTAGCGATAAGTCAAGAGGGTACACCCATTTCATTTTTCAACGAGAATTTGAACGAGTTCAGAAAGAAGTACTATGTTTATGATCAATAATTTTATGCTATTGTGAAAGCTTTGAAAAAAGGGCGACATTATCTACTGCTGAAAGAGTTTGTCTTGTTCACGGATCACAAAGCTCTGCAGTACATTAACAACCAAGGTAAGTTGAATCAAAATCATATTAAATGGGTAGAATTCTTGCAAAGTTAATCTTTTGTGTTGAAACACAGGTCTGAGAAGTCTAATAAGGTAGCTGATGCATTAAGTCGGAGGATAGCATTACTCAATACCATGTTGGTAGAAGTGGTAAGCCTAATCTTTCTAAAGATATTGTATGAAGAAGATGCATATTTCTCAGAATCTTGGAAGGCGTGTAAGTAGCCTTGGAGTTTAGATAGAACCGCGTATCTGGACTACCATATACAAGAGGATTTTTTGTTTAAAAACTAGCATTTGTGTATTCCCAGAAGTTCCATACGGCTGGATGTCATTAAATAATTACATAATGGTGGTTTAGGAGGAAATTTTGGTGTTGATAAAACCATAGAATTGGTGAAGGAGAGGTACTTTTGGCCTAGCTTTAACAAGGATGTTCGAAATTTGGTGGAAGGTTGCAGGATCTGTCAACTAGCCAAAGGAAAAAGTCAAAACACATGACTCTATACTCCATTTCCAGTACCCAAAAGAACTTGGGAGGATATCAGTATGGATTTTGTCTTAAGATTTCCAATGACTTGAATAAAACATGATTCAACAATGGTAGTTTTTGATAGGTTTTAGAAAATGACACACTTCATAGTATGTAAAAAGACTAGTGATGCTAGTGAGGTAGCATCATTGTTTTACCAAGAGGTGGTTAGATTGCATGGACTACCACAAAGTATTACTTCAGATCATGATACCATATTTATTGGGCATTTTTGGTGGACATTTTGGAAAAATTTAGGCTTATATTTGTTATATAGGTCGACATATTATCCTCAAATGGATGGTTAGACATAAGTAGTGAACAAGAGTCTAGGAAATGCTTTGAGAATTTTAAGCGGAGAGAATCCTAGTGAATGGGATTTGGCATTAGCCCACGCTGAATTCACATATAATGATTCAGTGAATAGGTCTACAAGAAAGATTCCATTTCATATTGTTTATGGATGGTTTCCAAAAGGTGTGGCAAATTTGGTTTCATTGTCGGATTTGGAAGGAAAGAAGAGTGCTGATGCAAATGATTTTGTGGACAAAATGCATGAATTACAAAAATAAGTAAAGAAGAAATTGCAGACCAACAACGACAATTATAAACAAAGAGCAGATCAACATAGGAGACATAAGGTATTCTAAGAGGGTGATATGGTCATGGATAACTTGAGGAAGGAGTGATTTACTCGAGGTACATACAACAAACTCAAGTACAAGAAGATAGGTCCATGTCGAATTCTGAAAAAGATCTCTGATAATTCTTATCGGTTGGAAATTCCGGAGAAATTTGACACATATCCTACATTCAATGTTTTTGAACTCTACAAGTTTCATGAAAGGGAAAAAACAAATAGATGAAGGTACCCTTAGCGAATGGGAACAACACCTACCAATTAAGCCAAAGGAGCAGATTGAAGAAATTCTTGCTACAAGAGTTGGTAAGAAGTTTGATTTGGAAATTATCTAGTACATAAGTAAAATATGAAGACGAGGAAAAAGAAATTACCCTATTGCGTTCATTACCTAAATCTTGGGATCATTTATTCAAATCTATGTGGTTTAGCACAAAAAATGCCATTGATTATGATATTGTTGTGGGATCCCTGTTGTTTGAGGAGATGAGGTGAAAATCCAATTAAGAAACCTCAACATTAGAAGTAATGGTGGATAGATGTCAATCCAAAGAAAGAGGGCATAATCAGAGAGGTACATCAAGATCTAAGTCAAAAGGAAAGAAGAGTAAGCTAAAATGTTGGTATTGTGGCAAATCTGGGCATCTCAAGAAATATTGCTGGAAAAGACAACAAGCATCCAAAGAGGACTCCACAAAGGAAGTAAAGGAAGTAAATTCAGCTGAAACAAGTTTAGTTACATGTTAAGAACCAAATATCAATATAGCATAGAAAAACCTTAGAATAAGTACTCAACGCCTTGAAAAAGAGAGAAATTAAGGTAATAAGCCTCTTCGAGGGGGCAACCTCCTTATGCCCACATAAATGTACAATTACAAGATGATTCCAAATGAAAATGTCTCCTTGGTATATATAGGAGACTAGGAGGTATAATTACAACTAATGGAATAATCTGACATAAATAAAATAACATTACTAATGTAATATGCCCCAATTAAGGGGTAATGAGCCATTATTTAGGGATTAACATGCCCCTCCCCTTGAGACAAGTGTTGTTCGCAACACTTGAGTAACTCTGGATGCTTTTGTATAAAAGACTCATCTTCCCAAGTGGAATCTTCAGCCGATAGTTTCCTCCATTTAATGAGATACTCTGAATTGGATCTATTCCTCAGCTGGCGAATTCTTATGTCAGTGATGGCTTCAGGCTCCAATATGATTTTTCCTTCCTCGTCAAGTTATAGAAATATAGTTTGAACTGGGATCTTGTCACCTATAACCTTCTTTAAGCATGAAACATGGAAAACTGAGTGTACTCGTGAAG
>JZKD02S1122267.1:173192-185979 GCA_000966675.3 Picea glauca | reverse complement strand
GGCTCTTGGACCCCCACTAGCTAGCTCTTCTTACAACAAAGAAAAATGGAAAATGATGAAAGAACTCTTTACAAATCCACTCAATGGGTGAGATGGATTGTCCAATGCAATAGTGAAAATATGCTCTTGACAAGGATGGAGTCCTCAAGAGAATAGAGGCAACATAAAATTACTTTGAATTCCTTGAAAAATGAGGTGCATCTATGGCCTTTTTATAGCATTCCTTTGAGCTATTGTTTAACTTCTTTGTAGTGTGAAAAGAGGTTAATTAGGGCATTTCTAGGTCTTTGACCAGCCATCCAGTCGAATCCAGTCCAGATTTGAGGGTTAGATCGGCTTGGGAGCTGAACCATAAGTGGGTGGGAGGCCGACCACTCTCATAAATGTGTTGTTTAGCAGGTGTGCGGATTTTTGTGATAACAGTCGCGCATCGTGCACCTGTGCATGATTTCTACGTTCCTGTTCCACGCATGTGCGCGCGTGCCCAATGTCTGCATAGCGCCCTTCAATTTTTCACTACTTTGTATAGCTTTTGACTCTTTTATGAATGCCTTGGTATTAATTCAGGTCCATGGATGACTTCATCACTGTTTGACGATGCCGAGTTCTTGCAACCATGTGCAGACGAAATTTCAGTGATAACAGATGCCCCCTGATGGATGAGGTTAGGATCATACGTATAACCGAAATCCATCAATGTTTCTTCTACTGAGAAGGTTTTGTAAGAGAGAGAAATAGTGGGATCATTGAGAGCGATCCATTGGAGGGAGAAAAGAACCGGTAGGACCCGACCTTCCATGAGGTGTGGAAAACATAAAACTGTGTACAAACGAGGCGGGCATGCCCCATGCTCGTGTCATGTAACTCCAAAAAAAGATGACTGAAGTGTTGGTGTAGACAACTGCAGTGCCCTCGCGGGTGGTCGTGATAAAGGAAGAAGACAATTCTGCAAATGAACATACTCTGAATATTAGGTAGTGATCGCGGTAATAAGTATCACCGATTATGTGGGCATTGATAGCCCAGCCAAGTTCAGAGGTCTTCGACAAATGAAAGAACTAACTGCAATAGTCGCAAAGTAAGACCCACCATAACATGAGAAAGTGTTGGCATCGAATGTTATGGGGGTCAATGATACTAGGGAGCAATCATGTTTCACCCTGTGCCGTCCGAGATCTCTCATTGAGTGGATAATGAGAATCAAGATACTGTCGCCCTTCTGGAAAACGGTGCTGATGTCGACAAAAAAGGGGGACGCGACTCCCAGAAGAAAATGGCTTCATGAAATCTACTAGGTGAGGTGAGGAAGTGGAGGAGGTACATGGACGAAGTCAAGATGTGGGAAGACTCAAGACTACCCTTGGTTGGAGTATGTGTGAGATAAAAAGTTGCCACAACCGTTCAACGAGGTTGAGTGTCAGGGGGGACGACAAGACCAGGGATAAGTTGTGCCAGAGGCAGGACAAGGTGAACAAATTCAGAGGGCAGAGGTAAGTGGTCTGTGGGATACTCTAAAGATATGGACGATGCCAGTAAGGGTGGATGATAAGTAGTGCTCCAACCAAGGGTGACATGGGTTGCGGTTGGCCAAAAAGAGAAGTAGGTCGCCCAAAGGGGACGACAAAAAGGTAAGGTAACGACTAAAAATAAAGACGTTTGTACAATAAATAACGAATATTTGGGGGGAAGTGTACAAATACAGAAATGGGTGCCCCAGTGTGGTATGGTGGGCCCAGGTAGGGCATAATTTGCTCGGAGAACTGATGAATGGTGGGGGCCCCATGGGTGGGTTTCTGTATGAGGTAGGTGAAATGAAGGGAGATTTGCAGATGGGTAGATGGATTGTGGATGAGATGGAGGGTTCATGCTAATGCTAATGTGGAGAGATAATCTGGGAGTCCATTGGGAAAGAAAGCAAAATGAGGAGAAGGACTATGTGGTTGATTCGCGACATGATGTAAGACTATCGGGACTCCCATCCCTAAAGGGTTTTTGAAAAACAACATGAGTGTCAAAAGTGACAAAAGGTGCTATGAATGGGACAACTCATGTGGGTAAGAATGCTACCAAGTGACAGTACCGAAGATGCAAATGGAGGTGTGGGTACTGCAGAGCCAGGAATGGGGATCCTAGAGGCAAATGTCAGAGGGTGTGACTGGAAATGTAAGTGTGATACAGAGGGAAAGACTACATGCCAGTGCTAAGTATATACCTGAATGGGTTGTGCCGATGTATGATGATCAAGTACCTGCACACATGAAAACAAAATACCTGATGTGAACAATATCTGAAGAGAATCGAAGATATGAGCATGTATTTGATAAGCGTGAATATGTGCATGTGTACCTGATCAGGGTATGAAAAAATGGCACCTCGAGGGCTCAGGATGAAAAGAGGCCCAGGGACTATTGGGATGTAGATGACGAGATGCTGATCCCATGGCTGAAGACGGATCGAGAAATGGACACCGTGGGCTCCCGGAATGGTGAGTGGAAGTTTGGAAAAAAGACCTATATATAGCTGTAGGGCCCACATTGCCACCTCATTTGTACTTTCTGCTATAGTGATTGGACGAGAAGCATTCAGAGGAGATTGTAAGATTCGGGGAGGACGAGGCATCCGATTGAGGACCCGCGAGTATCAGGTTAGTGGTCTGATCATCCTGCATAGAATTAGGATTTCATTTTTTGGGCAGGGGCTGTACGGAGGGCCGTACAGAGGTGTTTAGGGGGTATGGGCCCCACATGCACAGGCGATCCGGTAATAGGAACGCACACGTGCCCGCCTGTCCACTGGATAGTCGTGCATGGGAGCGTGGTTGAGGAAATTAAGGGCACGCACGATGGACACGCCTGTGTGCTGAACATGCATGCACGTGGGTGCGCCTGTTGGTTGAACAGGCGCGCACATGTGCGCGCCTGTAGAGTGAACAGGCGCGCCTGAGAGCGCGTCTGTGTAGTGAATAGGCACGCATATGTGCACGCCTGTGGGGTGTACAGGTGCGCATGTTTGCACGCCTATGGGTAAAAGAACTGCGCCGTGGAGGCAAGGTTGATGGGTATAAAACATGTCTTTTTTGAGGTTTTTGATTGTCCATGTGGCTAATTGAGGATAGTTTTGTGTTGTGCAGGTGAGCTGTGTGTACGATGCCGGTGGGTTGGCGAGAGCGAGATTGGTCCCAGCTGCGAGACGCCGTGGATATTGAGGAGCCAGGCGTATGTGCGACTTTGGCGGCCTGTGGGCTGCTGAAGTTCTTTGAGTGCCCCTTGATTCGGGCGCAGGAGTATCTCCTGCAGTTTCTTATCTGGATGTGGAGTCCGGACCTGCACTGCTTTATAGTGTGGGGAGAGCATATTCCCTTCATTGTGGTGGAGGATGTGTACTTTCTGACTGGGCTCCCATTTCGGGGAACGCCCTTACCAGCGGAGCCAATGCTTCCTAGGGATACACTGCTCGCGATGGTGGGCCGGAGATATTGTTTGGGGCTAAACTATATGTCCGACTTAGTGGTGAGCATCAGGGTGATGGATTCCCTAGCACATCGCTACATAGCAACGATGATTGTGAGAGTGTATGGTTCACTGGCGATGCAGCGGATCAACATTGGCTAGTTGAGGGTGATGGAGAGAGTGTTGGTCGGCGAGCATTTCGCCTGGGGGCTTACGCTGCACTTGAGGATGGTGGGGCATTTGGACCACTATCGGTCCACAGATACAGGGGAGTTTGCCTTCGGGTCCATCCTGGTGGCCTAGTTTTTGGAGAGGGTGCCGATTTTGCGCCCTAGGATTCTATTGGGTGCGCCTAGGGCACGAGAGCCGCGACTGAGGTGGTGGTTGACTGTATTGCTTCACCATGGGGGTGGCGAGGGTGGCCACTTATTCACTGCAGAGGTAGCACAGGTATGGCGACAGATGCTGCAGGTGATACTACAGTACCCCTATGCCAGGGTTGACTTCCGGGATGATATGGACATGGTGCTACCTCCAGGGGAGGTGTTTGACCACCGAGGTATGTTGATTGATGATGTTGATATGTATGTTTTTATGTTTTTTGAGATAACATGCCTTATGTATATGATATAGATGCTGATACTATCTATTGTTTGTTTGCATGTGCAGATGTGGCACCTCGCGGGCGTGAGGTGGAGTTGCAGAGAGCTCTGGCTCGTTAGGAGCTAGAGAGACTGCCGCGGGGAGAGAGACGTTGACATGAGGATGTCGCAGCGCGACCTGCTGAGACGGAGAGAGCAGCGAGGAGATGTCGGTTTGATGACCCTGGTGCTGGGCCATCACATGCTCAACCGGCGATTATCAGAGTGGATTTTGAGGACATACGCCGTCGTCTGGAGGCAATGTTACAGGAATTGCCTGAGGGCATATGGTCTCGCATCCATGATGAGGCTTTCCTGGAGTAGTGTGTGGGGGTGCCGCCGCCATGGTGGGCCATAGTACGACGAGAAGTAGTGGCTGCTGCGATGACGACCGGACGATTGCCGCCAGGGCAGGAGGGGCCAGTAGGGGGGGGACCACCACCTCCTGGGGTAGGTGGTGGTGGGCCACCACCGCCTGAGGGAGGAGCGGGTGGTGGTGCTCTAGATGCACCGTGAGTGGTGCTCTTATGCATTGATGTATATATATTTTTTGTATATAGGCTGGTGAGCCCGTTTTGTACCGAGGTGCTTCATTGGCCTGCAAATAGTTGTATTTTTGTATGTAAACATTTGGATGGCACCGTGGACCTTTTGATATATACATGAGTATACATTTTTGAGATCTATGTGGTGTTTACATGTTTTTTGATGATGTCTAATCTATATATGTGATGACAGTTTGTGTTATATGTTTATGTATGTGTAAAGGTAGCTTGATGTGATATATGCCAGTCTAACACAATATTAGCTAGGTTATCCATAATTTGATTCAATTGTCTTGGAATATGTGTAAATGTAATGGAATCAAAATGTCGAGATAAAAGTCTAATCTGCAAATATTTGCGAAAGAGGAAAGGATCACGGATGCGGTACACATTGTTGAGCTGGAGTACGACTAGTTGAGAGTCGAGGAAGACGCTAAGGTGACGAATACGATGATGCTGGGCATCGGCCAGAAGGCCAATGACAGTGGTGTATTCAGCTTGGTTGTTGGTTGCTGAACCCAAACATATGCCGCGTGAATGTAACATTTCATGTGAGGGGGTGTAGAGAGCCCAAGCAGCCAAAGAGAGATTTTGTGTCCAACGGCTGGCGCCGTCAGCGTAACTGATGTGGTAGGATGGTGGAGGAAGCATATGTCAATAGCAGAAAGGATAGTTTAGACGTGAGGGAGGGAAAAAAGATTAAAAATGCTATAAAAGAAATAACCTAAAGTAGAATGACTACGTTTAAGCGTAAAATTTCTCGAGATACAACCTGTTGACAGGTTCTTTGAGAGAGAGACCTTCAGGGGAGGCCAAGATGTATGTGCCTTTGGTAAGGCAATGTTGGATAATGCATGGGCCATGCTAGAGTGACTCAAATTTTCCATGGACAAAGGTATCATGGGCGATATCGTAAGCCAGGATGAGGTCGCCTTCGCGAAATGAGCGAAGGTTGACATGGTGATCAAAGGTAGCCTTGGATCATTTTTTAGCTACCTCGTTGTTTTGTAAGGAAGATCGACGATCTTCATCCAGAGACTCCAATTTCAGCAAGCACTGCTCCATTGGAGCAGTGTCGGGTAATAGATCAATTGCGGTGCGTAAGGTGGGAGTTTCACACTCGATAGGAAGAGTGGCCTCAACCCCATAGACTAAATGTAATGGTGTGAAACCAGTAGCTGTTTTCACAGCCGTTCGGTAAGCCCATAGCGCAAAAAATAACATATGATGCCAATTGGTTTTATGTTTATTAACCGTGCGGTGTAACATGGTCTTGAGGACTTTGTTAACTGCTTCGACCTATCCATTAGACTAAGGGTAATATGGTGAGAAAAACTCATGAGAGAATCCTAACCGAGATGAGAGTTTGACGAAGATCTCATTCTCGAAGTGTTTCCCATGATCGGAAATGAGTTGGAGGGGTACTCCAAAGCGGGATATGACGTGGTTAAAGAAAAAACGCGCTGCAGTGTCAACGATGTTGTTGAAGGTGGGCATAGCTTCTGCCCATTTGGTGAATCAATCAATGGTGACAACGATGTATTTGTGACCATTGCTGGAGGGGGGATTACAAGTCATGAAGTCGATGCCCCATTTACAAAAAGGGCCGGCAGTAATGACAGGGTGAAGAAGAGAGGGGGGAGCCTGGGCTTTATTGGCGTAGAGCTGACATTGCTCACATCGTTTCACGGCATGAATGCAATAATGAAACAAGGTAGGCCAAAAGTAACCAGCTCGGATAATCTTTTGAGTAGTGGATATGCCCGAAAGATGGCCCCCACATGTGCCGCTGTGGCAGTCGTTTAAGACTCTATCGGCCTCGTCCATAGTCAGGCATCGACGAAGAATGGTGTCGACGCCCCGTCGGTACAGGATGTCTCCGATGAGGAGGTAGTAGGGGGCCTAATGTCGAATACAACGACGATCATCTCGTGAAAGGTGGTTACCAAACTTTTGAGTTTGGAGGTAGACGAGGAAGTCACCGTACCAAGGATCATCCGAAGTGATGTAAAAGAGATGTTCATCGAGAAAGTTAGTGTTGATGGGGGTACTGGTGGTGTTAGAGGGGAGGGCCGTGACAAGTTCAGTGAGAACGAGGGCCTTCTTACTCTTAGGTGTTGAGAACTCAAGGTCGTACTCCTGAAGGATAATGATCCATCGAGCAAATTTTCCGTTAACTTGCCGACGACTGAGCAAGTACTGCATAGGGTTGGAATCTGCGACGACCTTTGTTGTTCGAAGCAGAATGTAGTGGTGCAGTTTCTGGACTGCGAGGATGAATGCTTGAGCAAGTTTCTCTTCGTGTTTATACTTCAAGGGTGGCCCTGAGAGGTTTTTACTAACGTAATAAATGACATGTTCATGATTGTCATCACCTAGTTGGACGAGGATGCCAGCTACTGATACAGCTGATGCTGATACGTAGAGGATATAGTCACGATTGTAGTCAGGTGCACTAATTAAAGGTGTGTTCGAGAGGGTGGTTTTAAGATCATCAAATGACTGTTGGGCATGGTCGTCCCAATGAAATGGGATGTCGTGACGTAGTAAGTGAAGGAAACCGTGTGCGCTTATGGCATAGTCTGGGACAAAGCGTCTAAGAAAGTTAGCTTTGCCCTGTAGGCTCTGAAGTTGACGTAAATTTCGGGGAGGTGGAATTTCGGTGATTGCTTGGACTTTGAGGGGGTCTACGGTAATACCGCTTTGAGAAATGATAAAGCCGAGGAGGTGCCCTGCGGTGACACAAAACATGCACTTGAGAGGATTCAAGTGGATGTTGTACTGATGACACCATTGAAAGATGATTCGTAAATCATCAAGATGCTGGGTGCATTTTTTGGATCAAGCTGTGAGGTCGTCCAAGTAGGCGAGGATGATATGAGATAGATCGTGAAAGATATATGTCATAACCCGCTGGAAAGTTGCGCTGGAATTTTTTAAGCCGAAAGGCATGACACGATATGCAAAAGTACCCCACGGGGTAGTGAATGTGGTTTATATTGATCGATGGGGTGAATTTGAATTTGATTATAACCAGAGAATCCGTCCATAAAGGATAGAGCCTCGTGGCCTGCGCAGTCGTCGATAATTTTATCGATGAAAGGCGTTGGAAAGTTGTCTTTGGGACATGTGTGATTGAGATCATGAAAGTCTGTGCAAACGCGGATAGTGCCCTATTTTTTGTTAATGGGTACAGGGTTGGAAACCCATGAGGTATAGGTCATGGGGTAAATGAACCCGACAACGCGTAACTTGTCAATCTCGGCTTTGATAGCCGCACCTTTGGATGGGTGTAGCGGTCGTTGTTTTTGGCCAACTAGTGTAATGTCAGGCCAGGTGTCGATGCGATGTTCAAAAATAGAGGGATCGAGGCCAGGCATTTCCATGTATGAATAGGAAAAAATATCCCTATATTCTTAGAAGAGGGATTTATATGCAGTGATTTCCTGAGGAGTGCAAGCAACTCCAATGGTGATTTCTTCGACGATGCCATTTTTAATGGAAATGTCGATTTTGATGGTTGGGGAAATGTTGGCCATGTTGCCTTCTTCAAAAGTATCAGGGGCAAGAATGGGGTTTTTGAACCAGTCGATAGGCCCTAAGGGGATAAAATCCTTGGTTTCTACCGTGTAAATGGGGTTTTGGTTAGGAGGCATGGAGGCTTCCTGTGGAGAGAAGAGTTCGCGATGGTGTAGCGCATCCCAAGGGAGGTCTGGGTGGTTTAACTCTTTAAGTATTTCCTCGTCACATTGGAAGTGACGAGAATACAAGGGGTCATGAGGAGTGATGTTGGTGACAGTGGTCGTGTGGTTGCCCCCTGGTGAGGAAGAAGCCGAGGGAACAATGTTAGGAGATGGTGAGGGTTCACTTGACATAAACCATATATTAAAGTATTGCGGGGTACCCGTGGTAGTTGGGTGTAAAATGTCCGTAGGGGAATGAGCGGGAGAGTTGGGGGGATTGGGGGGTGAATCCTCAGATAAGTCGTTTAAGAACCAGGGAGGCATTGGAAGGGCCTTGGGTTCAGGTGAAATAACATGAAGATCCTCTAGTGACGAGGTAATGTCAATTATCGCCTTTGCAGGCCGTTGAAGCAGGGTTAATTAGCGTTGCCTATATTCAAGGATCAAAGGACACTGGTATGTAAAATGAGCTAACGAATCGTAGAAAGAGCAAGGGCATCTCATATGTTTGTTGACTGAAGTGGTGACATACCAGATGTTAGTGATATTGGTGGAAAAGGGTGTAGTAGGACTGGGGTTGCTCTGGAAGCTCTGGCGTACTGTGGCTAATGTATACCGAAAACATGGTAGTGCTAGGAAATGGTGGGTATAATGGCCATATTTGGAACATATAGCACAAGTGAATTTGGTCCGCAACCCTTTATTACTAGAAGGGGGGGTGGTAGTGGCAGGACTAGCTATAGTGGCTAGTGTGGGGGGAGTGTGATTGAGTGGAATCAAATTTCGTAACTCTGGTAGAGATGAGAATTTGTTGGTTGGGTGTCCCTCTTTCTCACATAGTGCACAAGGTGGTGGGATGTGTGGAGGAAGTGGAGCTGTGGGCTCCTTCTTCTTTCTCCTGCCCCCAGCTGTGGCAGGGGGGTTAGTGAGTGGGGGTGTAGTGGGAGTAAGTATGGGAATCGTCATGGGGATTCCTTCTTTTTGGGGGGGAAGGGATGGTCGGGGGACCATCTCTGGTGGGTGTAAATACCAAACTGGGATTGCTAACACCATATTAGGTAGGGTGAGCATTGCGGCTACCTGAAAAGCTTTGATACTTGGTGGAGGGTAAAAGAAGGGAATTTGAGTGATGGATTGGGGAACTGTCTCCCAAACTAGGATATGTCCTTGGGGAGAGGTGGAATCGTGGACTGGTGGGGCCGACGAGTGTCCGGGAGGTTCTAGAGGGGGGGTTTCTGTGACGAGTGGGACGTCAGATATGATAGAAGCCTCGGTAGGAGGAAGGGTATCCTCTGTGTGAGTTCCGTTAGATGATACGATGCATACTTGATTGGAAGGATGAAGGAGTGGTGGTGCTCCATGGTAAGTTTCTAACAAGGATGGATCTTTGAAAATCACAGGACCCATCTTGACGAGTGGATATGTGTCGTGGGTTGTGTAAATGAGAGGAAGAATGTTATCGATGTTGGCAGATGGATTAGGTTCATAATGTGAGACTTGGTCAATGGTAACGATCTTCCCATTGTGAGGGAACATCATTGTCCGAAAGACGAAAGATGCCACTTCCTTCATAGCGTATATGTAGCTACGACCGAACAGGATATTATAATCGAGTGGGGCGTCAATAACTTCGATATCGATGAGAATAGTCTTGCCCCCGAGTTCGACAGGGACATTTTGGAAGAGCCCTTCAGGAGAGGATGGTCGTTCATCATAATCTCGTAAGGTGATGGCAGAGGGAATGAGTTCGGGGGAACCAAGCTTCTGCCATACTGTTTTGGACATAATGCATGTAGATGAACCTTCATCGATGATACACCGATGAATTGTAATGTTCCGTATTTTTACTGGTATTTGAAAAGCGATCAAGGCGGGAAGATGAGGTTCTCCGCTGTCAAGATCAAAGGTGATGAGTTGAGTATCTGCGGGGTTGACTGCCCCCAAGGCGGAAAGTAATGATTTTTGCTGAGTAGGACAAGTTTGGAGGACCTCCAATACTGACATGGCAGCCGGGGATTGTGCTAAGTCATCTACCAAACTATAGTTATGAGCTGCCCTAGCCTATGGGTTGTGGACATTCTTGCGCAATGGTATGCGAGGGATGCGAAGAGGTGGCTCGGAGGTAGGGTGAGGAATCACCAACGGGGGTCCCATCAGTGTAGGGTTTGTCTCTGGAGGGATGGGAGGAGACTCACCGGGTGCATGATACTGATGATTATGTGTTTGCAAAAGGATTTCTTCCTCACTAGTGAGGAGAATTGTGCGATCTGCTGGATTGTTGGGGTTGAGGTATTGTCCCACCTGAGGTGGGGGATGCTGTGTGTCCTGTTGGGTGTTTATCACACCTTGATGTGGAATAGGATTCCGCAGCACGGTAGGCAAGGGTTATTGCACGTATTGTTGGGGTGCCTGGTGTGGGGCAGGCGGTGCTGGAGAATGGGGAAGACTACCAGAGTCTTTCAACTGTTTGAAATCAACGATTTGGGGGCAATGATGAGTGTAATGGCCGAACTCACCACAATGGGAACAAGGGAAGATGGTTTTAACATTATTGTTATTTTTCCCTTGGCGTTTATTATTATTGTCCCCTTGGGGGTTTTGGTTCCCTTGGTTCTGGTTGCCCCCAGTGGATTGGTGCTGTGGGGGTTGATTCCCACCTTGACTCGGGTTGTTGTTATTCCTATTCTTTCCTTTCTTCTTGGCATTGTTCGACAGATGGGTTGGATTGGCCATATTCAGTTGTTCAAAATTTTGGTATTGTTGAACAGTAGATGGTTGAACAAAATTCACCCCCGCATGAGGATGTGGGGGAGCCATGGGTTATGGAGGACCAGGAAATGGGAAGTATGGATTCTGTGGTGGTAATGATCCATAAGGGACATATGAAGGCGTAGTGCTTTTGCTAGTACTATAAGCTGGGGTAGAGGGGGTACTGGAGTTTGTTTGAAGAGGTGGATGTATGGGGGGTGCCAGTGGTGGTCCACTGATGGGTGGAGGTATAGCAACAGGGTATGGTTGTTGATAAGGGGGTGGGGGGAAATAAGAAGTGCCCCCGTATGCCGACGGGTATTGAGGTGTTCCATACATCAATGGTGGTTGGGGTTGTGGACCGTGGTGAGTGGTGGTACCAATCAGTCCATCTGCTGAGTGAGACATCCCAAGTTTGTCTTGGCCAAATGACACAGGTTTTGGAAGATCAGGAAGTACAGTGTATAAGTACCCTAACTATGCATAGATGAGGTCATACTGTTGGGCCTTACTGATGGCTTCCTCTTTATATTGAGGGAAGGTGGAAGCTACATCCTTACCGAGGAGACAGACAAGTGATCTAAGAAACTAGTCGAGACATTGTTGCTTGGTGGTTTCTGCTTTGCACAAACTACGTCACCTATGCCACTCATGAATGTGGTCAGCGATATGTGTGGCTGAGGTTTGTTTGAAATTAGAAAGTAGTTCTAAACCATTGTCGTGGCAGATGGGTAATTGGAAGAAGGTCAAAAATGCTTTGGCCAATGCTTCAAAAGTTGCGTGGGACCCTGATTTTTATTCGACATACCATTTGGCCGATGGGCCAGTGAGTGTGCGTTGAAATAATCGTAGTCTGATGGAATCATCCATAATGCTATTGGAGGAGCACCATAGGTGAAAGGTCATGGCATGGTTGGAAGGGTCATCGCCTGCCTTTCCTTCGAACTTTGTTATGTCCGAAGGTAGTTTGGTGGGCATTGCAGGCCATGTGGGATCATGCAATATAGGATCATTGGTGAGTTTGCTAAGATCCAGTATGTTGAGAGAGGCCAAATATGGAATCCGTAGTGGGGGTGGAGGATTAGCTCCAGCCATGGTGTGTTGTGAACCTGACCCTTGAGGGGGGCTAGGTGGGTTGGTGCTTCCTCCTTGAGAGGAAGTGGGTCCCCCGCTTCCGTGTAAAGGAGAGTGAGTGAACGGATGACCTTGGGAAGTGGACCCAAGTAATGTAGAACCAAGCAAATCTGATCCTAAAACAGTAGCACTCACGTGAGTGTGTGAAGGAGGTTCCGATGAGTGGGCAAGACCAGACACTCCCCCTAGGATAGGAGGGAGGTTTAGCAAGCGTCGTGAACGATGGGGGTTCTGTGGTTCCCCTATGATGTCAGACCAGCTGTGTGAATGTGTGTAAAGAGTGGTGAGAGTAATATAGAAACAAGAGCCTTTGCGTTGAATGTTTACACAATATATATATCCAAATCAAACTGTAATCAGATGTGAATCATACATAAAATGTTTTGAAAAAGAATCATATATGTGGGTAAGTGGGTTTTGTCCGCGTGGGAAAAAGAAAACAAATGCTCGTGTCCTAGAAGACGTAACGTCTTTCCTCTCAAATAGCACTGGACCTTCCAATAGTACTCAATAGTGGGGTCTGAAGTCACTGGAAGAGAAACTAGTGAAGGATGAAATAATTGGTTATAATGAGGGGTAAAGGGGGC
>JZKD02S1122267.1:132378-148401 GCA_000966675.3 Picea glauca | reverse complement strand
AACCATATAATAGTTACAAATGGGCTTAAGCCCCTTAGTCTTGGGCGCGCGCTCCTTTGGCAAGGTTATATGGACTCCATATGGCCAAGCGCTTAGCCCAAAGGGCTAAGCGCTGACCCCTCTCCTCCTTTATGCGCAATACCATACAATATAATTAATATTGTGGGTTTTAATAACATAAAATAATATGGTGCATTGGTTACAGGACTAAAGTGAAGGCACTTAGGCTTAGTGGTTGGTCATGGGTTCAAAACCCATGGACCCCAATTTTTTTTTAAACCTGCCACTTTGACTTTGACTGGGTGCCACGTGGCACTTTCCCATTCGACGAACAAATGCCACTTGTCAACCATTGACTGGTCCAGTTGCCTGCCACATGTCTGTCCTGTCAGCAAACCTGCCCAATCACCATCATCCAGAGAGTGCCACGTCATCTACTGCGTAGTCATCATGCTGATGTCATCAGCGTTGACTTTTTGACCAGTTGACCTTTGACTTTTTCCCTGTTTGGGCTTTCGATCAGAACGCGATAACTTTCGCATACAGAGTCCGTTTGAAAAAGTAAATATACCTCCAGAATCGGGAAGATGAGACGAACACAATGGTATTGGTTTCGTCAGATTTCGAGGACTTTCAGTTTTGAGCATTTTTCATGCCCTGATAGGCTTTTGAATCCGATTTCGGATCACTAGATGGTTGGAAATAATACCTTCCATCTCCATCACTGAATCTTGGTGGTCAACTTGTCTATTATCCAAGGATGCATAGATTTTTGGCATGATCCTAGCCACATCATTGACTGTGGTAGGCTCTTGGACATTGTAGACCCTCCTATTGTCCTATTGCCTATGTGGGAAGTCCCTCAATATATGTTCTTCTCCACAACCCCATCATTTCAAGGGTTCTCTCTTGGTGTTATCAGTCTTACCTGGGGCTGCTCCAAAGGGTTTATTACCACTTTGGGATGGGAAATTCTATTGATATACACTTTTAATAGGAAGGATTAGCTTAGAACTTTTCCCATGGTTCTTAAATCTTGAGGGTTTAAACTTCTTCTTATTGAATCCTAAATTACTTTTGTTCTTCTAGTCCTCATGAGGTTCTGTCTTGTTCTTGAATTGCTCATAGAAATACCTCGCCTTCCAGGTAGTGTCTTCTAAAGTATTTGTCTCATCAAATTCAATCATGTCTTGGAAGGACTGAGGTAGTCCACTAATAAATCATTGAATCTTTACCTTTTCATGCTTTATGTAGGGAACATACCTCATCATCTCAAGAAATTTGTTGATATATTCATCTATTCAGAGTTGTCCGATCTTGAGTTCATAGAACTCCTTGGTCTTCCCATCAAAGTATTTCTCTCACAAATACTTCTTCTTTAAGTATTTCTCAAATTGTTTCCATGACAAGTCCTTCTCATGGATTCCTTTCACATTCCTAAGGTCCTCCCATCAAATCGAGGCCTTTCCATTCAAGTTGAAAATGGATATTCGAGCCTTTAAGTTTTTAGAGTAGTCATGGAATATGAAGTTCTTCTTCAAGCCAAGACACCAAACTTCTGCTTCTTCCCCCTTCTTAATTTCTCCATAGAAAGTGGGTGGTTTGGATTTCTTAAACTCTTCAGGGTCATGGCTCTTGGAATGTTTCCTCTTCTTTCTTCTCCTCTGGGAATGTGAACTAGTTTTTCTACTAGAACATCCCTTGGAGTTGTCAGTTTACTCACCAGAGGATTCTTCCGTTGAGTGTCTCTTGGTTCCATGTTGGGCCTTATTTGAGGTGCTCCTCCTTATGTGGCCACTTTTAGGACCATGTGTTTGTATCTCAGGTGGACTTGGAGTTTTCTTAGTACGATGTTTGTCCACATGACTTGCTGCTGGTCCATGTTGTAGCTTCCTTTGTATATCTGATAGGCTTTGCAGTAGGACTATATTAATTTCAATTTGTTTTTCCTATTCCTTTATCCACCTTTCATTGTCATCCCTACAACTCTATAATTCCACCATGAGGCTTCTTACGGTTTCAACCAAATCCAGAGGTGTTTCCACTGCCCTCCTCTCATCATATTTTTCTTCTCTATTGTGGGAGATTTCCCCCAAATCATGGTGTGTCACCATCCTTTACACTACACTGTTCCTGCTATCCATTGACTGCTTGAGTGCTAATAAAAAAAATTTCTGTTAGTTAATTACCTACTAGTTTATGAACAACACATACAATTTATAAGGTGAAGTCAACTTCTTTATTTGGAACACTAACAACACACAATTCAAACTTTCAAAACATATAACAACATAAGAAAGTTTCATTCCACTTTTCAATAGTGGCTTAGATAAGTTTCTTATGAATGGGGTAATATAGGGTGTTACCCTTAAAAATTCTTTAATAATATTTTTCTGTGACTTGTTCATGAGCCCAAGTAGCCCAAGTGTTGTTGCCCACTATGATACTACTTTGTAACACACCTGACCCCTAAGTACCCTTTTTAGGTATGGGGTATCAAAATTTCTCTTTCTTTAATCATCTCGAATCCTCCCCCCGGGATCTCCGTTCTCTTCTGCTCATCAAGAGCTATCTAACCACTGCTACCTTGCTTGAATCTGAACTCTAGATTCAAAGTTATGCCCTTCCAAATCTCTTCAAGTGTTATTGGTCAAGGGCCATATGGTGCCCATGTGGCCCATCTCATTTGTAGCATCCCAAGTTCCTTGAAGTCCCAGAGTTCCCCAACACTCCTTCATCTATGGTGGAAATCCATCCACCATTAAATCCAACAACAGAACTTCATCCTCGTTTAACACATAGGATTAAGGGAAATTCAATGTTTGACGTTGAACGACCCTTTTTCTTTCTACGCGCATATCCTCTAGAGTCCTGAAACCCAAAAATCCTACCATGTGGCTCTATCCTTTAGCCATTTTGGCTTATCTAAGATACTACACCCAAGCCTCTGGAGTTCTGAAACCCTGGATTCCCAAAGGGTCCACCCTTACACGTGATGGTGCATTAAATGTAGAGGCAAGGATAGGTGGGTCCTGGCCTTCAGCCAAATTAACCCCAACATCCCAACGCCCCAAGTTTCCTGAAGTCTCAAATTCCCAGTGTCTTGGGTACTCCACCCTATATTAGGCCAAGCGAGTATGTGACATGGGGTGACACGCGACAAAGAAGAGATGACATGTGGCCCCATCAATGGGTGACATGTATATCATTCTAATGGGCACATAGGGTCTATGAAAATCACGAATCAAGGTGACATGTGGCATGTTGAACATGGGTCCACGTCACCCTAGGTGACATCATCATGCCACATCACTCCGGACTGAAGACCGTACAACATCCCTTATATCCCACAATCGAGATGTGTCCACATATATCCATATATCTATGGCCTCCGTTGCTTCGCAAATTCAGGGTTTGGGGAATTTTCTATGTAATATCCTCTTTATTCCTGGAGTGGTTAGCGCCGAGCTGAACATAGTCTATATCCAACGATCATGATGGATCCCAACGTTTCCTCAGATTGGTGGTTTGTGCTACTTCGTGCCTTCGACGTTCGAGGGTTTTATCCGTTTAACACTCCCTTTCTCCCGAAGTGGTCAACACTGGATTAACCGCGATGTAGATCCAACAGTCATGGGAGATCCTGAAGCATCCCCAGATCTACGGTTCTCATCACTTTGTGAGTTCGACGT
Organism: Picea glauca; assembly: GCA_000966675.3. Classification (NCBI taxonomy): domain Eukaryota; kingdom Viridiplantae; phylum Streptophyta; class Pinopsida; order Pinales; family Pinaceae; genus Picea; species Picea glauca. The sequence goes on along the minus strand of JZKD02S1122267.1, from coordinate 144,709 downwards.
TCAAGGGTTTCACCCATTTAACACTTCTTATCACCCAGAGTGGTCAAAGTTGGACTGACCACAACAAATATCTAATGGTGAGGGGAGATCCTGAATGTCCTAAGATCTACAGTGCTCGTCACTTCATGAATGATAAGTGGGTCAAGGTTTAACAATGGGGCAGATCCCATGGTCATGGTTAAGAAACCGCCAGATGTCAGTCAACCTTGCTAGTAACTGTACCAACAAGTTACCTTCGATTGTTTTTGAAGGTTGTGAAGTCATATGTCCCAGAGCTCTGGACTCCCAGAGTTCCAAAGTCAAAATAACCTAGCTCCTTTTGGAGCTAGAGAACGTCCCAGAGTCCTGGTCATACAGATTCTCTGATAAGTCTCGAGGCTGCACACTCTACTCTTAGTTTTGATTTGGTTAGGGCCATGGACATGAGTCCTCGGTCACACAGACAAATGGTTTGAAGGAGGCACCCTCCCTCCATAGAGTTCAAATTTAGTAATCCCGTGAAGGTATATTCGAGGCAGTCGACAAGACTGAGGTGTTCCAATGAAGTCCTCTCTAAATCTTACATTACAGAGTCAACCCTTGGAAAAATTCCCTTCAGGATTTTTCCAACTAGTATAGGAATCGTAAACTCATTCATAAATTTACTTGAAAACTCATGTATGATAGTTCTCCTGCTACTAAGAAGAGGCTAAATAGAAACCATTCAAAATAGGAATTTACAGAAGAACAATAAGTGTTTCTAATATAAATCAAACAATAAAAATTTTAGTCACATACACAGACATCCAACCATCAATTCAATCCTAGTACATAAGTTATAAGAATACTTATCCAGAACCAAATAGTGAAGCAACTGTTGAGAGGGGTGCCCGTTTCCACCCAACCATAGGCACAACAACTCCTGAGTGGATTTAATGTTGGCCACCCCCTAGCTAGATCATGATGCTCTAAGAGAGACTCTTCCTTCTTGTTCAACAACAGTCAGTGACATAGGCTACTCTCCTCCTCCCACAGGAACTAGGCAACATAATTTTATCTTCACCAAGTAAGGGGGCCTCGAACGAGTGCTTCCTCAGTCACTCGTCTTCTCTACAAACCCATTTATCAACTTGGACTGAAAATTCTTCCAATAACTTCTTGCATCCAGAGAAATTTTGTTTCTCAGTTCTCTCCAGAACCAGAGAGCCGCACCCACTCTTCTCTTCAGGAAACATGGTCTCTCGACTCCTATTCCTTTCCAGTCCCCTCTTCCCACAAAATCCCTTATTTTCTCGCGTTACTCAACAAGATTACATGGGTCCGATTCCCCAGTTCGTGGTCAGGTTAGGAAGTCTTTAAGATGGGTACTCTTCCCATCTCCTCATTAACTCTTGAGGATGACTTCCCAACTACCATCCTGACTGGTAGCTTATTTATGGGTTAGAGAACTGTTCCAGGTCTAAGTAATTTAAATCCAGTAAAGTACTAGCCCGGTGGGGGTCATCTCATCATCTTAACCATTTATGGTTCCCCTCACCATATCTCTCATAGCATCATGATCTACCTTGGAAAACCCCTTCAACAATTATGCAACAATATCCATTTTATTTAATAACATAAAATACATACATTACCTTTTTATAACAAAAAGATTCATCAATTCAAACATCCACACATATTTGGTCTACCCATAGTATTTTGGAAAGTTATAGTTATATTTACAAGCTAGGGGAAACAAGGGTGTTACACATACATGAAAAATACGCCCATGGAATAATAATTCAAATATTTGCAAGATATCAATTGGATGAGAAAATAATATTTCTATTAAAATAATCATCAAAAGTACATAGGTGGCAAACTTATGTAATGAAACATATCAGAACCAAGAAACTAAGTCCCTCCAGCCGGGTCTCCACCACTTCAATCCTCCACCAAAGGAAATCTCATATAAAAGAGTCAATGAGGTTCTTCGTCACAAAGAAGGAAGAGCTTGGGGGCTGAACAAGGAGTTCAAAATTTCAAGGAAAAAAGGATGTAGACTCAATATAAAGTGAAATTTATCCAGAGTGTCTTTTCTCTCAAAGTTGAATTGTTGAATCCCTCAAGGCTTGTATATAACTCAATTTATAACCTTCAAATGGAACTGAAGGGCCGAGTCGGAGCATTTCTGATCCATATTATTTTCGGCATGAAATGAGAGTGGAGATATAATAAAGAAATTTACAGAGATATATTAGATATCCAATAATATAGAAAATATTTATCAGAGACATAACCATAAATACAGAGATACATCGATACACAATTTCTATTAATAAGCAAAATGTACAAAACTGTAGAAATACAGAGTGAAAGATTCGCTAGAATGGTGACAACTTACCTCTGAGAAGAGATGTGAAGACTACTCACATTCGCAAGAAGATGATTGTTACAATGAGGTTCCAAAGGAATTTTTACCATAAATAAAATCCAAAACCCTAACCCCAGAAGATGAAAAGCCAATAGTTTTGTGGACCTTGTTTTGGGTAGTTTGGTGTATCAACTTCCCGGGGGTATAACTTTGGCATATGATCATCAGTTGGAGTGAACGATAGCTCATTGGAAAGGTATCGACGAGAATATTAATTTTGGGGGCTCAATTAATTCCTTTGGATATTATTGAGGTTCTCGATCCTGAAAAAACTTCATTTAGGACCTCAAATGGCCCCATACGTTTAAGAACCTAAAAATTGCTAAAAATAATAAATTGCCAGAAGACTGTTTTGAGCCAGTTGGAATAGGTGGGTGGAAAATGATATCAAATTGGATCCATCCTCCATCCTTAGGAAGAAATTGTATACATTTCATTGAGTGCCTGGGGGAGAGCGAAAAACGTTTGCTGAATTTGCATCTTGATGAATTTCTTGCCTTGTTGGAGAAGTTGCACTGCTTAGCTTGTTGAAGGTTGTCAAGAACTTGTGGCTGGAAGGGTTGGAACTTTTTAACCAGTCTGGTTGCATGAGATGACTATGTGCATAAGGAATCCTTGCACTTTTCTTCAATCTTGTCGACCTTCTTCTACTGGATAGAAGGTGGTGGGATCGAGACTGTAGTGGTTGTGATGTTCTTCTATTCACCTTTTGAACAAATTGTGAAGAAGCTGAATTTTGTAGTATGAGATACTACCTTGCGGAACTGTTTAGGTGGGAAAATAGTTGGAACTACCTCTAGTATCCTATAGAGATAAACCCTCAAAGTAATGATGACACTACGGGGTCGAGACTCATAAATAGCATGGTGTTTCCACATATATGGCTGGCCCAAAATAACATCAGAGAAATACAACAAGGAAACATCACATAATACCTCGTCCTTGAAGGGATGGATGCTGTATGAAAATCGACATTTTTGGCTGACACAAAGATCGTCCCTGGAAAATCCACTTGATGTTTTATGGTTGTGAGTGTGGTGTTGTCGACAATCCCAACTATTTGACAACCTCTGCTGAGATAAGGTTCTTTTGGATTCCACTATCAACAATAAAAAGAAACAACGTCCCCGTCACCCACATATGTGAATGAAAAAGGTGCTCTCCCTCTTTAGGATCTGCTGGTTCTTCTATTTGAATTGCTGTGACCGTGACAATAGCAGTGGGGTCCACATCAATGATCTGTCTTCTACCAATATTTTCTGAATTAGATTCCAAATCAGGGTTTGACTCCTTGTTTTTGATCTCAGACACCAATGAATATTTTGAGAGAAATTCATCGACATTGTGCCGAGGGATTTCATGGAAATCACACCACTTTCCAATGTCCTTCTTTATATTTCTGTTACCCTTGTTTTCTTGTGGTTTGGACTGGTTTTTGGAAGGATGTTTGTTAGGGCCATATTTATCATGCTTTGATTGTTGTGGATTTGCAGACCCAAACTCCCATTTGTTCTAGTGCCTAGATTTCTTCTCAATTTTGATATCATATCGATAGGCAACTCCCAACGATGAGATGTCTAGAAAATCCATTTTAGTTTGGATGTACATGTGTAGATCCCCACAATATTTCAGAACCAAATTCCGCTCAGAATATTTGATACCCATATTGGTGCGCAAGGTATGGAAGGTATTGGTGAACTCCGACACTACTTGGCCCCTCTCTTGACACAGTGTGGTCCATATCATGTACTGGTCATCATAGTTATCAACAGGGCAATATTGTTCCTTGACTGGATCCACAGAAAAATCCCAAGTTGGCTCGGTCCCATATATTCCAGACTCATCTGTGGAAATTTTCTCCCAGTAAGTTTTCCACCATTGTTTAACATGGGGGATATATTTAAGGAGTGCGAAGGTGATCTTTTCCATGTCGGAAAAATTATGAACAAAGAAATAACCTTCTAGCAGATTTAACCATTTTTCTAGGGAATCTGCATCTATCTTTCCTTCAAATATGAGAATATCAAAATTAAATTGTACCTTGAAAGGTGAGGTGCCTCCAAATTGGTTGTTTTATGAATACGTGCCAGTTTTTATCGGTAGGTTTTGAAGGATGTGGGAAAAATTCTCCATCATTTTGTCTGTTTGTCACGTGAGATCTTTCTCAAGCAACATATTAATAGAATCATTTGCTCTGTCATTTTTTTTTCTTCTTCCATGGAGGGATTATTGGGCATGCAAGAGAGATTTTCCTCAAGAGAGACAAGCTCGAGACCCAAATTTCTATACTCAGACCTCGTCGGGGACATGCACTGAAAAACAATCAAGAGCAACATGCTCTGATACCACTGATTCAGATTATTTTCAACACAAAATGAGAGAAGATATATAATAATGAAGTGTACAGAGATATATCAGATATCCAATAATATAACAAATATTTATCGTAGATATAACCATAAACATAGAGATACAATAATAAACAATTTCTATTAATGAGAAAAATGTACAAATTTATAGAAATACAGAGCGAAAGACTCACTAGAATGGTGGGAGCTTATCTCTGAGAAGAGATGTGACAGATACTCACATTCGCAAGAAGATGACTATACCAATGAGGATCCAAAGGCCTTTTTAACATAAAAAATATCCAAAACCCTAACCCCGGAAGATGAAAAACCAACAGTTTTGTGGACCCCGTTTTGGGTAGTTTGGTGTATCAACTTCCCGGGGGAGTAACTTTGGCATGCGATCTTCATTTGGGGCACATGATAGCTTGTTGGATGTTGGTTGTGGAGCCTGATTATCTTCTTGACTCAAAGGATTTTTATTTTCAGCCATGTTTATACCCCATGAAGAGTTTACAACCCGGAAGAATGTACACTCCTCCACGTGGGGGAGTGCATGGTGGGATTTCCCCTCCTGTAGGGTCCGGGGGAAAGAAGGCTCCTGACGAGGGTTCAAAGGTGAAGCCCCTGAAGGAAAAAAATCCTTGTAAATGTATATTGTAATTTCATAGTAAATCTGGACCGTTCATTATAAGGTCGCATATTTGGCGGTAGAAGTTATGTTATGGTTTTTTTCCCTAGAAGGAAACCCTCTTTTATGAGGGAAATGTATTGCGTTTATGTATCATTTCAAATATTGTATTCTGAGAGAGGATTCAATGAGAGAAAGAAGAGGAAGTTACATCGAGTGTGTTGTAGGTTGTAACCCTTCATTTGCTGGATAATAAAAAGGAAAGGACCTGAAAAATTCTCTGGTGGATGTAGCCCACACTGGGTGAACCACATATATCTATGTCTCTATTGTATTGTGTATCTTTCGTGTTTTATTTCCACATTTTTATTTTATTTAATTGCTTCGCGATCCTGTTCTTTATAAAAACTGGTATCATAGTGAAAGGTAACTCACAGGAAAAGAGGGTTCCTGGTTCGAGTGGGAGCAATGGAGAAAGATGGAAAGTTTAGGGTCGAGAAATTTAACGACCAAAACTACCAGTTATGGAAGATGCCATGGAAGATTATTTATATCAGAAGGATCTATTCCTACCATTGGGTGGAATAGCAAAGAAGATGATGACCATGAAGGATGAAGAATGCGAGGTTCTTGACAAAAAGGCACTAGGAACGATATGGATGAGCCTGGAAACGTTGGTGGCTTTCAATATTTCGAAAGAAAAGACAATGAATGAGATGATGGATGCATTGGATAAACTATATGAAAAACCCTCGACATCCAATAAGGTATTTCTAATGAAGATATTATTTAATATGAAAATGTTAGAAGGTGGGTCTGTTGCAGATCATTTAAATGAATTTAATATGGTTACTAATCAACTAAGTTATGTAAAAGTGGACTTTGATGATGAGGCCAGGGCTCTTCTAATCTTGTGCTCATTGCTAGAGATGGAATGGCTTGGTCATGGCTGTAAGTAACTCTGTCTTTGGTTAAAACACTCTAAAATTTGATGTTGTTGTTGGTGTTATCCTTAGCGAGGAAATGTGATGGAAAAGAACATGTGAGATATCAGGTAATGCGTTAAATGTGGAGAATAGGGGAAGAAAAAAGGATAGAGGAAAGGGATCAAGGATCTGCGGGAATTCTAGGAAGGGAAGATCCAAATCTAGATTTGGAAAGATAGAGTGATGTAATTGTGGAAAGAAAGGACATACGAAGAAAGACTATAGAGCCCCAAAGAAACAAAGAGATGGACAACAGGAGACAAATTAGGAAGCAAATGTAATAGGTGATGTATTACAAGATGCTTTGATTCTTTCTGTAGATACTATTTCTGAGTCTTGGGTATTATATTCAGGGGATTCATTTCATGCCACACCCCATAGGAAACATTTTCTATATTATGTTCAAGGTGATTTTGGATAGGTTCCTTTGGGTGATGATGCACCATGCAAAATTGTTGGAATGGGAAAGGTAAAAATAATGCAAAGGAATGGAAACCATTAGTTGTTGAAATAGGTAAGACATGTTCTATATCTAAGGAAAAATCCAATTTCAAGAGAGTAGTTGGAAAGTGAAGGTTGTATATCCATATTTATAGATAAGGTGTGGAAGGTCACCAAAGGATCATTAGTGATAGAAAAATTAGAGAAGGTAGGTACATTGTATTTATGTACTGGAAATACCGACTCTTCTATCTCTTTAGCTTCTACATGAGTGGATACAACACTGTGGAATCATAGGATTGGACACATGAGTAAGAAGGGGATGCAAATACTTCACAAAAGAAATTTGTTGTTAGATCTTAAACAAATTGATTTGGATTTCTGTGAGCATTGTGTTTATGAAAACATAAGAGAGTCATATTTCTCAGAGTCGAAAAAGAAAAGAAGAGTGAAAGATGTATGGGGACCATCTCATGTATCATCTCTTGGTGGCTCTCATTATTATGTTACTTTTATTGATGACCCAATTGGAAAAACTTGTGTTTATTGCATTCGACAAAAATATGATGTTTTTGATACTTTTAAGAAATGAAAATATTTAGTTGAGAATGAGACAGGAAAAAGGTTGAAGTGTCTCAGATCAGACAATGGAGGTGAATATTGTAACAAGGAGTTTGAAGATTATTATTCATACCATGGATTTTGTAGAGAGAAGACAGTTCCAGGAACACCACAAGAAAATGGTGTGTCAGAAAGGATGAACAGGACAATCATGGAGTGTGCAAGGAGTATGAGATTACATGTTGGTTTTCCCTTACAGTTCTGGGAAGATGCTGTAGATATTGTTGTTTACTTAATAAATAGAGGACCTTCAAGCTCTTTGGATGGTAAAATTCCAGAGGGGGCATGGACAGGTAAAAAGGTAAACTATTCTTTTTTGAAGACTTTTGGTTGTGAATCATTTGTCCATATTGATAAAGAAAATAGAAAAAAGCTTGAGGCAAAATCCAAGAAGTGTACCTTTATTGGATACAATGTTAATGATTTTGGTTATCACTTATGGATTATGAAAACAAAAAAATCATTAGGAGTAGAGATGCCATATTCAATGAGAAGGTCATGTACAAAGATCAGTTGCAGAGAAATAAATAGGAAAAAGAAAAACTAGAATACACAGTGCTTGATGAGATCACTGAAAAATAAATTTCAAAGGTACCAGAAAATTAAAATGTACAACAACAGGAGAAACATGTACCTAAAACTCCTACAAGTGTTGTTAGAATATCTACCAGGTTAAGTAGACCCCATGAACGATACTCTCCTTCATTATATTATTTATTGTTGACTGATTCTGGTGAACCATATTGTTATGAAGACGAAATGCAAGTAGACACTAAAAAGAAGTGGGAGCAAGGAATGAAAGAGGAAATGGATTCCATGGTAAATAAACAGACTTGGGATTTGGTTCAGTTTCTTGCAGGAAAAAGAGCATTACATAATAAATGGGTTTACAAGTTGAAGGAAGAAGATGGAGGAAAAAAACGATACAAGGCTAGACTTGTTGTAAAGGGGTTTGCACAAAATAAAGGTATAGATTTTGATGAAATATTTTCTCCTATTGTTAAAATGACTTCAATTAGGACTATTTTAAGTCTTGTGGCAGTAGAATATTTACATCTTGAACAATTAGATGTAAAACCATATTTTCTCCATGGGGATTTGGATGAAGAGATTTATATGCAGCAACCACATGGGTATGAGGTCAAAGGGAAGGGAAATTTGGTATGCAGGTTGAAGAAGAGTTTGTATGGACTAAAGCAATATCCAAGGTAGTGGTATTTGAAGTTTGACAGGTTTATGATAGAACAAGGTTATAGTAGATGCCATTCTGATCACTGTGTTTATTTTAAAAATCTAGAAAATGGAAGTTATATTATCTTGCTATTGTATGCAGATGACATGCTTATTGCAGGGTCTAATATGCATGATATAAATGTGCTCAAGAAGAAATTATCTAATTCATTTGTGATGAAGGATTTGGGTGCCACAAAGAAAATCCTTGGTACAAGAATAATAAGAGATAGGAAAAATCACAAATTGACATTGTCTTAGGGTGAGTACATAGATAAGGTGTTGGAGAGGTTTAGAATGCAGAATGTAGAATGAAAAACCAATTAGTACACCTTTGGCTAGCCATTTCAAATTGACTAAGGAAATGTGTCCCAAGACACATGAGGAGATAAAATACATGTCAAGGGTCCCTTATTCATCAACATTTGGCAGCTTGATGTATGTGATGGTTTGCACAAGACCAGATATTGCACATGCAGTGGGAGTTGTGAGCACGTATATGAAAAATCCAAGTAAAGAACATTGGGAGGAAGTAAAGTGGGTTCCCAGGTATTTGAGAGGTATTTCTATTCATGCATTATGTTTTGGAGGTTCAAACATTGTTCTACAAGGATATGTTGATTCACATATGGCAGGTGATAAAGATAGCAGGAGGAGCACCACACAGTATGTTTTTACTATAGGTGGAACAACAGTAAGTTCTATTTCGAAACTGCAAAAGGTTGTTTCACTTTCAACAACAAAAGAAGAGTATGTTGCTTCTACAGAGGCTAGTAAATAAATGATTTGGTTACAGAGGTTTATGGAGGAATTGGGAAATGAGTAGGAGAATAGCAGGTTGTACTGTGACCATGAGAGTTCAATTAATCTTGAAAATAACTGAGCCTTCCATTTTAATACTAAGCATATACAACTAAGTTACCATTTCATACGATCCATCTTGGAAGATGGACATTTGAAGTTGGAAAAGATACACACTATCCATAATCCTGCAGACATATTAACAAAGGTAGTAACCAGGGAGAAATTGAGTTCCTGCTCAGTTTCATTTGGTCTTCAAGCATGAAGGTGAAGATGATAAATTTGCCAGGTCCAAAAAGGATCATAGTCCAATATATAGAACAACGATGGAGTTTTTGAGATCAGTCTCCAAGTGGGAGATTGTTGGTTGTAGAGCCTGATTATCTTCCTCATTCAGAGGCCTTTTTGTTTTCAGCCGTGTTTATATCCCATGAATACTTTTCACCCCGAAAGAATGTACACTCCTCCACGCGAGGGAGTGCAGGGGGGGCTTGCCCCTCCTGTGGGGTCTAGGGGCAAGCGTGCCCCGACGAGGGTTCAAGGTGAAGCCCCCGAAGGAAAAATTTCCTTGTAAATGTATATTGTAATTTCATAGTAATCCAAACCATTCATTATAAGGTCACATATATGAAGGTAGAAGTTATGCTAGGGTTTTTTCCCTAGAAGGAAACCCTCTTTTATGAGGGAAACATATTGCAGCTATGTATCATTGCAAATATTGTATTCTGAGAGAGGAGACTATGAGAGAAAGAAGAGGAAGTTACAATGGGTGCGTTGTAGGTTGTATCCCTTCTTTTGATGGATAATAATAAAGGAAGGACCTGGAAATTTATCTGGTGGGCGTAGCCCACACTGAGTGAACCATGTATATCTATGTCTCTATTGTATTGTGTATCTTGTGTATTTTATTTCCACATTTGTTTTTATTTTATTGCTCTGTGATCATGTTTTTTCTAACATTGGAAAGGTATCAAAGAGGAGATTCATTTTGGGGGCTCAATCAGAGCCTTAGGCTATCATTGAGGTGCTAGATCATGAGAAAACTTCATTTAGGCCCTCAAAATGGCCTTGGAAGTTTAGGAACCGAAAAACTGCTAAAAATAGTAAATTGCCAGAAGACTGTTTTGAGCCAGTTGGAATAGGTGGGTGGCCACCGATATCAACCTGGATTAGTTTCCATTATATGGAAGGTAAAGGATCATGGATCTCATGACATGGCATGGAAACTCGACATAATTTTTAATGTTGAGCAACAAACCCGTTGTACGTGGGATGCAGTGGAGCAATTTGTGTATATGCTTGTTGTATAACTGATAGGGCGCGTATATGTGGAAAAATACGAATTTTTGGCTCTGGAATGAACAAAAAGGGACTTCAATGATACAGAGGGAAAATGGAAGGACATCCAAGCAAGTTGCATGGAGTGAGGAAAAATTTGTTGTAACAGTCAATAGGAAGTGATTTGTCGCATGAGGGTCTTGATGTATCCCATATCAATGATGTGAAACAAGTACAAATATTTGAAGTAGATCAGAGCATAGATCAATTTAGGACTAAATCAGAGATGAAAAATGAGATATAAGGCTTAAGGATTGCAGAACTGGCCGATGCTATCGAAGGATTTCCATATTGAACTTCTATTGAACATATTGAAGACATGACAACTATCTTGGAAAAACTGACTCAAAAAGAGGATCACATACCAAAGTGTAAAATTATAAAGGAGTATGATCAACAAGAGACAAGTAGATTTCCCAACCTTGACACAAGGAGTGAAAGGATGTCATGTTCAATAATGAATTGTTTCCATAGAATTAATACATATGTAATACATATTCCCTTCCCAACCCCCCCCGCCCCCCCCAGTTCTAGCGATCACCTCTTTATTTTTACACAATATTGAGGAGGATGGCATATGCTTGTAATATAATCTCAACCTTCGGATGAGTCCTTTGGAGTATTTTTAACTAACCATAGGAATGAGTGGTTTGGTCCCATATGAGTATTTTAATGTAAATTTTACGAGTCCAGAGAAAGTAAACTCAATGGTTTTTCATGTTTAAGGAGTTTTAAAAACACTTAAAGAGAAGTCCAATTAACTTTTTCATAAATTTAGTCTCCCAAGCCTGAAAAGTATAAAATAATACCTAAGAGAAATCTTCTAGTCATGATGGATAGAGTATTCCTTTTTCGTAGTTAGTCTGACAATACCGAAAAAGGGTTAAACTATTGCTCTACAAACTCCCTTTCAAATCTTTTAACGAGCATGAAAGAAGAAAATTTCACTCGACAATCTTTTTATGTTTGGAGATCCTGAAAAGAGATTAAAGGAAACTCCAAATATTTCCTTTTTCGTATAGCTTTTACGAGTCCAAAAAAGTTATAAAAGTGTACTGGGTAACCTATTCTCATGTATTTACGAGCATGGGAAATAACAAATACTAAGCTTGGTAACCTATTCTCTTGTATTTACGACCATGATAAAGAACAAAGACTAAGCTCAGGATTGGTTTCATTTTTACACAAGCTTGAAGCAAAGTAAAACTATCCTTAGGTAGGTTTCTTTTTTACACAAGCTTGAAAATAAAAACTAACTATGCTCAAAACTTCCCAACTTAATGTATAAAGGTTTCAAGTGATACCCATGGGTGGTTGGTACTTTTCCCCTAGCTTAAGAAGTTAGCGGCTTCACTCCAGCATGAGGTCCAAAGGCTGGAGACATGCCCCCCAAGCTTCGTTTCATCTACAAATATTATGTGGTCAACAATTTCTGTATCTGATTAGACTCATGGATACTAATAGGTAAATGTTCACCAGAGGATGAAAGAGGATCAATTGAGATAGGAAGATGATATGAAGGTTTAGTCATGAGATCTAGTAA
>JZKD02S1122267.1:112349-124394 GCA_000966675.3 Picea glauca | reverse complement strand
TAGGGGATTGGGTGTTTTTAAGACTACAACCATACAAACATATGTCCCTCAAGAAAGACAAGAAGGATAATAAATTATCACCAAAGTACTATGGACCTTATAAGGTGTTGCAAAATATTGGTACTATGGCATACAAATTGGATTTGCCTGCATATTCACGAGTACACCTAGTTTTCCATGTTTCATGCTTAAAGAAGGTTATAGGTGACAAGATCCCAATTCAAACTATATTGCTAGAACTTGACGAGGAAGGAAAAATCATATTGGAGCTGGAAGCCATCACTGACACAAGAATTCGCCAGCTGAGGAACAGATCCATTTCAGAGTATCTCATTAAATGGAGGAAACTACCTGCTGAAGATTCCACTTGGGAAGATGAGTCTTTTATACATAAGCATCTAGAGTTACTCAAAGCGTTGCGGACAACACTTGTCTCAAGGGGAGGGGCATGTTAAGCCCTAAATAGTGTCTCATTACCCCTTAATTGGGGCATAATACATTAGTAATGTTATTTTATTTATGTCGGCTTTATTTCATTGGTTGTAATTATACCTCCTAGTCTCCTATATATACCAAGGAGACATTTTCATTTGGAATCTTCTTGGAATTGTACATTTATGTGGGCATAAGGAGGTTTCCACCTCAAAGAGGCTTATTATCTGAATTTGTCTCTTTTTCAAGGTGTTGAGTACTTATTCTAAGGTTTTTCTATGCTATATTGATATTTGGTTCTTAACAATATATCAAAATAGCAACAATATTTTTTGAAAAATGAAGTATTCAAAAAAATAATAATTTGAGAACAAAGTTCAATAACCATACTGAAGACACTCAAAGACATAGATAAGATATTATAACTCTTTCAGAAGAAAGAAAAAATGCTTAAAAATAAAGCAAGTAATCATGAAATTTAAAAAAAAAATCTCAATTTTTTTTTTTTGCAAAAATGACCAAAAGCAAGACTCAAGACTGCAAGGATCAATATCAAGACCAAATAGGAAAACCAAAAAACTAGGCCAAAACCAAATCTGAGATTGGAAGAGAGAGAAACAAACAAATTAGTTTCTACAAGACTGTTGTGGTTTGTAATGCAGAACAATGCGACGGCAACCAGTGTCATAAGCTATAGACTAGCATACTGTGACAATGTCTCTCAAAGGAAAGTGGTACACAAACACAAAAAATGAAAAAACAAAGAATTTCTCCAAAAATTCCAGAAGGTCTCGGGTCTGAGAGTCAAGCTGGATCACCCAGTGACTTGGGAAGTTAAACTCAAGAGAAAACAAGGCAAAGGCCAAAGCAAATCTAGGAGAACAAATCTAGAAGATTGCTCCCCAGTGGATTCGCCAATTTTATTGTCGGACAAATCAATATATGTAGACACATACTGATCTCCCTAGACTCGAACACCAAGACTAGAACAAAACAAGGTAGAACATATAACTTTCCCTAGGTTTATGTAATAAAAAATACTAGCTAGCAAGAGATCACACCTTTTAATTGACGATTGACCTTGCTAGTTGTAGTTTCCATCTCCTTCTTAAGACTTGTGGGTGATAACCTATAAGAAAATACAATCCAACAAGAGCGAAACCAAAAAAATTATAATTTGATAAAACCTATGCAAATGATCAAGGAGAAATGCAACAAACATAACCTAAAATGGATAGAATTTGTGGGAAAGAACATATATTGTTGTATTGATAATAATGGAAGAGATTACAACTATATCCTTGATTTTGTGAAGTCCCTCCCAAATATTCCTTTCTCCAACACACACCCTTTTCTTTTATGATTTTTGACACCATAGGTTTGATACCATCCCATCCATGTCAAAAGTCACCTTAATAAAGAAGAAGCTAAAGCCATGATTGACCACTATTCATGATTGATTGATTAGATTTCTTCATGAGAGATGCTTCCTTTTATATATTTGAAAAGGAAGGGATGATAAGGTTAGGATGAGAGGTTAGGATGTCACCAAATTAGGAATACGTGTGATATCCAAACCGATTAGAGGACACCTCATCCTTGAAGCTTTGATTATAGAAAATTCTCGAATTTCTTCTTTTTTTCCTTCATATGAACTGTGTCACACCCTATGAAGGAGCAACATGTGACACTATTGAAGTATGCAATGGTTCAACATGCGACACTTAAGGGTTTCACATGCTTCAGTGGTGCAACATGTGACACTTTCATAAATTAGGGTTTTGAAAGGAAATTTCCATAGTTTCATCTCTCTAGGAAAGGTTTTTCTTCCATTTTCATAAGGGATTAAGGTAATGATCCTTAAAATGACAAAGTGTAGGTGCACATTATCAATGTCATAGCTTTGATGAAAATGATGTGGAACAGGTGGCCTGTTGCTAAAGTTATCGAGTGAGTAAATCCTATGGTTCAGTGGAAAGGCTAACACCCACATTCAGTTGGTTGACTACTGCCTTGTAATAGATAAGTATTTCATGGCTTTGTGTGATTGAGTAAAGGAACTGAATTATGTCTGTAATTATGCCTTGAATGTATTCGCTTGATTTGTAGAATTGATATATGTCTCATTGGTAAACCTTTATGCAGAGGTAATAATGGAATAGAATATAATGTTGGTATATTGTGAATGCATTCCTGTATAGTTAAAATATGTGAAAGAAGGCATCGATACATGTATTAATGATAAGTTTTAATTTTGAGTTAGAGGAGGTGATATCAATCCCCATTAACTAAACTTGTTTAATTCATTGTTTAGTTGACAAGACTCAACAACTATTGATCCCTAAGCCAAGAATCGATCTCGGTCTTCTAACGACATGCCACCAGTCCTTGAGATTTACCTCATAACACCATGAGGAACAATAATCGTCATCTAGGGAAAATAATATATCTTGACCATCCAAGAAACGGTCTATCCTAGTCGTTGAAACCTCCTATGAAATTGATGATTAATCAATAGTCATCAAATCCATGGGCCCGAATATCTCAACCATAGAAATTTTGTATTAAGCTCAGGAGGGAGACCAATGTCGGGGTATCGAAGCACCAAAATCTCAAAACTCCATATATACATGTTTTTTTTTAAATTATGATGCGTGACATCTGGGGACCAGGGTTCTAACCCCTGGTTCCACCTTTTAGTTATATACCTGTTTAGGAATAGGAAGAGAATTTTTTTACCATAGATATTGGGATGGGGATAAATCGTGATATTCCATGTTAAATGACACCTCATTCAAACCACATAAGGTATTTATAAAGTATTATCCATTAGATCAATGGATAGAATGATCTCCACCATTGACCGTGGTCAAGTGGGGTCAATTAGACCTCAGACTCCCAGAAGTTTTCCCAACCCCAAACTATTTGGGCACGAGTTGGTGGTCCAGTGTTCGTTGGTAGGGTTCCCACGTAGGATTCCATTTTCCCTTTATTATATATTCATAAATACTTCCACAGTTCCACATTTAATATTTCAGATTCGATATTTAGAACCTCAAGTTAGGTTTTTCATTCAAATGAAAATACGTATTTTTTGTCCTGATGATCAACATGGCTTCAGGTTGAATTGTTTTTAAAAAAACAAATGAAGAACCCTCCAAAGTATTTGAAAGTCTTGATGGATAACAATGAACACTTTTCTCATTGTAACGTTAACACTGTATACTTTTCTCATTTCAATTTATAGGAAAAATAAAGAAACGTGCAACGACTTTGCTTTTTAACAAAGTGAATCTCCACTATAAATTTGAACTCACAAAATCTAAGTAGGAAGATTTTATTTAGCTTTCCTTTATCGCCGTCATTCAACCACTGTGCTAATCCTTTATAAAATCAGTTGTAAGCTTTATATTTGTAATAAGGCATGCTATATCTAATTCACATTTTCGATGTGAACAAAATAAGTATGATTGATACTCATTTCCACGTTACTTCCTTCAAACCACGAGTCTCCTTAAATTAATAGTTAACAACTGTATAAGGATCTACTTCATGCTAAAATGATTTCATAACCAATTAAAATATAAAACCAGAAGTTTAACAAATTGGAGTTTTATTCCTTATGCTTTTCTTAGGAAATATATGTTAGATATGAGGGCCTATTTTCCACAGTCCTAATTATTCGATTTGGTAAGAGACAATAGTTTTAATTATTATATTTGGTCATGAAAGACATACAACACCCACCAAGTCCATGTCGACGAACAAGATAGGACTGGAAGTAAGAAATTCAATTAGGTAACAAATAGGAATATGTCACTGTGGATCCATTTATAGCGCCATTTGGGCCAATCCAACTATGAAAAATAAATGTTGCTTATTATGCACGTTGTGGATCTCTGGCATCCTTATCTCTTGGGGCAATGCTTCCGAATTAAAACTAATAATCAAAGCCTCAAGTATTTTTTGGAAAAATTAAAATTATACCACAAACCCATGTCCAAGGAAAATTTTGTTTAAGATATATTACAACACTCAGAGATGGAGGCTGTGAACATGGGTCTCTTTCCCCCTCTCTAGTCTATGCTTGAGTTCTCTCCCAATTTTTGGGTATATATATATATATATATATATATATATATATATATATATATATATATATATATATGAAAAAAGAAAAGAAAAAAAAGAGAAAAAAATAAGAAAAATAAAATAATAGAAAATAATTGAAGTAAAAAAAAAAATTAGTCTAATTTTGAAAATCAACTTGCTCGCATAGCTAGACATGGAATTGCTTGAAAACTAGGTTGTTGGTGAGAATGTCCACAAAAAAATTTGACATTAAGTTATTGGTTCTACTTCAATTTATTCAAATAATTATGTTTTTTCTCATGTTAGATGACAAGGGAAGCATTAAGGCCCTCCTTGTAGAAAATTTTTCCCCATCGACTCCAACACATTATCTCGGGCCAAAGTTAGAGATTTTTCATGGTACTTAGGGGGTTGCATACATCAATGGAAGTTTCTCTCACTGGAGGTAGTGGGGATTCATGAATGCTCTCTAGTTTCTAGATCTTGTAGGTGACTCGACTTCAACTCATTTATTCTTACCTCGCAATATGTACCATGGCACCTCGACTCTCATTGACATCAATGGTGAGTAGTCCCACATTGGTTAACAACGATCATCATTGGCTGGTAATCCAATAATTTATTTCTATGCTCAACTTCAACAAATTTATTCACATAGATAGAATTGTGCCAAAATTGGGTTTTAGTGAAGATAATTTGGTTTGTGGTTTTAAAATGAAGTTTTCAGTGTGTGAATACAAGGGGAATAGGATGCAAGGAAGTTGGAACAGACAAGTGCCTCAAAAAGAGGGGTTATCTCTTCCTTTAGCAGGTCTTCTGTTGAGGGATCATATCTCTTCCTCATTATAGAGCATGATGCTTATTCTGGCCCCACATAACCATGCTTCAATTTTCTTTTTGTATTTATTTTCCTCTCACTCCATCATTAGATCCATTTTTAGTGGCATATGTCATTGGGTGGCCCAAATTAGCCACCAGTACTCATTCATCACCTTTGGTTTTTCTATTTTCATCATGAATAAGTTTAGATTTTCTAATTTTCTCTAAGATATTCACAACATGTACATAAGAAAAGGTAATCTAAAGAATGACCCTAATATTCTATTAGCAACAACACTTAACTTCATCAACTTGAGTCAAAAAAAGGAAAGTTGAAAGTATTGGTACAGGAACTATACAAGAGGTACATGAAAGCTTGTAACTATATTTTATGGAAGAAAGACAACCATCCACATACTTTCATTCATTAGTCCATGGATTTGAAACATACATATGTATCTTTGATCAACAACAACTGTTACCTGCACAAAATGCAACCACAAAGCTCCCGAGTTAGTACCTTGCAGAGATGCCTCTGACATATTTTCATTGCATCTACAAAGTGTAAGTTGGTAATTAAACAAAGATAATTCAGAGGAAAAAAAGTTTCTTTTAAACTCTTTTAATCTATTGAGAACAAAGAAAATATTATTGGAAACTCTCTTATACTTTTTCCCTACCTCCACCATTTATTCCACTATTAAAAACCCTCATGGCCATTTTACCTACTCTTTTATACCCTAAAATTCATATATATATATATATTGGATTTATTTAACATTTGAACATTATTTAATATCCAATTCCTACCATTATACCATACTCCACGCCACCTTAACTCATACCCTATCTATTTCCCATTATATGTATCAATCAATGGATCTTACATGGGTCAAATTGCATGTTCATGCATAGAGTAGTCACATCATTCCTCCATATGTCGACATATCCCATCAACCATATATATATCATTCATTAATTCACCATGAGTCTACACTTGTCGAAAAAATGATATCTCCATACTTATGCATAATTAAGCTTGAGATTATGAGGATATGGTGGCATCCTTACATCTCATGCAAACCCGATTGTTTCATGATTTCCCATGAGCTCATAAAGTCTCTTGTTTGAATATGATAACTAAATTGAAATCACCAAAGGGATTCCAAATGAGTTACATTCATAATCGTTTGAAATTGAAAACATATAGGAATTTAATATTGATGACCATTCAAGCTTCTCCCACAACATTATATTACACCTCTTGTTCATTAATAATACATCCAACATATTCTTTCTCATAGAAACATTTCCATTCATGATGGTGGTCGATTTCCACGATCCAACCTCCATGTGAGCTCTTGAGGCTCTGCCAGAATATAATTCATGTCCAAAGATGATAAGGGCCACACGGTGGCATGAATTCTTTGCAAAGTTCATGGGACACAGTGATCAAGTGAAACTACAATTTGAAAAGGGTTTTAGTGGATGAGTGGTTCAAGTTGGAGAACTAGTAATGTAGGTGACCGAGAAATCAATAGCTCATTCCACAGGCTTGTTGATAGAAGGGGAAAGGTGTTGGATCATGTTGTCATTGATGCCAATGGTTTGATTGATTGGTGTCAAGTGATGGATTGATTGATAGTCTTTATTGGTTGTTGAATTGTCACTGTATATGATGAATTGTCCTCGATGAGAATGATAGATGTCAAAGTGGAAACCAATTATGAAGATGAATCAATGAGTTGACATAATGCATAGTTGATGTATATTATGCATTGGTGGATTGATGCAAAGATGAATCATTATAGTCTTATCATGGTTGATAAAGGTACACAAATGGATGAACTCCAAAGTGGTCCCCTTATGGTGAAATCCCTCATGAGAAGATGCTTTGTGTTTGGAGGACCCATGCTTGTATGTGGAATAATGAGATGAAGATCAATGAAGTTATTGGTGAAACTATCCTGGAGGGATAGTGCTTGTCATGACATTTCCAGTGGTATGTGGAATGTCACATAACTCCTCACGGTTTGAGAGTTATGGCCTTACAAAGATGAAAGACCCCCATATGTTGGCTTGAAGCCCACAAGGTCAAAGAAGTCAAAGTGACCTAAAAGAAGAAATCATTATTTAAATGATAAAATCAAGTGACAAAGTCAAGGTGGATTATTTAAAGAATAAAGTAAGGTGACAAAATCAAGAAGGAATATTTAAATGATAAAGTATTGGAGAACTTTCTATTCATGGAATGTGGTTAACCCTAAAATAAGGAAAATAGGTTAAGTAACCTAGAAATGGGTTAAGTAACCTAAAAATGGGTTCAGTGACCTAGAGGATGAAAGTATAAATAAGATAGCTATGGTCTCTTGTACATCATCCTTTTTGTGGATCAATGGGGAGCTTCTTGTGAATATCTTTTGGAGTATTGATGGAGAGATTATTGAGCATTTTTGGTGTGGAACTCTTGAGCATGATTGAAGATCTATTCCGAGGAAGAGAGTGAGAGGAGGATCTCATGGATGCATCAAATTTTCGGCAATATCGAATATCTTGACGGAAAAATTCTCGGATCTTCAAAAACCCTAGTTTCTGAGGTATACACGGGTTGTCTGTGTATAGGGTGCATATACATTGAAGGCATATGCGGGCTGTATGAAGACAGGGTGTGTATAGTAGACATAATGGTGAATACTTGTGTTTGAGCTGGTGCCAAGCTATTGGATGATGAGGCAGGTTCCAGATCTGCATTCTATGGCCTCAGATCTATCACTGAGACACTGGTATGGTTACATTATTGTCTTGATGGATACTATTGTTTGATGCGTTGTGAATGTTTAGGGAATTCTTGGTATGTCTTCTATGATGTGGTTCAGTTTGGTTGATTTGGTTGATGGAGTGAGCAGTATTCTTTTGATTCAGTGGTGACATAATTTCTATGGTATACTAGTTCTTTCTACATGGTTGAGATAACATTCATATTGATTTGTTTTGGAGCATGGGAAAGCTATTGGAGAGCTTGGATGTGTTGGCTAGTGGTCAGATTGAATAGTCAGAGACAGAAGAAAATGATATATTGGTTGCAGATGATCTGAGTTGATCTTGAAGGATAAACCCTAACTGCTCAGAAGGTATATGTAGGCTGCTGTATACACTGCTCGCATCCATACGTGGGCTGTAGTGAGCCATGGCACGCACACACACAGACTGCACTACTGACAGGTCGCGTACCTATTAACAGATTGATATCTATTAAGGATTGTTGCCTCATCTTAGTTGGTGCCGAGGGTGTAAGATGAGTCTTGCATTATCAAGTTGGTGCTCTTGTAGAGTTGTACTCTATTCAATTGTTGCTGATAAACCCCCAAATTGTTGTCCATAATAAAAAGAAAAATTATACATACATATTGTGTTCTTTGTGTTCCTTGTGGTGATGACTTGTTGATGATATTTTGATGATATATGTTGCTGATATATGTTCACATATAACTGGTTATAAATGACAACAAGGGTAATGAATAAATGTTGAATGTTAACTAAGAAGTTTTGTGTAAGAGGGAAGATTTGGGAAAAAGAGCCTCACACTCATTCACCCCCCCTCTAAGTGTGTTAGGTGTGTCCAAGAATTGGTATTAGAGTAGGCCTTCACTATAAGCCTTAACAAGCTTGAAGGAGATCCATAGACACACAAATGGATGATGAAGTTTCAATCCTTGATGAGGAAAACTATTCTACTTGGAGAATAGAGATGAGAATACATTTGAAAGAAATGGAAGCAACCATTTGGAAGGCATCCATTGGTGGATCGGTTTCGTTGAAGAACAAGTCAAAGTTTACAGATCAAAGGGAAGGAAAGAAGAATGATGTATTGGCTCTCAAGACCATTCTTAGTGGACTCTCAAACCCTATCAAAGAGAGCATGGGACAATGCACCTCCGCCAAGGATCTATGGCTAAAGCTAGAGGAAACATATCAGAGAAAGAAGGAGAAAGAAGACCCCCTCAAAGGTAAAGAATCTCCAAAAACTCTTGAATGCATTATTTCTAAATTTGATTTTGAAAAATTTAAAGTGAAGATAAAGAATCAAGTGATGATAACACAAAGGTAGATCTTGAAGAAATTTCAAATGAAGGCAAATAATTATGTGTTGATATTGGCAAAAAGGAAGATAGTGAAGATATTTTAAATGAAGGTAAGGAAGCCTCAAACACCCTTGATTTCAATGATGATGATGAATTTTTCTCTACAAGTGAAGAAGAAGTGTAGAAACAGTTTGTGTAAAGTTTGATGGTAATTATCCCATGAAAAGAATAGAAGGAAATCTATTAAAACTTCAAAAGGAAATTGAAGAGGGTTTATATAGATATAGAAGTGATCATTATTATATAGACTATAACTATCTTTCGGATAACACTAAGAAGTTTCTTAGGAGAAGTCTAAGGCACATATCGAAGTTAAAAGAAATGATCAAGGAACAAGAAGAGAGAAACAAGACTCAATTAGAAGAAAGGGAAGAAGTGATCACAAGACCAAATATTGGAAAAGAATATATAAATGTAGATGATGAGATTAGAAAAAGTTTTGAAACCATTGTCCATCTCAAGACCCAAATTGAAGAAGCCAAAATAATAGAGGAAATATTGAAGAATCAAATAAATGAAAAGGAAGAGTCATGTTGTAAATTAGAAGCTGAAATTGTTGACCTTAGAAAGAATGTGGAAAAGTCAAACAAATTCTTGAATAGCTCACGAATCTTGGATGAGATCTTGGAAAGTCAAAGATAATCATGTGATAAATCAGGTCTTGGATACAAAGGAAAAGATATACATGCTGAAGAAAGCACCTCAAAGAAGCATGAAGTAAGTCCATCAAATAAGGAAGACAATGTTGCAAAACAACCATCTACACAAGGCAAAGAAAATTTCAAAAGAATAAAGCAAGGAAGACATCAAGAATCTATTCTTGGGACACCAAAGAAAAGGTATGAAAGTATTTTTCATGGGAATTGTTATTCATGTAATGGATATGGTCACAAATCTTTTGAGTGTAGATCTTATGAAAGGAGATATAATGGAAGATTTTATAACACCATGAGGTGTTGGAGATGTGATCAAGTAGGACACATTGTTGTTCACTGTAACACCATGAGATGCTACAACTATAGTGGATTTGGCCACAAATCCCAGCAGTGCCGGAACACAAGAAGAAAATACACGATGAGAACTTCACATAGCATGCCTAGAAGAAGGAATGAAGTAAGAAAATGAGACATCCTTGAAAAGATGGATGCTCAGAGCTCAAGTTATGAGAAGCAGGAGCCTCTACAGAAGTGGGTGAAGAAGACATAACAGCCAAAACATGATGAAAGACTGAAGGGAAGCTCAATTAAGTCATCTACTAAAGCACACGTGGGTGACAGTTGTATCAGTCGCATACATACGTGTGCTGAACTTGAATAGGTCACATACATATGCGCTTTGTTGTGCAACAGGCTACATATATGTTGAAAAGCCTTGGGAAAAAGGCAATGCACATAGGTTGCAGCTTATGTGATGGTACAACTCTGTGCTGCTGGGCCTGACTTTATTTATTGTAGGTTCTGACACTGTTTTCTACAGGTTTTCATGGTTCTATGTTAGATCATGTAAGGTGACGATGTAAAATAAATCTTGGGTGCATGGCACTAACCCATGAGTATAGTTTGATGCTGATCTATTGGGGTACATGGCTGGTACATATTTGAGTATCATTGATATATTATGGTGCATACACTTGGCATAAGATTCATCATGTTGTGGTATTGGTGCATGGTGGTGTACATGTTTTGGCACTACTTGATTAACACAACAATTGGTATCTCTTTGATACATGGTTATGGTACTTGATTCATGGTGGAGATGTTTCCATATTGATAGAGGCATATGATTGATACATTCCATGGATGATATCTTTTGGCACATTGCACGATGTTGATATACATGGTTGATGTACATAGGTGTTGTGCATGATGAGTACACATTTTGGCACATGATGTACTTGGTTGATATTTTACTCATGATTCTCTATTTTTGACATATCTTTTGTTTCATGATGGTTGGTATGGCATGAGGTTGATGCATGAACAGGTCCAAGGATCATTATGTGGTAGTATATTATTGATCTTGGAGAGAAGATAGGGGGAGACATACCCATAGGAGGAGTCATTTTTCACATGATTCTAGGAGGAGATATTTATCAGATAAACATATAGAAAAGAGCCCTATATTTGAAGAAAGAGCACAAAGGCATGATTCCAGGAGGAGCGATGGTCATAGGGGGAGTATGCTCGATGTATTTTCATCATTACATAAGAATGATATCCTTTGTTCAAAAGGGGAGAGATTATTCAGAGGAAGATCAAATTCAATTAGACAGGGGGAGCATCCCCAAGGAGACTTAAAGCAGGGGGAGCAACCCCAAGAGGATAATGGCCCTTTTCCATTGATTTCAAAGGGGGAGAGATAGTCACATTGATGTGATTGATGAATATTGATTGGGAGAAATAGTCACATTGACTATTGCTGATGTGATTGATGTTTACTAATGGGGAGAGATAGTCACATTGATATGATTGATGACTATTGATGTAGAGCATGCCTTGTCTACATATTTGACATCAATAATTGGTAATTGGTGTTGACATCAATGTTGGTATTGCCATCA